>PVJD01002501.1:0-200031 GCA_004026545.1 Mormoops blainvillei | reverse complement strand
GCCACACCAGCCAGGCCAATTTAAGTTTTAAAAAGATCACCCTGACTGTGAAGTGAGAACAGACTATGGGGTGAGCGGGGTTAGAGGCAGCCAGGAGATGAGAATCCAGGTGAGTAGCAATGGGGGCCAGACACTGGAGAGAAGTGGTCAGACCCTACATAGATTTTGAGGGTGACCCCCAGGAGAAATGCAAGAAGAACTAAACTGGAAGAGAAGCAAAGAGAGACGGTGGTAAGTCCCAAGGTTTTAGCCTGAGACTGTGTGAATAGCTGTGAATAGTGGTGGCTTTTGACTAAGATGTGGGACACTGGGAGGAGAGGAGGGCTGAGTAGGAAAGGAGAGTTCGCTTTTGGCACTTTATAGATCCCCAAAGGGACTGAGTTCATGTAAACCTCCTAACATTTGAGACACAATTGCAGCTGACACTGGAGACACAAGGTCCAGGGAAGAGTGTTTCAGGCAGAGGGAACAGCATGAGCTAAGGGCCAGAAGTGGGATCTGGCTTGGTGTGCTGGGAAAAAGAAAAGAAAGACAAGTAGGCAGGCCAGCGGGGGTGGGGTGGGGTGGGGGTGCGGTAGGGGGTGGGCAGTGTGTGGACGGGCTGATGTGGAGATGAGAGAGGCTGGTGGGGCCAGGCCACGCGAGGCTGACACACAGGTCATAGTTAGAATTTTATCTTAGGGGCCCCCTCCAAGGACTCTTTCTAGACTCCAACTCTCCTAAGGTTCTGAGTATCAGAGAGATGGGCCCCATTTGGCAGAGCAGAGAGACTAAGGTTTGGAGGGGCTTTGAGTGGGAGGGACAGGCAGCTAGAGTGATGGACAACAGAAGGGGGTGCAGAAGGGAAAGAGGTCCAAGTGCTCACCAAAGAACTACACCAGGCCTGACCAATGCTGTACCCAGGGACCCCATTCCTGGCCCATCAGGCCCTCCTCTTCTGGCTGGTACCCCATCACCCCTCTACCCTTCCCATTCAACAGACTTCCTCCCACAATCTCTATCCCAGCTACAGAGGCAGATGTGACACCTGGCTCAGACAGCCTATTTCTGGTGGCCAGTGCTGCACAGGGCTCCATCTTCCAACCAAATTTTGCCTCAGTTTCCCAAAGGTTTTTTCTTTTTAATCTGAAATGCAATATGCATATGTGATTTGGAATGTGTCCCAGTGAGTGGAGATCTTTCTGGAACATTCTATACAAACACACCTGGCCTGGGGGGACACATTGGAAGGGCAGGTGATGCAGCAATGGGGGGAGGGGAGTACTGGAAGATGGAATAGCAGAATCCAGCCTTAATTATTTCCCCCCCAAATGTCTTCCTTTGAGAAACAGAAGCATGGATTTCTGCTGATGGCTTTGGATCCCACAACAGGTGTGGAGAGTTTTTCTGACCCCATGGCCCAGAGAGAAGTTTGAGGGCTCAGTCGTGGGGGGGTTAATAGGCTCTAGACTTCCTTCCAGCCCTGCACCTGTCACCCAGGGGCCAGCAGTACTCCCTGGGAAGGAGTGGGCAGCACCCCAGGCCTCAACCACAGCATGACTCCTTTCTCACCCAGAAGGAAATAGAGCCTGTGTTCTTAGCAGAATTGTTTTTTTATCAACCACAGGGAGACCCCTAGGGCGGCTCTCTGCTCACACTTTCCCAGAAACAAATACAGTCTCCCAGCCTACCCCTGCCTAGCCCTTCCTCCTCCTTTGGACCTTTTCAGGCTTTGTTTCCTCCCACTTTCTGATGAGGGGCAATGCCACAGATTCTGGATAGACTCAATCCCAGGCCGATGGGGGAAGACAGGCCTACTTCTTGCCCTGTGGATTCTGGGTGGGGAGGTAGGTTTCTGGAGGAGATTTAAGAGACTTGGGGCTTTGCGGGGTGTTCAACTGTGATGTGGGCAGGGAAAGAAGGTATTGGCAGTCTAAACGTCCGCTTGGGCAAAGGCCTTGGCTTTTCAGTAAATGCAAGGTTGTGAGTAGTCAGGGGTCAAATCTCGGGGGTAGAGGTTGGATGGTAGAATTCCAGTTTGAGTAGCGGCGTGGGTGATCAAGTGGGTAGACTGAGGCACCAGGAGGACTGGGACGGGTTCTAAGTCACAAGGCAGGGCCGGGGGTCGAACCTAGGCATCTTGTCTCCCAGCTCCAGGCTCTCTCCAGCTCTGCCATTACTACCAAATACCAACGTCGCCTGATACAGACCAGGCTCGGGGGTGGGACTGAGGGGTATCCCGGCTCTCGGAGACCCCAGAGCCGGACTACATTTCCCAGCCTGCCGCGCGGGGGGCGCACCTGCGCGCTGCGGCCAGTGATGGAGCGCTGAAGGGGGGCGCGGTAGCGGCGGCGAGGGCTCGGCGGGCCATTGGCTCCCGGCAGCGGCAAAGGCAGCTAGGGGACTAGAAGAGCAAGCCGGGCACGCGGGCCGGGCACGCGGGCCGGGACGAGCTGGTCTTGCTGCCATGGAGGACCAGAGGGTAAGACCAGGGTGGGGCGCAGAGGGACCCGCCTCGGGGATACCCAAGGAGAGGGGACCAGATGATGCCGCAGCGCCCTCCCCGCCCCCAGCTGCTCTGCGGCGGAGGCCCCACCCCTGCCGCAACCCGGCCCAGTATAGCCCCTCACTGGGGACGCATCTCCCCACTTTCGTCCAGATACCTCATCATCTTAACCTGGGTTCAGACGCATCTCCTCCACGCCCCACACCTCTACCCAGTATCCTGCACCCAACCTTAACCCCATTACCTACGCCTTCAGTCCGGACTGCGGACCAGGTGTAGCGGCCCCCGCCCTGCCCCCGAAGGCGCCCCACCGCACAGGTGAATCCACCGAACGTGCCCCCCAGCAAACAGACCCGTCCGAGGCCTAGGTCAGAGCTACAGGCCCCAGCAGGATCCTCCCACGCCTTCTCCTTCCCAACCGGTATTCCCTTCCGGCGCCCCCTCCTCCAGACCATCCCCCTCCCCACTTACCTGGGCCTTCTTGCCCCCTTTCTGTAAACCTTCCTCCTTTCTCCTTGCTAATACTTTTTCCAAGGGTCTCCCCTTCCCCAGGTTAGCCCGTTATCTCCAGTCATCATTTTCCTCTGGGGCTTTCTTTCCCAAAGCTAGCCCCTCACCCCGAATTATGCCCGGCCCTCCGGATATAGGTCAGAGGCTTTGTGCTCCAACCCAGGGTCTGTTCCTTCCTGAGAGGCTCTCAGCGCCTCAGTTTCCTCTCCTGTAAAATGGGCATCCTCATAGTAACCGCCTGGTGGGTGAAGGGAGGTAGGACCAGAGCTTCACCCAGGGCCTGCCTCGTGGTGGGTGCCCACGTTCATTGGCACCCGCATCTCCCTGGATCCCGGGAGATCAGAGTGGGGAGCTCCAGGTAGGGGAAATGGGCCAGGCTCAGGGGCTTACTGGCCCTGTGTGTGTGTGCTTCCTGTGGGGGCAGGAGGCTCTGCGGAAGATCATCACCACACTGGCTGTGAAGAATGAAGAGATTCAGAGTTTTATCTACTCCCTCAAGCAGATGCTGCTGAACATGGAGGTGGGTGCAGGTGGACGGGAGGGAGGGGGCAGCCCTGTGAGCTAGCCTCTTCCTGTTTGATGCCCGTGGAACTCTGGGCTCGGCTGCCATGTCCAGGCCTCAGTTTCCCCATCCGAGCATGGGCTTTAGCCAATCCTGGCTGTTCAGACCTGCAACATCTCTCCAAGGCAAACTCAGCCAAGGTGCAGGAGGACCTGGAGGCGGAGTTCCAGTCCCTGTTCTCCCTCCTGGAGGAGCTGAAGGAGGGGATGCTCATGAAGATAAAGCAGGACCGTGCCAGTCGAACCTACGAGCTGCAGGTGTGTGTTTTGGGGGACTCTCCCAGACCCCTACCCAGATGTCACCCCCACTGCACCCCTCAGATTCAACAGAACCCAGTTGGCCTCGTGTCTCCAAATCTGTTCCTTTTCCTATGTGCTTTCTTAGAGGTGCTCCCAAGTGTCCCAGTGTTGAGAGCCAGACACCCTGATGTTGTTGTCCTCACCTCCTCTTTCTCTGGTCTATTGCCTGTCCCCTCCCTGGCCATGGACCCATCAATCCCCCACCCACCTGTTCTCCCTCTTAATCCCCTGTCCCATCCATGCCCCTCCTCTCCATTGCCACAGCCACACCCCCACATCTGGCTGTTCCTCCCTCCTGTCCTCACCCAACAACTCCAATTTCACAGCCCTTTCCACTGGTCCCCCAGATCTGATGGCCACCCCCAGCCCCCATAGCTCCTGTGGGATCTCAGACTTCGAGCTGGGATCGCTGGGGCTGCACTGAAACCTGCAGGGCAACTTCCTAACATCTCAGACCCTGCCCCCAGGGGCTGCGGGGCCCTGGGGCTCAGGTGTGACTGGGCATGAGAGTTTTTTTTGGGGAAAGGATCCCCAGGTGATCCTGATATTCTGCCAGGAGCAACACCCACCCTTTCTCCAGCTTCCCTCTCCCACCTGGAGTTGGAAAACGAGGTAGTGCCCTGGATCCCAAAGGCAGTGGGGAGGCCTGGGAGTGTTTGACGCACTGGGGTGAGGTGTCTCCTCCCTCAGTGCCCTGCCGCCCGCAGAACCAGCTGGCTGCCTGCACTCGGGCCCTGGAGAGCTCCGAGGAGCTTCTGGAGACAGCCAACCAGACCCTGCAGGCCACGGACAGCGAGGACTTTCCTCAGGTGGGCCCTCGGGAGCCACGCTGGTAGGGCTGCCAGATAAAACACAGGACAGCCAGTTAAATTTTCATTTCATATCCACCATGAGTAATTGTTTTTTAATAAAGTATGGCCCATGTGATATTTAGTGTAAGTATATCCCATGTGATACATGTAAAAAAAAAAAGTTAATCTGAAGTTCAAATTTAACAGTGAATAATTTTTTTAGTATAAGTATGTCCCATGCAAATTTTTTTTTTAAAGATGTTACTTATTTTATTTTTAGACAGAGGAGAAGGGAGAGAGAAAGAGAGGGAGAGAAATATCAATGTGTGGTTGCCTCTCGCACACCCCCTACTAGGGACCTGGCCCGCAACCCAGGCATGTGCCCTGACTGGGGAATCGAACCCGTGACCTTTTGGTTTGCAGGCCGATGCTCAATCCACTGAGCTACACCAGCTGGGGCTCATGCAAATGTTTAATATAAGTATTTGCCAAATGTTGAATGGGACATGTTTTTACTAAAATAGTTATTTATCTGACAATTAAATTTAACAATGAATACATTTTTAGTATAATATATCCCATGTAATATTTAGTACAGCAAACGTTGTTTTGTTCAACGTCATTTTGTTATAATGTTGATGAGGAAAAAAAATTGATTCTAGGCTGGGGCCACTGTCTGTCTGTCTGGAGTTTGCATGTCCTGCTCATGTCTGCGTGAGTTTTCTCCAGGGACTCCAGTTTCCTCCCACATCCTAAAGCTGTGCACAGGAGGTGAACTGGCGTGTCTACATTGTCTCAGTCTGAGTTCAGTGTTTAATATTAGAAGTGTTTGGGGTCCTTATTTAGAAGTTTGGTGATTTTTTTGTGACCAGAAATAGGCTGTAGGTATGTACCTCTTGTTTATATCAATTTGCCTATGATAAAGTTGATTTTATTACATGTCATTTTTACTTAAAGTCACAGTTTTTAAGAATATGTTGAAGACATTAAGTGAGGACTTACTGTATACGTATGTTGTAAATATAGGATAGGGCATACTTATACCAAAAAATCATTCATTGTTTATCTAAAATGCAAATTAACTGGGTGTCCTGTATTTTTCTTTGCTAAATCTGCCAACTGTATGTTCTGGGCTCTGGCAGGAGGTGGGAGAAGGGGTGGGAGCCTATCTTTGCCCTTCTGTCCTTTCAGGGCACAGCCAAGGGTCTCTGCCCCAGTGCTGAGGGACTTTGGCAAATGGCTGCCACACTGGGCTTCGGTCTTCCTGTCTGTACAGTGGCTTTCTAGTTCCGTTGAGACAACTCTTTGAATTTTATTCTGTCCCTCTTTTTAGGCTGCCAAGCAACTCAAAGATGGGTAAGATACTGGATCTAGCCCCTACCCTGGTGTGAAGGTGGGGACACCCAGGTGAGGGTCCCTTGGCCCAGAGCACTGCATCAAAACAAGGGGATGGGGTCCCCCCACACCTCAGAGGACCAGGCCTGGGCCCCCTGAGGTACCTGCCTCCAGGCTGCCTCCACCTCCTTCCCTGCAGTGTGACAATGGCCCCTGCCTTCCGGCTGTCATTGAAAGCCAAGGTCAGCGACAACATGAGCCACCTCATGGTGGACTTTGCACAGGAGAGGAGGATGCTGCAGGCACTCAAGTTCCTCCCTGGTAAGAGGGGCACACACCAGGGTTTCAGAGAAATGGCCGGAGAGTCTGGGAGGCCCTGAGACAAGGCCTGGAGTAAGGCTGACAGCCAGGTGTGGGAACCCCAAAAATGCTGGATGGGGGAGGCCACGAGGAAGCCCCACCCCCATGAAGAGACCTCACCCCTGGGTGGACCTAAGGAAGCCCTGCCCCTGGTGGCAGAGCCCTGAAAGGCCCCGCCCACCAGTGGTGGAGTTCCATGAAGGCCACACCCCTAGTTGGCAATGCAGTATGGAAATGTTCTACCTCCAAATGGTGGAATCCTGACAAGGCCCAGCCATTTGTTCGTTGAACCCTGAAAAAGCTCTGCCCCATCCCCCACCCTCTGGCGGAACCCTGACAAGGCTGTACTCCCCGGCTCCAGAACTGGGAGGGCTCCCCCGATGTGTGGGGTACAGAGGCGGCTCCACACCCAAGGAGGTCTGGCATGTGGGCAGGGCTCAGCAAGGCCTGTCCCTGCACCACGGTGCAGGTCCCTGACCCTGCTCTCCCCTCTGTCCTGGTCAGTCCCCAGTGCCCCTGTGATTGACCTGGCTGAGTCCCTGGTGGCAGACAACTGTGTGACCCTGGTGTGGCGCATGCCGGAAGAGGACAGCAAGATTGACCACTATGTGCTAGAGTACCGGCGGACAAACTTTGAGGGCCCGCCCCGTCTCAAGGAGGACCAGCCCTGGATGGTTGTGGAGGGCATCCGGCAGACAGAGTACACCCTGACCGGTAAGGGCGGCTCAGCCTGGCTGCCAACCCCCCTGTGCTGCGCAGTCCCTCCTGGCTCCCATTTCCCCACCTGCCAGCTGGAGGTTGGCGGATGATCCCTGGAACTCATGGGATGTGAGAATACAGCCTGGCTGGGCTCATCAGGAGTCGCAGGAAGTAAAAATAATGAAAAAGAAGTTCATGACAGCCACTGCACCATTTATTGAAGGCTCACTGTGTGCTAAGCATTTTACCCACATGTAACAGGAGGCTTATCACCATCTCACAGATGAGGGTACTAAGGCATGAGGAGAAGCTACCTTTTATCCACATCTTATCTCTACTCTCCAGCATTCATTCATTCATTCATTCATTCTAGTTTATTGAGTGACTGCATTGTACCATGGACTGTCCTTGCATTAGTGAGAAAGCAGACAAAAATCAAGCCCCTCATGGAACTGGTGCTCTGGGGCCACCCTCTCAGTATTTGGGGATTTCCTTGGCAGTTACGAAAAAACAGAAAGCTTGGGGGAATCCAACCAGCTGGTTAGGGGAGGGTCTAATGGAGGAAAGCGTTGGGGGTCCCTAATGAGCTTCCGAAGCTGTCCTGAGCCAGGGAAACCCTCAAGGGTGGGGAGCGCCTTGCTGACAAGATAACTAGCACCAAGCTCTTGGGCTGTAATCAGCCTGTTCCTTGTCTGTAATTAGCATACATGGTTAATAATGAGTGTGCTAATTGCAGGAAAGAAAAGCCAACCAGCCTGCAAAAGGGACTGAGAAGCTATTGGCTTATCCTTTGCATGGGAATCAAAATAAACACACCCCATTTTTTCCTCAATCTTTTTTATTATGGTAAAATACACATAATATAACCTTTACCATCTTAACCGTTTCTGGAGTGTATAATTCAGTGGCATTAAGTACATTCACAGTGTTGTGCAACCATTACCACTGTCCATCTCCATAATGTTCTCATCTCGCAAAGCTGAAACTCTGTCCCTAGTAAACACTATCTCTTATTTCTCCTCCCCTAGCACCTGGCCTCCACCATTCCACTACCTGATCCTATGACTTTTACTATAAGTACCTCTTATGAGTAGAATCATACAGTGTTTATCCTTTTGTGAATGTTTTATTTCATTGCACGTCTCTCAGGTTCATTCGTGTTGTAGCAGGTGTCAGAATCTCCTTCCTTTTTAAAGACTGAATAATAGTCCATTGTTTGGATATGTCCCAGTTTCTCTAGCAGCGGTAGCTTACATGGCTGTAGTTCAGTACCAGGGAACTGACATGGCTACATTCTGCAGTGTTGATACACATTTTACCAGTTTCACATGCCCTCATTTGTGTGTGCCTGTGTAGTCCCGTATGCAGTTTTATCACACATATAAATTCCAGTCACTGCCACTGCAGTCAAGGTATAGATCTGCTCTGTCATAGGCTTTCTGATGCATCCATTGTGCAGCCACACCCTCTGGCCTTTTACAAACTTCCTAGTGAATCAGTTCCTCAGGATGGGATGTGGAATCTATTAAAAGGTATGCAGTATTGAGGATGTACAGTCATACCTCACTACTCGTTGGCTTCAGAGCACGTTGAGCCCTGTACTTGTCGCATTTTGGTGAGAAAAAATATGTTTCCGCACTCAGCACTTGCTCGAACTTGTAAGAGCCGGTTTTGTTACTTATCAATTTAGGCACTCATTACAAGTTCCGGACTGAATTAAAAATGAGTACCGAGGTACCACCAAATATGAATGTGCTCACCTATGGAAATAACCTACTATCTAGCTGATTGTTTGGAAAGACTCATTTCGTCCTTGTGTGAGCCCTGCTCAGCGTGGGGAATACAGTTGCTGGTTTGCAGAATAGGAAACTGAGGCACGCAGTGAGTGAGTCTATCTAAACTGTGTTCCATTATTTGAAAGCAAGTCTTCTGGGTGGTAGTCCTAGCTCTGGGGCAGTAGATGGCGCTGCTGAGCAAGCCGCTGAATTCTGAGAAGGGACTATCCAAAGAGGTGGCAGCCAAGCTGAGGCCCAAAGAAGGGGGCGGGGGGTGGAGAACAGCCTCTCAGGCAGAGCAGCCCGATTGGGGCTCAGAGGCCAGAGGGCCGAGCTGAGCTTTGTGTCTGGAACTAGTTAAGTTTGCGGAGAGAACAGTACCTGCAGTGAGGACGAATGGGGGCCTTTGCCCCGAGGGTAGGGGGAGCTATGGAAGAGATAGGAGCAGGGGGTGCCAAGTGCCGTTTGGGATACCCAGAGAATGCGCATCCTGTGGGGGACTCAGGAGGCAACTGGATGCGTGGTTGACATCAGAGGTTGGGCTGTGGGTGGACGGATGGTGCCTGGGGGGCAAGAAAGGGACAGTGAGCCAAGTGATAGGGGCAGGGGTCCCAGACTGTGAAGAATGAACCCGCAGAGACCAATGGGGAGCAACCAGAAGGGGCAGCTAGGAGAGGGCAGTGCCATGGCTGCCAAGGAAAGAGTGTTCCCGGAGGGAGGGAGTGGCCAGCTAGGAGGTCCCGCAAGGCGGGGACTGACAAGGCCAGAGAAGGGAGACGGAGTGAAGGAGCAGGGAGAGGGGGTGTTCCTAAGCTCTCCAAAGAGGTTCAGCTTAAGGGGGAAGATAGCTTGGTAGCTGCTTTTTATTTATTTTTAATATTTCATTTATTTTTAGAGAGGGGAAGGGAGAGAAACATTGATGTGTGAAAGATATCGATCAGTTGCCTCTCACACACCCCCAACTGGGCCTGGCCTGCAACCCAGGCATGTGCCTTGACTGGGAATCAAACCAGTGACTTTTCGGTTTGCCAGCCGGTGCTCAATCCACGGAGCCACACCAGCCAGGGCTGCTTTTATTTTTCAAGATAAGAATAAACAAATAAGAAGGACAGAAAGGGAGGGTGAGATATGTCCTAGTAGTAGGGAAAATCTTAAGTAACCAGGCACGGCTAGATTCAGGGGTTCTAGCAAATGACTCGGTCATTTCTGGTCCCTGCACTTGCTGGCTCTGGGGCCTGCACTCTTAGAGGCTTCCCAAGAACGTTGGCAAAATTTCCCAGGAGGCACTTCCTCCGAGCTGGCCAGCCCGGAGAAAAGAGACGCTCCACTTGCTATAATACTAGCCAAAGTCCTAGCAAAGATTCTGATTGGCCAGTTTGGATTATGTGCCTACCCCTAAACTAATCACTATGATTCAGCCACAAAACATTCTGATTAGCAAGTCTCAGTTGGGAGCAGAGTCGAGTAATCCATAGCCCCACAGGTGTATGTGGGCAGGTTTTTCAGGGATAAGGTGTCATTTGCAAGGTGCTCCTTACAATGAGGGGTGGTGGGTTTACTGTGGGACACAGGAGCTAACCTATTGCTCAAAGTCTACATGATGCTAAGATTCCCTCTGTTGTCTCCTAGGTCTCAAGTTTGACATGAAGTACATGAATTTCCGTGTGAAAGCCTGTAATAAGGCAGTTGCAGGCGAGTTCTCTGAGCCGGTGACTCTGGAGACACCAGGTGACTGGCTCCCACACCTACCCTGTGACTGTATAATCCTTCACTCTGGGGCCCCAGGGCCTGGTGTGAAATAAGAATCTTCTAATCAGGGTTTTGTAGCCCATTTTGCCCTAGCTATCAGGAAGCTCAGAGCTGTCCACAGTAAAATTCCTCAGCCTGAGTATCTAGTATAAACCTGCTTTTGTCCTTTGTTTTTGCTGTTGATCTCTTTATACCTGATGGTTTACACACACACACCCCCCTTCCAAAAAATAGGTAAGTGCTGTATAGAGTTAGGGAGGGTATTAACAGTAGTGGAGACAGATTTCTTAGCCTCCCATAGTGACCCTTTTATGTGCCCTAATAGGAAGTCCTTCTGCAGTCTAAGTTAACCCTGTCATACTGGAGAGAAGCCCCTTTTCTGGGAATAATCCCCAACAGAAGCACAGGGCAGCACAAGTGGTTTGAAAATGGCTCCAGACCTGGGAAACCTTTGGCAACAAGCCCGTGGCCTTTACTCCTCTGGCTCTACGGTCTGCCCCTCCATTTTTCCCCATTTGTGTTTGTCAGTGTCTTTCTGCTTGTTGTCTCTGAGACTTTGTCTCTCTCTCTCTCCCTCTCTGTGTCTTGGCCTCTTTCTGTCCTCTATCCCTGTCATGGTCTGTCTTGGTCACTGTCTGTCTCTGTCTCTCTGTGTCTCTCGGGTTTCCCCATCTCTGTGACTCCCACGTCTGCCCGGCCCCAGCGTTCATGTTCCGCCTGGATGCGTCCACATCCCACCAGAACCTGCGGGTGGATGATCTCTCCGTGGAGTGGGACGCCATGGGCGGGAAGGTGCAGGATATCAAGGCTCGCGAGAAAGATGGCAAGGGGCGGACTGCGTCTCCCGTCAACTCCCCAGCCAGGTAGCCTGCCCCCTCCCCTTCCTGAGTCTCTGGTGCAGCAGATCTCGATGGGCATGAATACACATCCCAGTGTGGTCAAGGCTGGGTTGGAGGGAGGGACATGGGGCCGGAGCCAAAATAGTGAGTCAGGGGAGAGGAGACTTTGAACTGGGTATTGATGATTGAATAGGAGTTTTCCAGATAAGAAAGGGCACAGGTGTGTTCTAACATGAGGGGCCCAGTGTATGAAAAGAACCAAGTACTGTCAAGGTCTGACAAAGAGTCCACAGTGGCTGGGGTGGACCAGAGAAATGCTCCTGAACTGAACCCTCCCTTCCCTGTCACCCACAGAGGTACTCCATCTCCCAAGAGGATACCTTCAGGTCGTGGGGGACGGGATCGCTTCACAGCTGAGTCCTACACGGTGCTGGGTAAGGAGGGGAAAAGTTAGGAGGAGAGTGGGAAACTCTGGTCAGGGCTCTGATGATAGGCTGTGGGAGAGGACGCCTTTGGCCGGGGAAGCCGAGGCAGCCATCAACAAAGCTTCTCTGAGAATGGTCTCAATAATATGTATTGTTGTGGGGTCGGGGGAATGGGAGGGTTTGGGGAGGGAAGAAGTGATTATTAGAGGGAGCCAGAGGTTATGGAGCTGTGGGAAGAGGCTGTGGACTGGGCAGTGGCTGGTCAGGAGCTTCATGGGGGATTTCCTGGGGTCTGTCATATAACTGGGACTTACTTGGGGAATAGCTGGGATTTGGGAAGTAGCTGGAACGAATGATTGTCTATAGAGCAGCTGGGTTTATGGAGGAGCTGAAGCAAGGCTAAGGGTGCGTGGAAGAGCCAGAGAGAGTGGCTGGTGTCCAAGTTGAGAGAATGGCTAGGATTGGAGAAGTGGCTGGTGCTACAGGAGTCATTAGATCCTGTGAAGAAGTTAGATTCCATGAGGAACTGGAGTTCAGGGAAACCACCACTACCCAGAAAAGGACCGGAAAAAGGCTGAGATCTGAAGCTGGTGTGGTCGGTAATATCAGGGAACAGAGGGCAGGGGAAGGTAGGGAGTAGCTGGGTACTGGGGGTAAGATAAGGCCTGAGGAGAAGTTACGGTTCTGGGGAGGATTTGGATTTTCTGGAAAGCGTCTGGAATTATCCAGAGTTGTGGTTTGGAGAGGCAGCAGGGGGAGGTGTAGGGGTGTCTAGCTGTCTAACTCTTGGGAGGAGCCTAGCCTAGTTGCAGTTGAGCGTGGCTGAGGACAGGGAAGAGCAGGCCTAGAGAAAAAGTGTATCTGGGGGTTAGTCCTGTATCTGGGGTGGGGCTGAGCTCTCAGATGGAGATGAGCGGGGATCAGGGTGGGGCAGGGGTATGCGGAGACGCTAACTCAGAAATAGCTGGATTGGGGAGTAGCAGAGGTAGCAAGAATCTGGATCCGGGGTCTGGAAAGGATGTAGACTCAGAATTCAGCTGACGCCTGGAGGGCATCTGAACCCCCAAAAAGGCTGAGACCTGGAAGAACCTGGTCTCCACCAGAAGTGAGTTGGGGATCTGGGAAGAATCTAGATTCAGAAGCAACAGGAAAATGTCTAGAGTCTGGGGAATTACCTGGACTCCAGCAGGACTCAAGGTCTGTGGGAATACTTGGAATGTGCCAGGAGCAAGGGCTTGGGGATTGTCTAGTCCCTGGGGAGTACTGAGGGCTGAGGAGGAAGTGACTGTGGGGAGGAACTGAAGGAAGTTTCTAAGGCCTGCAAGTATCTGGAAGGAGTAGCTTCGACTTACAGAGAACCTGAAAGGACTAGAGGAAGCTCGGAGAGAATCTGGACTTAGTATCTAGAGGGAGTTGATGAATCCTGAAGAATACCTAGAAGGAACAGCTGGGGACCGAGGAATATCTGGAGGGAGTAGCCGTGGTCTGGGAAGTACCTACCTAAGTGGCTGCCCCTTTGTGGAAGAGCACCTGAGACCCTATTCTACCCAGTACCCACTGCCCACTGTGCCCCGCAGGGGACACGCTGATCGATGGTGGAGAACATTACTGGGAGGTGCACTATGAACCAGACAGCAAGGCGTTCGGTGTGGGGGTGGCCTACCGCAGCCTTGGCCGCTTCGAGCAGCTAGGCAAGACAGCTGCGTCCTGGTGTCTGCACATCAACAACTGGCTGCAGGTCAGCTTCACCGCCAAGCATGCCAACAAGGCCAAGGTGCTGGATGCCCCCGTGCCTGACTGCCTGGGCGTGCACTGCGACTTCCATCAAGGTGACCCTGGGCCCCAGCTGGCATTTCCAGCCGCCTCTGCTTGTCCGGTCTCTCTGCCGCAAACCCTCTTACTGGTCCCCTGTCCTCTGCCCTCCACCCAGGCCTCCTGTCCTTCTACAATGCCCGCACCAAACAGCTGCTGCACACCTTCAAGGCCAAGTTCACACAGCCCCTGCTGCCTGCTTTCACAGTAAGGTCCCCTCCATGGCCTGGGATAGGGGTGGCTCTGATGCTGGCCTTGCTGGTGAGCCTCCTTTCCCCTCCCTCTTCCCCAGGTTTGGTGTGGCAGCTTCCAGGTGATGACAGGCCTACAGGTCCCCAGCTCTGTGCGCTGCCTGCAGAAGCGAGGCAGTGCCACCAGCAGCTCCAACACCAGCCTCACCTAGGCCAGTGCACCCAGCCAGGCTGATTTTGGGGGCCACTGCTGGGTCTTGGCTATTTCAGCCAGGCACCTTCCTCTAACTTGCTGCTTAGAGCCTTAACTCCTCATGGGGGTCACCGACAAGGAGCAGGCACCAGGGCAGGCCCTCCTCCCCACCTCACTTCCTAATAAAGGTCAAACACTGGCCAGGTTGCGCTGCTGGTTCTTTGGGGCTGGGTGACACTAGCTGTGCCCTGGCTCTCGCTGGACCTCGATTTTCTCAGCTGTAAAATGGGCTTTTCTGGCAAAGTCAGATGGCAGTCTTTGCTGAGCTGAGGATCTTTAGGAGTGAGCAGAGCCAGCTGTGGGCAGGCATATGACGGACCCCTCACCACCCCCCTAAGCCAAGTCATACTCATGGGTCCTGGGGTCACTTGAGCTTTAATTCTGACTGATGTGCCAGGCTCCAAGACTGGCGGGCTGATCCCCAGTGAGCCCCGCTGAGTGCTCCCAGGCCCGCCGCCTCTGCAGTTTCTCTTCCAGCTCTGCCGTCACACTGGCCAACCCTGGAGGGTGGGTACCCTAGGCTTCAGCTGTGCCAGGAATCCCCAATCCACGTTGCTCCCCCACATCCACCCAGGGCTGGCTGCAGAATGCTCAGGGCCCAATGCAAGGTGGAAATGTATTCAAGAAGCAGGAGGAACGTCAAACCAAGTGCAGGCCCTTTGGAGTGCCAGGTCCTGTGTGACTGCATGGGTCACACGCCTGTGAGGCCCCCACCCCCTCACCTTGGCTTCCCAGGTCCCTTACCTGTTCTGGGGAAGAGAGGCTGTGGTGAGCTGATGGCCAGCTTCCTGGCCAGGCCGCTGATAAGGCCTTTGGGCTCTGGAGGGGAAGGAAGATGAAGGATGAGAACAGCTCTCTGCTGGATGAGGGAAGGGCTGGGGAGGAGGGTCTCCTACCTGGCTTAGGTGCAGTGGGTGGCTTTGAAGGCTTTGCCTGAACCTTTGGGGCTGGTGGACACTTCTTTAGCTTCAGGGCCCCTGGCCAACCAGAGGAAAGCACTGCGTGGACAAAGATTTGGCATGTCATATCTGGCCAAGAGCCTGCTCCCCCTCCCCCTTCTCTCAGCCACCCCTGGCCCCCCACCCACCATCACCATTCATGTAGTCGGCAGCTGGGGCATCACCAATTGGGATCACATAGTTCTCATCTGGGTTTGGGAGCGGGGGCAGCTTGCCCTGGCTGGGCACAGGCATGACGGGTACAGGAGGCAGCTGCTTGGGGCCACAGGCAAGGGATGCAGGATCTGGTGGGAAATGGCAGTCATTTTGGGGACTGACATGGTGCGGGGATACCTCAGGGTGGGTCTGTGTGCCTCTGTGAGCAGGAACATCTGTGCATGCCTGGATACAGGCATGTGATCCTGTGTGGGTGTGGGTGTGGGTCTGTACACATGCCCATTTATAAGTCTGTGAGTTGGTGTTCCTGTGTAGCATAAACATGAACACTGGGTGATTTTGTGTAAGTTGAATATATATAAATGTGTATATGTGTATGACAGTGCATGGATGCTAAGGTCTGTGCTGGGATACTTGTCTCTACTCATGTGTACATGCACATGTCTATAAATGTCTGAATGTGTGCTGTGTACATATGATTGTGGCTTAAGATATGTATCCATGTATGCTAGATGGGATAAGATGATGACACATGTATTCAAGCATATGTGGAGTCACTGTCTACATATGAACTTCTGATTATTCAGGTGGACATAGTCCATGTTGGTGATTGTGGCACGTTTGTGTGTATGGGTATGTGCATGTCCGTTGTGTACATGGAGTCCCCAGCATCCACCCAGCCCAAGGCGGATCCTACTGCTTCCAGCCTCTTTCTCCTGCTCCGTAAAGCTGCACTGCCTCCCATCCCGTTCCCAACACTCACCTCATTTCCCATCTCTGAGTAGTTCTCACTCCAGGTGCACCTTCTGCCCCCTTATTGCCCATCTCTACTGAAATCCTTCAGCAAACACCCCTTCCTCCAGGACTGCTTCCCCTACTCTGCCTTCCCCTTCCCCTCAACTCTAAGTTAGGCACCAGCCCCGTGTTCAACCCCACAGGGCTGGGAGTGTAGGTGTCCAGCCCCGTCAGTCCCCTCTACAGCCTGGAAGCCCCCAGAAGGCAGGGTCTGCGTAATTTCTGCGTCCCTGCAACTCTGGGTACAAGATTGGGCACAGGAAGTATCGTGCGGACCCTAGATTTCTACCCCTCTGCTCCAATGGCTGCCTTGGGAAGGGGCATCACCTGGGCAGGGGACCGCTGGTACTGAGGGTGCCACCCACACACTCTCGCCGTTCTCTTTATCTGCATCCACGTAGCCTAGAACAGAGAGGGCTGCCTGGAGGAGGCGCGCAGGCCCAGGGCTGACCTAAGGGTGGCCCCATGAGAGCAGAGGCGGGAGATGCAGGGGTTGGGGCCCAACCGAGTCCCCTGAGGCCTCACCCACCTAGCACCTTCTCGTAGTCCTCGTCCAGTAGGAAGGGCACCAGCGCCTTCTTGGTTTGCAACACGAAATAGTCGACCACTGCTTGGAGTGAGGCGCAGGAGAACTGGGGGCGGATAAGGGGTCCCCTTAGGGCCGCTGGGGAAGGGGCGCGGACCCCGCCGGTGTACTTCCCGAGACCTCGTCCCAAGGCTCACCGGCTCCTCCACGTCGATCACGTACTTAGGGCCCTCGCGCTTCACTTTGTAGTGCCGGACCACCGGTGCCCTGCACATTCAATGGGTAACTGTGGGGGCCTGACTCAGGCCAAAAGACTCCGCCCCTTATCCTGTCTCCGCCCCCATGGAGGACTTTACACCCTACCTCTTCCCTTCACACCGACCACGCCCTTTCCTGCCAGGGCTCTCTCGGTAGACGAGGCCCTCGACTGACTCCACCCCCAGGAAAGACTCCGCCCTTAGTCCTGGCTGTACGCCAAGGGACGACTGTGTTCGAAAGAACTCCACCCCCAAGGAAGGGACCACCCTTCTCCCTGGCTCCGCCCTGGGCTCTGACTCCACCTCGGACGTGACCTTGCCCATAACCCTACAACTGGGGAGGGCCAGCCTCAGGATTCCACGACCCTTAACCTCTGGCCCCGCCCCCCAAGTCCTCCCCAGACCCAGCTCAGACTTTGTTCCTAGGGTCACTTGCTCTAGGATCCGGCTCCGCCTCTAAGCCTGACCACGCCCCTATGCACCACCTTCCATCGACCCCCCCACCCTCCGCCCCTGCCCGCCAGTCCCCGGCTCCGGAGCTGCGCCTGCGCACCCGTTGAGCGTCTGGCGCGTAGTGACAGACACTCCGTCCGTGCCGTCCCCGCTGGGTCGCAGCAACAAGTTCCCGCATTCTGGGTAGCGCTCCAGGAGCAGTTGCGCCTCCAGCCGGCTCACCTTCAAGAAGCACCTGGCGAGGGTTGCGTCACTCACACAGGAACGCCCTGTCCCCTGGGAGACCCAGAATGCCCTCCCGTACGTAACCCCGCCCCTGGACACTCAGCCCGCCCCCTCCCACAACCGCGACCCCCACAACCGCGACCCCCACACCCAGTCACGCTTTCCGGCATATCACGCAGTCCTGGGGCAACCGACCTCGTCTTCTAGGCACCTTCAGGCCACCATGGAGAACCTGCTTGGCCCTTCAAGACCCTCCTCCGGTGCCCTTGAGGAGGGCCCTTCAAGACCCTCCTCTGGGTACCGTGGGGCGTGTCAAAACCCTCCTCCGGAGATCTTGACCCGCCCCAGGGCACCTAGAACCGCCTCCGGAGACCCAACTTCATCCCTTAGACCCAGGCCCTGCTTCAGAAGACCCTGCTCTGGCTCCCCACCCCAGGCCCAGGTTTCGTTTCAGAAGGCTCACAGGAGGGACTTCCAGGCACCTAGACCCTCCGCTGGAGGCCCCAAGCTGCCCCCAAACACCAAGTCCGGCTTCTAGCATGGAACCTAATCCCCACCCCACCCGGATGCAGTCATGTATCAACTTAAGACCCCACTCACAGCCTCCCCCCCATCCCCAGCCCCTCAGGCTAAGGCAGAGCACTCACGAGGGCATCTCGAGCGTGCGGCGCACCTCCTCTTTGGCCAGGACCTCGGCCATCATGTACAGGTGTCCAGGCAACAGGGTCAAATTGTACGGGACACGGAGCTGAGGGGCGATTAGGGGCAGCTGTGGAACGGGCATCTGTGCCCATGTCACACAGGGGGCAAAGTGAGGCCAGAGTGCTGACAGAGCCAAGATGGGAACCTGGGTCTGGGGGTTCCAGAGCTGCCCTAAACCTTCAGGGACAAAGAAGTTTTGGAGAGGATGTGGAGAAAGAAAGAGAGACCAGTGATGGGTAGGGTGACAGAGCAAATGCCAGAATGTAGAGTCTCAAAATCTACAGTCTGCAGGGGTCAGGCAGGGAACAAATGAGTAAAACAGAAATCAGGAGTGCTGACTAAAATCCTGGTTCTTAAGTAATGGCAGCTGTCTTAAATTTTTAGCACTTTGTTGGCAAAACAAAAGATGTTTATGGACTACGTTTCATTTGTAGGCCACCGGTTCGAGACCAGTGTGCTGTATACTCTAGGGGCTTCATTGGGGGAATGAAAGATGAAAAAAAAAGGGGGGGATTTCTGAGGAGGACTACTAGGGAATGGGAGAGGGAGGGGACTAGGACAGCCACAGCTCTGACCTCCACCACCGTCAGGATGAAGCCTTTCCACATCTCCCGGGACTCCAGGCTTTCTGCCTAGGGAGGGAGAGGAAAAGGCCCTGTTGACAAGGCTCAGTCTATTCATCTGTGAAATGGGTGTGAGGAATAACAGGTCATGTTTCCAGAGGCTGTTCTGAAGATTAACTGAATTAGAACAAGTTAATTTAGGTTGATGTCTGAACGTAAGTCCTTAGTAATGTGGAACATTATTCTTTAATGTTATTATATCAACACTTTTTTGAAAACATAGATCAAATCATATATCTGTTATCCTTTAAATCCTCCCAGGCCTCCCACCTCCCTGGGGTTAGAGGCCTAAGTCCATCCCATGGCTCACAAGCCCCTGCATGACCTGCCCAGTTCCCTCCCAGCTCTTATCTCCTCCCTCTGTCCTCCTCTCTCCTCCTGCTTCAGCCACTTTCCTCTAACACACCAGGCATAGTCCTGTCTCAGACCTTTGCATGAGCTATTCGCCCTGCTGAAAAGCCAGTTCACAGATATTTACACTGCTGGCTCCCTCACCTCCTTCAGATCCTCAGTAAGGCCTTCAGTGATCACACCATTTAACACTGCATCCCCTTTTGCTAGCATCTACTGCCATCTGACACTCCATATATTTTACACATTTATCTTATTGATTGCATGCCTCCACAACTAGACTGTAAACTCCACAAAGGATTTTTCATTGTTCACTGCCGTGCAACTAGAAAAGGATCTGGTACACAGTAGGTACTCACTAATGTTTGTTGAAGGATTGAATGATAGCAGTGATGATCCTTGTGGATCAGATATTGTTCTGGGCACTTTACACATATTATCCCATCTTGCTATTGAGGAAACTGAGGCCCAGAGAGGTCAAGTGACTTGCCCAGTGTAACCAATCCAGTGTTAGACTCTATGATGCCATACTAGTATGTGTTAATGGTGGGTGCAATGGGGAGGCAGGGCATCCCACCAACCCTCCCCCCGCCAGGAAACCTACCTTGAACTTGATCTCCTGGTTCCGGAGGACCAGGTTGAAATGGGTACCAGGGTCACCGGAACTCCCCCAGGGACCCTCATCTGTGAGTTTCACAAATGCTCCAAGGTCCAGCTTCTCCACATGCTGGGGGCACAAAAGCGGGCATCTGAGCACCAGGCCTGTGGTAACCCCTGGTTTGGCCACATCGCCCACACCCTCTACTTGATCCCTGGGGTCAAGGATGGGCCAGCTCTTGTGCACTCATTCCCGTCCTTACCTGGGAGTCCCGATTGCTATTGTAGAAATAGAGAGTGAGGCCCTGGAGGCCAGCCCAGAACTTCCTGTAATTCTGGAGAACAGAGGGGGAGAAAGAGAAGGATGTGAGTTCGCAACCTGGGTACCTCCAATACACCCATTTCTGCCTCAGGATCTTTGCACTGGCTGTTCTCTCTGCCTGCACCCTCTTCTCCCAGATCTTCACATAGCTTCCTTAATTACCTACTTCGGGTCTTCAAACAAATGTTGCCGCCCTTTTTTCTTTTTCTTTTTCTTTTTTTTTTAAGATTTTATTTATTTCTAGAGAGAGGGGAAGGGAGGGAGAAAGAGAGGGACAGAAACATCAGTGTGTGGTTGCCTCTCGTGCACCCACAGATGGGGACCTGGCCCCCAACCCAGGCATGTGCCCTGACTGGGAGTCAAACCGGCGACCCTTTGGTTCACAGGTGGCACTCAATCCACTGAGCCACACCGGCCACGGCCAAATGTTGCCTTCTTAGGGAGGCCTTCCTCATTCATGGCTCAGACTCTGGGGATCTGTTATTCTTCGAGAAGTGACCAAAGGGAACCTTGATGGGATGGGCAATCCCCCAGTCTGTGGAGGGGGTAGATCTAGAAGTCAGTTGAGCTAACTGGATTTTTGATGATCCAGCCATTCACCCACCCATATGTCTGTTGACCCACCCACCCATCCATCTATCCTTCCATCCACACATCCATACACATTTTCCTGTCCCTTTATCTACTCCATAAATATTTATTGGCATCTTTTAGGAGACAGGTCCTCAGATAGGTGTTGAGTCTGTAGTCACAGAATTTCACAAGGTTCTGGGCTCTAGGAGGTCTACAAATCCAGGGTTTACCCTTAAGATTCTGAATTCGAAATGCTGTAACTCTCTGGATGACCAAGGGGCTGATACAGCTCAGATCATAACATTCTAGCTTTTTTCCACCAAATATTCCCTGAACAACTATTCTGCAACCAGCTCTATTCTGGACAAAATAATAAGCAGGACATGACTTCTGTTTATAAATATATCCTGTTCCAGAGGATGGAGAAAGCACAGATAATAAAATCTTCCTGGGAAGAAAAACTAGGACCCCTGGACAGGGATAGACCTTGGCCCATGAGGTGACAGAGGAGGAGAGTGGCCCTCCATCTGGGCAATCTGGGAAGACTCCCGAGGGAGGAAGCACTTTAATGAGTCTGTAATAATAATGAGGATAATGCTTACAATGACAACTGTCATTCACTCGACCATCCACCCATTCATCCATCCACCCATCCGAAGACACATCCATGCATCTAACTAACATTGACCGAGGACCTAATCTGTGCCAAGCACTGTACCAGACACTTGGAATAAGTGCCTGGAACGGTAATGAGTGATTATATAAGTAATAAGCGATTGAACTCAGTGTAGTCAGACCTGCTTTGTTATGTG
Source organism: Mormoops blainvillei (assembly GCA_004026545.1). Classification (NCBI taxonomy): domain Eukaryota; kingdom Metazoa; phylum Chordata; class Mammalia; order Chiroptera; family Mormoopidae; genus Mormoops; species Mormoops blainvillei. The sequence goes on along the minus strand of PVJD01002501.1, from coordinate 178,595 downwards.
CCAGCGATGTGCCACTGAACAAGTTATTTAAGCTCTCTGTGCCTCAGTTTCCCCACCTATAAAATGGTGATACTAATAGTACCCACCTCAGTGGCTGTTGTGAAAGTTGGGCAAACTAATGTAAAGCAGCAGTGCTTGCTCTGGGCCAACTCCCTGGCCTGCTAAGGACTACCCCTCCCTAGTAATTGACTATGGCCCTATCCTACCCATTTTATAAGAGAAAACTGAGGACAAAGATGGAGAGTCCCTTGTACAAGGCCTGGGAATTGGAAAGGCATGGAGCAGGGATGTGAACCTGGGTCTTGCACTCTCGGGCCCATGGTCTTTCTTAACCACTGTGATCTGCTGCCTCTTCATGCTTTCCAAGCTGGAAGGGATTTTGACACATGGAGACATAAGGAGAAGAGGAGAGAACTGCAATGACAAAGGCAGGCAGGTGCGCAGGGAAAGCAGTGGGTGGTTGGTTTGGGTTATAGTAGAAGATGAAAGTATATAGAGAGTGGGGAGGGAGAGATGGGGCCTTAGCAGGAACTAAGGGGCTGGGCTTTATTCTGAATAAGACACACAAAAACATGCATGCGGTCCTGGCTGGGTGGCTCGGTTGGAGCATCGTCCCATACACCAAAAGGTCACAGGCTTGATTCCCAATCAGGACACATACCCAGGTTGTAAGTTCAATCCCCAGTTGGGTGTGTAGGGAGGCAACTGATCTATGGCTTTTTTTTTTCTCTCTCTTTCTTCTTTCCTGTCTCTAAAATCAATGAAATTATCCTCAGGTGAAGATTTAAAAAACAAAACAAAACAAACACATGAACAAAAACGCACACCTTCATGTGTGCAATAGTCTTGTGGCTAGTATTCGGCTCTGCTGCATGTGGCCCCTGCCAGTTCTTCCTGTCCCCACATGCAGCTGTCCTGACCTTGTCCCCTGCAGCTGAGGTTCACTACGTTAGTTCAGGACTGGCGGAAGGGGAACTAATTAATTTAATTCCTCACCTCCTGGAGGAAGTCTTGATCCTGTTTGTATCCAACAGAGAGATGGAGACCAAGAGAGATACAGACAGATACAGGCAGGGAGAGACAAAGAGAAAGAGAAAGAAAAAGAGATCGAGCAAGAGTCAGAGACACAGAGACACACAGAAACAGACAGATGGACCGAACTCTTCCCAGCCACCAGACCGGGCCTGCCCCATCCAGCACCCACGCAGTCCTCCTTGGCCAGGTGGGGAGATTGAGGTTCAGAGAGGTGCCTCACCTGCCAGGCTGCTCAGCAACACCAGGCCCCCTGCCCCAGCTTACCTGGTCGCAGGGTCCCTTCTTCTCCAGAAAGCTCTCATGGTAGTGTGAGGGCAGGGCACTCTTGGCCTTGGGGCCCCGGGGTGGGCTCAGGGCTGAGGCCATGGCAGGCCTGTCTTTGGCCTGGCCTCTCCCTCCAGCAGCCAAGCTTGGCCAGGAAGCAGAGAAACAGGTTCCAGGGGAATTTCCTCTCTACTGTCAGCTCCCGAGCTCCCTCCCCTGCCAGTGCCGGGTGGAGGCTGGGCCTGGGCAGGTCCAGGGATCCTCGGGAAATCCCAGCCTCTCTGGTATCCCCTGGAGGCCAGGGAGCAGAAGGCTGTGCTGGAGTCATGGAATGGAGGAGGAAGCCACAGGGGTGGAAAGTACACCACCAGGAGGAGGGACCTGCTTCAGCAAAGGCGCAGAAGTGAGAAAGGCCTGAAAGTATAGTGCCCAAGTGCCTTGGGGATGCAACTGGAGAGGACATAACAGGAACATAACATGAAGACCTGAAATGCCTGTTAGGCTGTGTGGACAAGAGAATAATTTTGCCTATCAACCCCAAAGTCTTGCTGGGGTTGTGACAGGAATTGCACTAAATTTTTATCAGCTGGGGGAGATGTGACATCTTTATTATGTTGAGTCATCCAGTCCATGGATGTGGTCTATTTCTTCATTTATTTAAATCTTTGACTTCTTTCATTAGTGTTGTGTAGTTTTCAGTATACAAGTCCTGTACCTATTGTGCCAGATTTACAGAAAAAAAAATTTTTTCTCTTTTTTTTTGAGCAATTATTAATGGACCTTGTATTTTTTAAATTCCAGTTTTCACATATTCATTGTTCGTACACAGACATGCAATTGGTTTTTGTTGTTAATCTTGTATCCCACAGTCTTGCTGAACTAGCTCATTTATTAATTTAGGGGCATTTGTTGTAGATTTCTTGGGATTTTTTCCATAGAACATCATGTCATCTGTAAATCAGACTAGTTTTGTTTCTTCCTTTCCAATCTGTACTCCTTTTCTTTTCTTTTTGCCTTATTGCACTGGCTAGAACTTTCAGTACTTATTGAGTAAGAATGGTGAAAGGATATCTTTGCCATATTTCCAAACTTAAGGGGAAAGCATTTTGTATTTAACCATTAAATACAATATTTTTAAAAATATATTTTATTGATTATGTTATTATAGTTGTCCCAATTTTTCCCCCTCTGCCCACTTCCACCTGGTGCCCCCATTCCCTCCGGCAGTCCCCTTTGCCTTAATTCATGTCTGTGGGTTGTGCATATAACTTCTTTGGCTTCTCCATTTCCTATACTATTCTTAACCTCCCCCTGTCTATTTTGTACCTGCCAATTACGCTTCTTAATCCCTGGACCTTCCCCCCCACCCCCATTTTCCCCCTTTCCCTTCCCCACGGATAATTCTCCATGTGATCCCAATTTCTATGATTCTGTTCCTGTTCTACGTGTTTGCTTAGATTGTCTTTGTATTTTTTAGATTCACTTGTTGATAGTTGTGAGTTTGTTGTCATTTTACTGTTCATAGTTTTGATTTTCTTTTTCTTATATAGTTCCCTTTAACATTGCATATAATAAGGGCTTGGTGATGGTGAACTCCTTTAGCTTTACCTTGTCTGGAAAGCACTTATCTGCCCTTCAATTCTAAATGATAGCTTTGCCAGATAGAGTAATCTTGGTTGTAGATCCTTGCTTTTTATCACTTTGAATACTTCTTGCCAATCCCTTGTTGCCTGCAAAGTTTCTTTTGAGAAATCAGCTGATAGTCTTATGGGAACTCCTTCGTAGGTAACTCTCTTCTTTTCTCATGCTTTTATGACTCCTTCTTTATCTTCAACCTTTGGAATATAAATTATGATGTGTCTTGGTGTGACCCTCTTTAGGTCCAACTTGTTTGGGACTCTCTGTGCTTCCTGGACTTGTACATGTACTTCCTTTGCCAAATTAAGGAAGTTTTCTTCCATTATTTTTTTCAAATAAGTTTTAAATTTCTTGCTGTTCCTCTTCTCCTTCTGGCGTTCCTATGATTCAGAAGTTGGCACGTTTGGAGACATCTCAGAGTCTCTATATTTTCTCCTCGTTTTTTAAAATTCTTGTTTCTTCATTCTGTACTGGTTTACTGTTTATTTCTTCCTTATGTTCCAAATCGCTGATTTGAACCCCAGCTCCCTTCCCTTCACTGTTGGTTCCCTGTGGATTTTTCTTTATTTCACTTAGTGTAGCCTTTATTTCTTCCCTTATACATTTGCTGTACTCAGTGAATTCTCTGAGCATCTTTATCACCAGTGTTTTGAACTCTGCATCTGATTGGTTGGCTATCTCCGTTTTGCTTAGTTCTTTTTCTGGAGTTTTGATCTGTTTTTTCATTTGGGCCATATTTCTTTGTCTCCTCAATTTGGCATCCTCCCTGTGTTTGTTTCTATGTATTAGGTAGAGCTGCACTGACTCCCTGTCTTGGCACACCTGTTACATTGTAAGGGGTGGAGCCTTACGTACTCTCACAGGTGGGGCAACCCGCTTCACTGCTTTGTGGCACCATGTGGGAGGGAGGGGTTGGAGAGGGAACAATTCCACTTGCTTGTCTCTCGCCCTGTTTCCAGTCACTTACCCCACTTCCTGCGTATGGCTGGTGCCCTTCTAGCTGTTGCCCTGGTGCCAAATTACAGAGTGGGTGGGTTTACATATGTTCTAGGACTGTGCAGGTCCTTTAAACAGACTCTCCTGAGAGACCAGCAGTTTCTTTTGCTGCCCCAACCCCCACTAGTTTTTACAGCCAGAAGTTATGAGGCTTTATTTTTCTGGCATTGGAACCCTGGGCTTCCTGGAGCTGGGATCGCTCACTCGTTCCCCAGGTGACCCTCCTAGTTTCTCTCCACCACATGTGAATGTGGGATCACCCATTCCGCTGGGCACTGCCACTGCTGTTGCCTCACCACCGCCACACTGCATGCTCTCCACCCTGGCTCCCTATTTCCGCCCCTCCTACTCATCTGGATGAATATTTCTTCTTTAAATCCTGGCTTGTCGGACTTCCATACAGTTCAATTTTCTGGCAGTTCTGGTTGCTTTTTGTTTTGAGGTTAGTTGCGATCCTTATGGTTGTGGGAGGAGGCAAAGTGTGTCTACCTACACCTCCAGCTTGGCTGGAAGTCCAACCAGTCGATGTTTCTCTCACACATCGATGCGTCTCTCCCTCTCTTTCTCTCTCCCTTGCCCTCTCTCTGAAAATATGTAAGTAAATAAATAAATCTTTTTTTAAAACTCAGTTAAGTTTTCAATTTCTTGCTCTTCCTCTTCTCCTTCTGGCACACATATGATTCGCCTGTCGGTATGGTTAAAGATGTCCCAGAGGTTCCTAAGCCTATCTTCGTTTTTTTGAATTCTTTTTTCTTTCTGCTGCTCTGTGTGAATGCTTTTTCCTTCCTTGTGTTCCAAATCATTGATTTCATTCTTGGCTTCGTCCCCTCCACTGTTGGTTTCCTGTACATTTTTTTCTTTATTCAACTTAATGCAGCCTTCATTTCTGCCGGGGTCTTTTTTATGCTGTTGGGGTATTGGGCAGGACAACCCATGTCACTGCTCTGTGTAGGAGAGGGTTCGGAGAAGGAACAATGCCGCTGCCCGTCCTCTGGAGTTTTGCCTGGAGGAAGTTGTGTCGCAGTGCTTGCCCTGATGCCAGCAACTTCACTTTCTCCCCATCTGCCCCTGGTACCCTTCCAGCTGTTGCCCTGGTGCTGAATCCCAGAGGGGATGAGTCTGTGTGAGTCCTAATTCTGTTTCAGGCCCTTTAAGAGATGTCTCTTAAGAATCCCACAGTTTCTTCCACTACCCCAACCGCCAGTTACAGGCAGAAGTATGGGGTCTTATCTTCCTGGTACTGGAACCCTGGGCTGGGTGGTCTGGTCTGGGGCAGGGATCCCTCACTCCTGCGGTAACCCTCCTGATTTTTATCCATCACACGTGGATGTGAGACCACCAGTTCCTGTCCTGCCCCTCTCTGCGCCATTCCACATCTCCATGCCTCTCCATGTCTCTGCACCTCTCTGTGTCTCTGCTATCTCTGGGCATCTCCGCCCCTCCTACCCATCTGGATGAATGTGACTTTTTAAAATCCTTGATTGTCAGACTTCCACACAGCTCAGTTTTCTGACAGTTCTGGGTGATATTTGTTTTGTAGTCTAGTTGTGTTTTTGCTATAGTTGGGTGCAGAGGTGAAGCATGTTTACCTACACCTCCATCTTGACTGCAAGTTCCATTAAGTACAATGTTAACTGAAGGTTCATAGATGTTCTCCAAGTTGAAGTGGTTTCCCTCTGTCCTAGTTTGCTAAGAGTTTTCATCGTGAGTGGGCACTGAGTTTTGTCAAGTGCTTTTTCTGCATCTGTTGATACAATTGTGTGATGTTTCTTCTTTAGCCAATGTATTTGTTTTCCATGGCTGCTGTAGCAAGTTTACAGCACATTTAGGGGCTTAATACAACACAAACGTATTATCTTACAGTTCTGTAGGTTAGAAATGCTACATGGATATCCCAAAGCGAAAATCAAGGTGTTGGCAGGGCAACATTTCTTGCTCAAAGGATGAATGTTTCCTTGCTTTTTCCAGCTTCTAGAAGTTTCCCAAATTCGTTGGCATAGTTGGCCTCTGGGGCCAGGGTGGAAGATAGATGGTGTGGAGGGTAGATATGGATACCTGAGGCCCAAAGAGATGGCAAGGGTCCAGGTGGGAGAGTTATGGAGCTGGGTTTTGCAAGGTAGTTGAAGGGAAAGTGGGGAGCACATAGGGGAATAAACTGAAGCTAGAGTTTGGGGAGCAGGGGTGTGCCAAATTGGTGGATGGACCAGTGGTAAGAGGTGGGGAGCACTCCAAAAGGAATCCTGGGCAGGACAAAAAGAGAATAATTCACATTTATTCAGCTCTATAGTCAAGCCCTGATCCTTAACCCTGAAATTGAATTATTACTATTATTATTATTATTATTATCATCATCCCCACGGGGAAAACAGAGAGGTGGAAGCCACTTAGACAAAATCACAGAGCTTCGCAATGGTGCAGCAGGAACTGGAGTCAGCTTCAGTCTGATTCCACACCATCCTGGCTGGACACGTCCGCCCCCGTGTCCTGTGCCGTCTTTCAGACTGGGGTCCGGGTAAACCCATCCGCTACTTAACCCCGTCAGTGGCTCCCCGCAGCTTGGGGGAAGCCCACCCCGGCCTTATAGCCCTGATGGGGACTGGGGAGATCCCGCGCTGAGAGGTGGCGCTGCGCCATGGAGCAAAGGTCCTAGAAGAAAGGCTTGGGACAAAGGACAGCCTGCAACCACCAGATGCACACCCAGCCAGGCTCTGCCCACGTTTCCGCCTGCGTGAAGGGTGGGACCGCCCCGACCCAAGGTGCAGGTTTTGATCCAGGACTGATGGGCTGGCTGAGGACCAAACCCTACAGGTGATTGGATAAGTGAGCTCGGGGCCTCTTGATGAGTGGCCGAGAGCGACGGCTACCCATTGGCTTAGTCGGAGTGGGGCGGGAGCAGCAGCTTAGCATTGATTGGCTAGAGGGAATGAAACGACTACTATATTATTGGTTGAGATGAAATAAACCTCAGATAATTGATTGGCGTATTCCGCTCCGGCCCAATAGTGATATTAACCAACCGAGGGCCCTTTGGAAGAGTGGAAATTAACCCTTAATTTGCTGCCTGGCTTGGGTGTTTAGGCCGGCGGCAGGGGTTGCTTCCCCATTCTGCCCCGTAACCCCAGAGCTTAATGGCTCTTCTCTGGCCGTCAGTCTTTCCGTCCCAACCGCCGGGACCTATGTGTTCCTCAAAAGAGGTGGCCGCGGACCTCTGTTTTCCCCTTCGTTGTAGCGGGCTGAACCCCCATGCACCCCAGTCCCAGGCCTCAATCCTGACAGGGGTGTCCAACGCGTGGCCCACGGACCACATGGGGCCCAGGATGGCTATGAATGTGACCCAACACAAAATCGTAAATTTACTTAAAACCTTTATTTTGCTCATCAGTTTTCGTTAGCGTTTGTGTATTTAGTGTGTGGCCCAAGATAACTTTTCTTCCAGTGTGGCCTAGAGATGCCAAAGGGTTGGACATCGTGCGTGGTAGTCTTGGGTGGAGCCACTAGTTCCCTCAAAGCATAAGTCCTGTGCCTCGGTTCCCCCATTTGTACCTATGAGCTCTCGGTTATCGCCACCCCCTCTCATGGAGAGTGGCTTCGCGCCTCAGTTTCCCGAATGGTCGGGGGTGGGGGTGGGGCTGAGGCCCCGACTCCCAATCCCAAATGCGCAGTCCTGGGCCTCAGTTTCCGGGCTGGCACAGGCAGGTCGAGCCTCCAACCCGCCCACCGGCGGCGGCCAATGCCCGGGGCGCCCCCCAAATTGAGGCGGAGCCGAGTCACGTGTCTGGAAGAAAGAACGAGCCGGGCGCGGGGTTGCAGCAGCCATGGCAGGTACCGCGGGGCTGTCGCGGAGTCCGCGAGGCGCTGGGCGGGGTGACTGAACCAGCTAGGGGCGCGCGGCCCTGCTGCAGCCTGTCGCTGCCCGCAGCTCCGGAGCCTCTCTCCCCGGCGGGCGGCGCGGGCGAGGAGGCGCCGGATGAGGACGAGGATGAGGCGGAGGCCGAAGACCCTGAGCGGCCAGCGGGAGCGGGCGGAGCGCGCAGCGGCGGCGGCAGTGGTGGCGGTGGCGGTGGCGGTGGCGGCACTGGCGGAGCCGGAGCTGGGGGCGGCGTCGGGCCGGGAGGCGCGCTTACCAGGCGCTCGGTAACACTGCGGGTACTCCTCAAAGACGCGCAGCTGGAGCCCGGCGCTGGGGTGCTGTCTATCTACTACCTGGTGAGCACTCCCTACCTCCCTTTCCATCCCGGCTGGGGCAAGAAGGGAAAACTGAGGCCCAGGGCTTCCTTGCAGCAGGCGGAGCCCGGGAATGGGGGCGGGGGATAACCGAGGCACGGAGCATCCAGACCCAGCACGGGCCCAGAAGGGCTGGAGGACATCGTTCACCAAATATCCAGTTCTACAAAGAAACTGAGGCTCAGAGAGAATATCACTGCTTACTTGGCTGTGTGACCTCACTTAACCTTTCAGTATTCTAGTATCCCAGTTTCCTCGTTTGGAAAATGGGATTTTTTTTTTCTCACATGGGGTTGTATGAAGATTAAACGAATAACACGCTCAGCAAGGTGCCTGCTACACAGTAAGTGCTTCGTGTTTGCTGTTATTGCTGTTATTGTTACCGTTGTTCAGTTTGTGAATGGTGTAGTTTGTGAACTGAACACCTGGTGTGGACCAGGCTCTATGTTGGGTATTAGGGACACAGCAGTGATCAAGACAGACCTTGTCCCCACCCTTTGGGGGCTTGCAGTCCACTGAGGGGAAGGGGAGACAGACACATAATTGGCTGGGTTTGTTCCAAACCAATCAGGACTATGACAGTGGATGTACAGGTACTGGGAGGCACCTAAGATGGAAGGCTCCCTGGAAGGACTGCTGAAGTGGGAAGCGTGTGCTAAGCCCTGGGAGCAGCATGGGATCAGGGAGGACTTCCTGGAGGAGATCTTGGTGGGTACCAGGTCCCGGGCCCAGCAAGCCCATTGTCACTGCAGGGGAAGAAGTTCATGGGGGACCTGCAGCCAGACGGGAGGATTGTGTGGCAGGAAACGGGGCAGGTGTTCAACTCACCCAGCGCTTGGGCCACCCACTGCAAGAAGCTGGTGAACCCAGCCAAGAAGTCAGGCTGTGGCTGGGCCTCCGTCAAGTACAAGGGCCAGAAACTGGACAAATACAAGGCTGCCTGGCTCCGGCGACACCAGCTCCATGTGCCCGCAGCTACTGCCGATGAGGTGTGTCCTTTAGCCTCCTGGATTAAGTTCCCTGTTACTAATTGTCAGAGAGGAGTGCCCAAAGGGAGGACATTGGTGTTGGGGGCCTTGAGGAATGAGTAGGAGTTTGTGAGATCAAGATGAAGGGAAGAGCTTTCTAGAGGGAGGGAATGGCAAATGCCAAGCCGTGTAGACATGAAGCAACACATGCTGCTTAGGGAACCATGATTAGCTGATGCAGCCAGGAGTTCAGATGTGTTGGGTAGCTGAGGGGGCTGGACCATATCTGGAAAGGTGTTGATACTAATAGATGTTCCTTGAATGTTCACCGGCTGGGTAAACTTGGCCAAGGACCCTCTCTGGGTCCTTAGTCTTCATCATCTGTAAAATGGAAATGATAACAGTAACATGTTTTATGCATATTTAGATAGATTAAGTATATGTGTATATATCTAGCTGGCAAGTCTGAAATCTGTGGCCCCACTGGCAGACCAGAAGCTCAGACAGGAGTTGGTGCTGCACCCTTGAGGCAGAATTCCTTCTTTTCTGGGAAACCCCATTTTTTGCTGTTAAGGGCTTTCACCTGATTGGATGATGCCCACCCACATTTTACCCTTCATTGAAGGTCTGCTTACTGTAAACGTGAGCCACAGCTACCAAATTCTCCCACAGCAACACCTAGATTGGGCTTTGGTGAAATGGGTCAGAGAGCCTATAGCCAAGATGACATTCGGATGTAAACTTCACGTGGTATCATAGGGTCGTTTATTCAGCAAACATTTGGTAAGCGCCTCCTCTAGGTGCTGGAGATAAAGGAGAGAGCAAAGAGAAAAACAACTGCCTTCATGGGGAGACAAAGAAAATAAATTAAGTTCGTCTTATAGTATTTCTGAAGAATGGATGGGAGCTGGGGGTGGGGAAATAGGGTGGTCAAGTAAGGGTTCACTGAGAAGGTGACATCTGAGCAGAGAACCAGAGGAGGGGAAGGAGAGCGCCATGAGGGTATCTAGAAAGCAGCATGCGCAAAGTCCCTGAGACTGGGTTGTCCATGGCTGTTGGAGGAGCTGTGAGCAGGGGGAGAGAGGGAGCAGGTGAGGGCAGGTGGGGATGGAGTAGGTCTTGCAGGGCTTGTGGGGCGCTGGGAGGATAGTGGCTTTTACCAGAGGGAGGTGGGACGCCTGGAGGCCTGTGGGCAGGAGGGATAGGACCTCATTTGGATACTCATAAGAGGCGCCCTCTTCTGGCTGCTTTGGAGAAGACTGACTGAGGAAGGGCAGTGCAGGACCAGACAGGGATGCTGGTCCAGGTGGACCATGATGAGGTGGACCGGGCCCGTCATTGAGGTGGAGAAGTGCCTAGATTCTGGCTAATTTTGAAAGTGGACCTGACGGGATTTGCTGATAGATTAGATGTTAGCGTTAAGAGTTCCGTTGTGAGCAAGTTGCATGGCTGGGGTTGCTCCGATTGGAGATGTGGGGATTTGGGAGGAACAGGTTTTGGGGGGACAGTTTGGTGCATCGTGGCTGTGTTGAGTGTGAGCCCCACGTGTGGGGACATTGAGGGGCAGCTGGACCCCCAGTTTAGAGCTCAGGAGAGCCCCAGGGTGGAGACAGGACTATGGTTTCATTGGGGCATAGGCAGAGTTGGAGTCCCAGTAGTGGACCATTCTGTCCTAAGAGAAGCAGCCCCGGGATACAGCCTTAGGCAACGAGAGAGAGATGGGGAGGCTGCGGGGACTCTGGAGGGAGTCAGGGAAGCTGGGCAAGTGTAGGTACCTGAGGAGTTCTTAAGAGGTGAGGGTACCGGCTGGGTCAGATACTGCTGGGAGGGGCAGGAGGACAGAGACTTGAGATGTGAATGTTGGGTTTAGATACAGAGAGGAGTTTAGGAGGGAGCAAGGGGAGAGGTTATTGTGAGAATTTAATAAAATAATCCATGTGAAGTGCATGCCTGCTCAATGGGTGCAGCAACAGGGCGTAGGTAAATTCTTCACATGCATTAACCTATTTCACCCTGACACCAACTCTGTTGGGCTAGAGGTCATTGTGGCATTTTACAGGTGACCATAGAGCTCAGAGAGGTTAGGGTGCTTGCCTAAAGTCACACAGCTTGTTCAGGACTCCAACCTGAGAGTCAGCCACCCGAAGGAGCTCAGACTTGTGCTGTGCCAGAGCCGTAGGCCGCCTCTCCTCACTGGCTTCCTCTAGTGGACGCCCAGGGCAGCAGGGACCTGAAGCTCAGGTGGACCCGCTGTCTGGGTGGAACTTGGGAGGGTGGGGTGCACCCGGCTGAAGGTCCTGCCACTGTCCTCATCCCTACCCCGCCAGAGCCCGGCCAGCGAAGGGGAGGAGGAGGATCTGCTGATGGAGGAAGAGGAGGAGGAGGTTCTGGCAGGGGTCTCAGTGGAGGACAAAAGTAGAAGACCACCTGTGAAAGGCCCCTCAGAGCCTGTCCATCCCGGTGAGGGACATGAGGGAGGGGAGGAGTCAGGGCAGGAGGCATGCAGAACTCAGGTGCAGGAAGAGGCTGGGGACAGGTCTGGCCTTTTCCTCAGCCCCCCGAGATGCCTGGCTGACTTCCTAGCCCCCTTACTTCACTGCCTGACTTTTTAAGCCCTAATGCTGGATCTCTTGCTCCCACTGCCCAGTTCCTTAATGTGCTGCCTGATCTCCTTGTTCCCCAGTGGGATTTCTTTGCCCTGTTGCCTGATTCTGAACTTGCTGCCTAACCCACCTCCTCTCCGCCCTGAGCCCTGCTCTCTCCCGACCTGGTTTTCTGAGCTCCTCACCTGATTCCTTTCATCTGGTTTTAAATCTCTGTCCAACTTGTCAGCCTGCTGCCTTATTTTTCTGTCTTGTTCCCCCCCCCCCTTTTTTTCCTTTTTTTTGGTGGTGGTGGTGGTTTTGTTTTTTCCCCCTTTCTTGGGTTGCCCTGCCTTCGTTTTCCAGTTCCAGGCCGGGGAGGGACTGATGCTGCCCCTTTTTCCTTACTCTCACCGGGCAGAGGCCCCATCCCTGGGGAAGCGAGTGGAAAACAAGATCCGGGTGCCAGTGCGATACTGCATGTTGGGCAGTCGCGACTCTGCCAGGTCAGGCATGCCCCATGCCCACTGCACCAACCCCAGTTTATGTGAGCTCTTGCCAGGGTGGGGGCAGAGAGGGGAGAAAGAGCAGGAATAGGGTAGGGACAAGGCCTCACATCCTCAGAGCTGGCTGGAGGCAGGGTGGGCTGAAGAGCCAGCCCAGGTGTTCCTGAAGCTGTGGGACCCTCTGGCTCCTACAGGAACCCCCATACCCTGGTGGAAGTAACCTCCTTTGCAGCCATCAACAAGTTTCAGCCATTCAATGTGGCCATCTCCAGCAACGTGCTGTTCCTGCTGGTATGTGTCCAACTCCTACCTTGTCTCTCGTGGGCCAGGGGCTCCCACATCTGGGCAGAGGGCTGAGGTGCCCTGGAGGAGGGGGTGCCTGGAATGTCAGCTCTGTGTGGGTGGGGACCTTGTCTCCTCATAGGTACTCAATCAATGTTTGAATGAAGGAGAAGGTGGGAGGGCTGGCCCCTGCCCATTACGAGGGCCCTGGGCCCCCAGGATGGAGTCGGGGTCAGCTGCAGCCTGAGCATGTCTTCTGATGTACCTCTTCCCCAGGACTTCCACAGCCACCTAACTCGCAGCGAGGTCGTGGGGTACCTGGGGGGCCGCTGGGACATCAACAGCCAGAGTGGGTATTTGGGGCTGGGGTGGGCAGAGGGATATTGGGCACCAGGGTCGATGTCCATGCCTTCTTCCCGCTCTGTGCAGTGCTCACGGTGCTGAGAGCCTTCCCCTGTCGCAGCCGGCTTGGGGACGTGGATACTGCGGCTGCTATGGAAGAGGAGGTGAGGGGATACACTGGGTGGGCTGGGGTGGACAGAGCTGTCCTGGCAGCTAGCGGAGTCAGTGCTTGAAACGTGCAAATGAGTGTGTATGAGCCCCTGCCCCCTCCTGGCACCTAGTAAAGGCCAGATAAATATTAACTACCATTCTTAATAATGCTTTCCTAATGGTTCCTAGTGTGTGCCTGGCACTGTGCTCAGCACTCTACCCCTGCCTTCTCGTGGCCCTGTCTGTGTCCCTCTGGCTGGGTGAGTGGATGTTGATTCAGTACGAAAGGTTCTCTTTCTGCCCTTGCTTGCCTCCCCTTTCTGAAGGCACGGAGAATGCGTGTGCCTGCTCAAATGCACGCGTATCCACCTTTCTATTTAAGTGTTTACTGAGCATCTACTGTGTGCCAGGCATTGTTCCATGAGCTGGGGACACAGCAGGGAACAAACGTTTTTGCCTTTGTTTCACGACAGACGCATTTTAAAAATGTATTTGCTGGCTCTCCCCGCACTGGACTCTGTTAGGGTGGGGGCAGGGCCTGTCTTGGTCACTGCTATGTCCCCAGGTCTGGTACACAGCAGGTACTCATTATGTGTTGCCTGCACGTGGGGCTGGCTAGGTGCCAGGAGCACCAGCTGCAGGGAGTGGCGGGTGCACCCCAAGGCCAGTAGGGCCCCCAGTTCCCCATCCGCCCCAGCCCTGCCTCTGCCCCCCAGATCTACCAGAGCCTGCTCCTGCGGGGCCTGTCCCTGGTGGGCTGGTACCACAGCCACCCGCACAGCCCGGCACTGCCATCGCTGCAGGACATTGACACACAGATGGACTACCAGCTGCGGCTGCAGGGCTCCAGCAACGGCTTCCAGCCCTGCCTTGCCCTGCTCTGCTGTAAGGCCCTGGCTGGGGCGGGGGAGGGCCGGGTGTGCATGGGTGTGCATGCCTGTCTCTCTCTCCTGGACCATGAGCCCCCAGGCCCAGCCCCCTCTCGCACTCTCCTCCTGCAGCCCCTTACTACTCTGGCAACCCAGGCCCCGAGTCCAAGATCTCCCCTTTCTGGGTGATGCCGCCCCCTGAGGTAGGCAGGGCTGCTGGGGGAGGCCCAGGGCCAATGTGTGGGATATGGGTCATGGGATGGGAGGCTTGGGGTGGCTGGTGGTGACTGGCTGGTGTCCCTGCCAGCAAAGGCCCAGTGACTACGGCATCCCCATGGACGTGGAGATGGCCTATGTCCAGGACAGCTTCCTGAGTAATGACATCCTTCATGAGATGGTGAGCTCACTCCCGGGCGGGGTGGGTGCACATCCCCCTTCCTCCCAGGGACAGGTGGGAGCTAAAAGTGCTTAGCTGGACGCACACGACTCAGGAAGCCGTGGCTGAATGTACCACACCAGGGCCCCGGTCAGTTTCCTCTTCTGTAGATAATCACCTGTGGCTGTTAGGATCAAGTCCCAGGTCCTTGTGGCGGCTCCTCCCTCGCGTACCTGCTCCACCTCCTGGCCACCTAGTTCTGGAACGCTCTAGGGGTGCTTCCACCTCGGGCCTCTGCACCTGCCACTGCCTCTCGAAGTGGAGGCACGTGGAGGACTTCAGGTGTTACCTGGACCGTTTATAATGCACGTGGCTCAACAGGCATTTAAAAAACTGAGCTAGTTTGTTACACCTGTGACTTCACGGGTATTCTCAGAGTGAGGCTAAAACAGGGAGCTCATGTCAGGCCTGTGTGACAAAGAATCACGCTCAGTGTGCCTTTCTCGGCCTCCGGTGGAGTTCCTTCTCCTCTGGAGGCCTCCTGCTGAGCCCCCTTCTCCCTGCTGGGTCACATCGCTTGGTGGTCTGTCTTGGTGAGTGGTATTGTCTACCTGTCGCGTTAGCCTGGAAGCTGTCATGACAGGTAGCGGCAGTGCTGGTTCTGCTCACTGCTGGATACCTAAGGCTTGGCAGGGGGAGGCTGGGAGCCAGGGCGTCCCAACCACGCCCTGTCCCGTAGATGCTGTTGGTGGAGTTCTACAAGGGCGCTCCCGACCTGGTGAGGTTCCAGGAGTCCTGGAGCCAGGAGCACACCTACCTCGACAAGCTGAAGGTGAGACTTCCACCCCAAGCCCCACGCGAACGCCTCCCTGTAGGAAGACAGTTTTGGGGGGGGCACCCAAAAATAAACCCATAGGTAGCCTGAGAAACAGTGATTTCCTAACTTGTTCTGTACAAAATATTTCAGCTGAAATTAACACTGCCAAAGAGCCTTGTTTTATCACATGAAGATGGGGGGCGGGTAGGAGTGGGGGAAAAAAGTCACCGTCAAACCCAGTTAGAGAAGCCGCTCCGGACCCTGTCTCATTCTGCTGCCACCCACAGAGGGTGTGGAAGGGGTTCTGACCTGGTATAGAGCCTTAAGAGCAGCTGGTGTGTGAACGCATGCACTGGCCCCGCAGGTAGTGGAACATTTAAATGAGGCTTTTCGTGGCCTCCCGGGTGTGTCTGATTTATCCTCTGCTTGAAAGTCATTCTCAGAAGACACTCTCAACTCTGCTTTGCAGAGAAAGTTTCACAGGTTTGCTTGTTTTGTTGAAACTTAAAGAAAACA
This sequence comes from Mormoops blainvillei, assembly GCA_004026545.1. Taxonomy (NCBI): domain Eukaryota; kingdom Metazoa; phylum Chordata; class Mammalia; order Chiroptera; family Mormoopidae; genus Mormoops; species Mormoops blainvillei. The sequence goes on along the minus strand of PVJD01002501.1, from coordinate 163,030 downwards.
GTAACGAAGGCTTAAAGTTGCCCCTGGCCACATCCTACTCAGGCACTGGGTTGCTGGGTGGGGGTGGCCTTTCTGTTGTCTTTGGAGGCCCAGGAGCTGGGTGGCCCCTGGCATTTGGCATGTGTGGGATCTAGGCTGGGATGATAGCATGATATGGAAAATGCAGGTCACCTCCTCTCCCCAAACATTAGTCAGCTGGGCCTTAAGTTACTCAATGCTCTTGTTAAAAAGGAAGCACTGCTTTAAAGACCCTGCTGTGCACCTTGGTTAGGCAAGCCCAGTGGCAGCACCTGGGCCTTCGGGGCAGGAGTTTGGCCGGGGTGGGGGTGGGGGGCACGTGGCAGCGCAGGCCAGGCCAAACTCTTGGGTATAGTCCTGAGGCGCCAGCCCTGCCTGTTTCAGATCTCCCTGGCCAGCAGGATGCCCAAGGACCAGGGCCTGTGCCATGTGCTGGAGCAGGTTTACAGCATCCTCAAGCAAGGGATCTGAGGGCAGCAGCCTCTGAGGACCTGGGAGGCCTCCTGGTCAGACTCTGAGTCCCTCGCCCCACTCCTGGCGGCTCTGGGTGAGGGGGAACGGGTTTAGGGGCTTTGTCTGCGACTGTTGCTCCATTTCTGTGACTGACTTGCACGATGACAGGAGCTTACATAATAAAGGAGAGAAACAGCCCAGGCATGTGTCTCACCCCGAGGTGGGGGTCTCCCCAGCACCTGCTGCTGGGCACACAAACACAGGCTGCCGTCTGGGCAGTGGAGCATTCGTGCAGTTGTGTGTGGACCCTGCCCCTTCTGGGGTTGCGGGGACTCTTGGGGACATACCTCCTGTGCTGGTGACTAGATAAATGACAGCCACCCTTCCTGGGCTCACTGTGAGGCCTGTGCCCACTCTAGGAGTGGTTCTGGGTGGGGGTGGGCAACCGCGTGGGCCCTGTCCTGACCAGGGCCCCTCGGGAGGGCTGCTGAATGTTTGGATGAAGAGGCGTGCTCTGTATCACAGCCAGGCAAGAGACTGTAGAAAGAGACGTTTAATACTTTTTTTTAAAATCAAGATTACATTTCCACCTGCCCTAGACTGTGACCAAGGCTATACTGCTTGTCTTGGTCCGGATGCCTGGGTCTCCCCCACTCACGACAGTGAGTGGGGTCTTCGGGATGAGCAGGGTCACTGAAGGAAGGGAATGTGAAGCAGGCCAGAGGTCCCCCACTGGGCCAATCTCAGATTAGGCAAGAGGGGAAGTGGGTGCAGGGCTAGGGCCCTGCCGGTCTGGGCGGCTGCCTGCCTTGGTCTGGAGGAGACAGCTGGGGGCACTGTCAACAGGGGGGCGGCGGCAGCCTGGGATGCGGAAGGGTCAGTGACGCCCCCCCAGGATGGCCCCCAGCAGCCAGGGCTCTGGAAACATTCACTCATCAAAGCCTTTGTGCTTGGCCTTCAGCGGAGAGGAAGCAGGGGCTCCCGTGGTCCCATATGTGTGCGCGCGCGCGTGGCTGGTGGCAGCAGCTTGTGCCGGAGATGTTCCATGTGCTTGGTTGGGGATAGGTCACCCTGCACGGGGGGGACTGAGGGGGCCTGGGGTGGTGCGCAGGGTATGCGGGGCTCAGCACCCTGCAGCTGAGGAGAGGGCCTGCCTGTCCTTAAGGATGAGGCCCTCCTAGGGAGGTGGCATCTGTGGGTGTGCAGGGGCCTGAGAAGAATTACCTTATAGGAATTTAAAAGCAGGGTGGAGAGCCTCGGCCAGGGGTCCTGCTTGGACCACCCCATCACACAGATTTTCAATCTGCTCCCAGTAAGGGCAGATCAGGGTGGGCCAAGCACCAGTGTGGACCGGGCAGACGGTATGTGTGTGTCTTTGTGAATGGAGGGGGCCCACACAGAGTTAACAGTCCTGGAGGGAGCAGGAGGAAGTTAGTGTTTCTAAGAGCACCTTAGTGTTAGCCCCCTCTGGGCAGTGGAGCCCCAGAGGCTGCATGGAGTGGAGAGTGGAGGCCCCACCACCACTATGGGTGAGCACTAGTGTAAACACGGACCCTGGCCCCCCCCCCACTGAACCTGCTGCCCCAAGTCCCTGGTGCCCTGGGAGTTCCTCAGAAGGCCTTGGGAGGAGCACTGCCCTTGAACTTTGGGCCAAGTGGAATATAGGCGATCTGGACAGAGGGGCAGGCAGGCCGATGCTGTCACTGAGGCAGGGGCACCAGCACTTCCACATAGCTGAGGGGGAAGAAGCCCGACTGGCCATGGAGCATGCCCTCATACCAGTTCTCGTCAATCTGGTTGGTCAGCGTGATGATGTCACCCTCATGGAAGCCCAGCTCCCCATCATTTTCGGGCTCAAAGTCGTACAGTGCCTTGCAGCTCGGCTGGTCCAGGGGTGCTGCAGGTGGGCAGGGGGTGGGTGTAAGGTCTGGGTGTCCAGCTGAGACCCCACCAGCTGCATTGCGGTGCCTCAGTTTCCCCTAAGGCGAGCCACTCCTTCCTCTTGCTCCCGCGGGTTGTTGGGAATAAGGAGCAAGTGACAAAGAAGCACGGCAAAGTTTGCGAGTGGTTACCACAATGCTCCGAGGAGGAGCTGGAAATGCTCAGTGGCATTAGGACGACAGCGTGACCAGGGCCTGCCACCCTCAGGGTGCTGTGCAGAGAGCCTAGGGCCAGTGGGTGCCCTGGATGCTCACAGCAGCCCCTCTTTCACATGGGGAGGCTGAGACCCACAGAAGCAGGGACTTGTCACCAAGCTCTTTCCCTACTTAAGAGGGGCTGAGAGGACCAACCACAGTGGGTGCTCACTTCCATCAGAGAAGGAGAGTTAGGCAAGACCTTTCCAGAATAGGCTGGAAGGCACTGTTATAAACTGAGGCAGGGGACACTCACGCATGCTCCTGCTGGGGGTCCGGATGGGCTTGTCGGAAGATCGGAAAGATGACGAAGCTGCTTGCGGACGAAACACACAGGTGCGCTCAGAGGGCTGGGGTGGGGTGTGGGTCCCCTCTCTGGGGGCCCCTTTTGCAGTGGGTGAGTGGGTGAGCAGGAAGCACCAGGCCATACCACTGGGATAGAGCTGGGGGCTGCTCCAGAGGGGACCTGCCTCTGAGACCCTGGGACAGCATACCCGCCTCCTGCTTCTTACCTGTGATCTTGGGGGCCGGTGCGCAGGGGAAGCCCCCATTGGACTGCTCAGGCTCTCCGAGGTCAAAGGGCTCCCGAGGTTTGGGCTTGTATTCGCGCTTGGGGCGCGAGGAGGCTTCCCGCATCCTGTGCACAGAGGGAGAGACATGAGCAGCCACAGAACCCATGTCAAGGCCAGGGAACAACATCCCCGCCTCCCAGCTGTTTACGCTGCTTCCACGTGAGCAGTGGGGCCCTGGGGAGGCTGTGAGGTGGACACAACATGGGAATCCTGGGGGAGCACCCTGGGCCTGATCCCCAGACTCAAGTATTTTTCAGGTTGCCAATAATGGGCTGCGTCCTGCTAAAGGCCCCTCGGTCCCACCAGAGAACCACTGCCAACCAAGGGGACTGGCAGTGGAGGAAGGGTTCCTGGAGTCACCCCTGGGTAATCTGCCTCCTCTCCTCAGGCCACTCCAATCCTGACCTTCAGAGACCAGGACGAGCCTGAAGAGGTCCTGCCCCCTTGCAGGTCCCCACTCCTACCCTCACAACCCGGAGCTTGTTTAGGAAAAGCCAGCCCCCAAGCTCTGGGCAGGGCTGGGCTATCCGGGGAAGGTGTGTGGGACATCTCAGGGGCCGGCCCAGGAATCCACAGCAGGGACTCCAGGTTCCCAGGGTCCCCCACAGCCGCTAGGCATCTCTTGGCCAGCACAGAGTAGGGAGGGGCTCACCTTCGCTTGAGCTTGTTGGCCAGCTCGTCCAGGATCTGCACGGCCTGCCGGTGGTATTCCAGCTGGGCGTCCACCAGAGCAGAGAGCTGGCTAACCTGCTCAATCTGCAAACAGACGGCGCTGAAGGAGGACCTGCCCTCCAACTCCCATCTGCAGGCTACCTCCTGCAAGGAGCCCTGCCATCCTGCACCAGGTAGTGGGGCCCAGCTGACCTCTGAGTTGCCGTTAAGGTGAAGGGGGCCCCCTCTGGTCACTGTTCCCCATTCATTTCCTTCACCCTATAAACCGGTACTGAGCCTTTGGAAGCTAGCACCCCACTGGGCTCCTCATTTCAGGGGTCCCCAAGGGTGGTCCCTGGGCCCACGGACATACATCAGTCTCCAGGAGGTTGTGCATGCTGGTCTCGGCCACCTCCTTGGACTCCTCGAACTTCTCCAGGGCCTGGCGCAGCTCCTCGTCAGGGATCTTGCCCTGCCTCTTCTTCTTGTAGTCGAAGTCCAGGCGGCGGCCCTCCAGCTTCTTCAGGTGGTGCTAGGGGCAGGGGTGAGGGTCACACTGCAGGGCCACCCCGATGCCCTGCGGCTCTTCTTACTGCCAAATATGTGCAGAGGTGGGCCAGGGTGGGAAGGGGCTCACTGTGAGGGATCCCTGAGGGCTGTGCAGGGAAGTGTATGTGAAGGACAGGTCGTCAAGGCATACCTGGATCTCCTTCAGGTCTTTGTCGCACAGGTTCTGGAGGGGATCGATGAAGTTCTGCTTGACCTCTATGTCCAGGGCATCCTTCACCTCAGCCAGGCACTTCATGGACTCCCCTGCATCCAACAGGGCGTCGCCTGTGGAAGGGGGGGGCGGTAGGGGAAGAAGCTAACACAGGAGGCCTTGGCCTGCGGTGCCAAGACACCCCCAACTTCTAAACTGACCCCACAGGCCAGGACCTGGACCAGAATTCAGAACAATGGACTGTGAAGTCTGAGTCTGAGCTGCAGTAGAGCCGGTAACCACAGGTGTCAAAATATAACCCACCCTTCCACTCTCGTAGAAGGGAGCAAACTTGCCCTGAACCAGCTTGGCGTGAGGGTGGCCTTTCCTTGGCCTTGACATTGCTAGCAGTGCTGGGGTCCTCCCTCACCCCTGAGGTGGGGGGGGCACAGAGGGTATCTCAGGAGCCTCTCTTGCCCTCATCCAGGGAGCAGCCAGCACTAAAGATTCTAGAGCCATGGGAGTGAAGTGGCCTCCTGCTCACCAGTGGGGGAAGCTCTGGCCTGCCTTCCCTCAGCCTGGCCGCCTCACCACGCAACCTCACCAAGGCCTAAGGCCTCCATGGCAACCCTCACCAAAGTTGGACTCGCCGCCCAGCTCCTTCCCATGGCGGATCATGCACTCGCCCAGTAGGCCCTCCGACTGCGGGTAGCCGGGGTTCTTCACCTGCCCACGGATCTTGGACACTGTGTTGAGCATCGTCAGCTTGGCCCTTGAGGCTGGAACAGAATGGGCCAGGCAGGCATGTGGGTGGGCACTCCAGGAGCCACGAGGCCAGTGCTTGGCCAGCACTGCTGGCTGCCTCCCTCTGCCCTGGGTGCTCCCCCTTCCCCAAAGTCCATTTATTTCATCCACTTGGGTCTGTCCCTGGCACGGGCCTTGAATGGACGTGCCTGGGTTTGCTGCCTGTCCCATGCCCAGAGCCTCCCACTGTGGGAACTGGCATTTGGATCTCCCTTGAGGGAGGCCCGCTGCCCTCTCTTCCTAGGAGGCTGCCACCTCCTGCTCTGAAGGCTGGTGTGTGGTTGCGGCCCGACAGACGAGCTCCAGGGCTGGTCTAATCAGTCGGGGTGGGGAGATGCTCTTTTCTGCTGGGGCTGTTAGCTGCAAGGATGGCTTAAGGCAAGGACTGACACAAGGAATGAGCATGGCCAGAGGAGGAAGAAAGGAAATGCATGACCCCAAGGACATCCTTCAGACCCCTGGATCCAGCCCTGCCTACCCCATGGCATTTTAGTTTTACTGGAAGATTCCTTGCAGCTGGCTGGCACCCCTACCTGGGTTGGGCTGCAGGTATTCGATGGTTCTGGCCAGCACTTCTACCACAGCCTTGCTGGTAACATCCACCTTCTGTAAAAAGAGGCAGCAGGTGTGGTTTCAAAACCACTGGGACATCCACGGCCAATTCTCCAGCCCCTGCCTGCCTCAGAGACCATGTAAGGGCTGCTCTGAGGGCTGCGGGACACCTGCTACCTGTCTAGTCCATCCTGATAAGCCCCGTCCCATCGGTGCACCATCCCCCCCGTCAGAGCAGGGCCTCATGAGGGACTCTGTTAATGGCGCTAGGCATTTGACAGGGCATACAACCTCTCCCATTACCTTTTCCATCTCTTTGAAGTCATCGTCAAGCTTGGTCCCTTCAGCCCCTCCGACCTTCTCACTGACCAACTGGGGAACAGAAGGAGGTAAAAGTGAGTCTTGGAGGAGGGGAGGCCCCAGGGTGACTTCCAGCCAGCCACACCCACTGCCAGTGGGTGATTGAGGGGGTCAGGATGTGCATGATGGCTTCCCAGGGATACTGGGCGCAGCAGCCAATGACAAGACAGGTGGCCAAGCGAGGCCCTGCCTCAAAGTCCACACACTCCTTCAACGAGGGTGGGGGTGCCTTCTCTCAGAATGCGTATCAGGGACCACCGGGTATGGCACTTCCCCCAAAGTGCATCCTCTAGGGGGGCACCTGAGAGGTGAGCCAGGTCTATGGTGGAGAGGCGGTCCCATGGCTTAGCATGGAAAGCGCCATCCACATTTGACAGGCACTGACAGGGAAGGATAGACTTGCCCCACTCAGGCCAAATGTCATGGTGCCTGGAAGTCATTTCTCACACACATGTGTGCGCATGCACACACATCTGAACTGCAGTCTGGCATGTTTAATCATATACACACAGCCCTGAACAGCAGAGTGTGACAGGTTTAGTTTCTCATGTTTGATCACAGACTCATGCACATAATAGACACACACTCTCAATTTCCCGCTGGCCGGCAGCAGTCTCTGGGAGACTGCTCTCCAGGAGACCCTCCTGGGGCTCCCGAGGATGCCAGTGGCTGCCAGCCTGCAGGAGCGGCCAGATCACTGGCACGCAAGGATGGGTGCGCCAAACTGCTACCTGTGTGGCCTCGGATAATCTGCTTCACTAGGCCTCAGTTTTTCCCTCCATGAAGTGGGGTGATAGATATGCGCTTCACAGGGCCGTATCCTGACTTCCGTGGCCCGCTGCGTGTGTGTGTGTTTAGGGGCATGCCTGGCATACAGTAGGCACTGGGTACTGACAACTGCCCACATCGCTGACTACTATTACCTTTCCCATGTGTCTTGTCCCTCCCTAGGGCACTAAGCAGAACTCTAGGGCCTGCACAGCCTGTCAGTACTTAGTGCGCCCCCATCTCAATGGGAGTCAAGAGGGAAGGGGGCCACATGCCCCTGAAAGTCAGTGGTTCTCAACTTGGCTGCACCCGGGGAGTCCAGGAAGAAACTGGGCACAAGTGAGAGAGGAGACCACTGCAATGAGGGGTACAGGAAGGCAGCGGGTCTGGTGCCAGAGGCTGGCCCAAGGAATGTCACCCCCTAGACCTGCTGGGCTATGCTCTGTGGTACACCATCCTCTGAGGCAGTGATTTTCAACCCTTTTCATCTCATGGCACACAAACTAATAACTAAAATTCTGTGGCACACCAAAAAATACATTTTTTTGCCAGTGTGACCAAAAAAAGATGTAATTTTGATTCATTCACACTAGACAGCTATTGTTAGCTGCTGTCATTTTTTAATTTAACAGTCTAAGGAAAAAGAGGTCAGTGCCCCTGACTAAATAATCAGGTACTGCATGCTTAAAAATTTTTGTGGCACACCTGTGTGTCACAGCACGCTGGCTGAACATTGCGGCCCTGAGGGACCTCACGACTTCATAAGGAAAAGATCTTGTCTGTCCTAGGTGTTTGGGGGGCGTTCATGGGACAGTTTCACTTCTTTTGATTACGGGAAAATAGGATGTTCTCACATTCGGTGGTTGCTAGAGAGGGAAGTGAGTCAACTGGCTGACGTGAGACACTCCTCTGATGCACAGGGAGGGCAGTGGAGGCACTGGTGCCTGAAACCACACCTTCCGGGCCAAGGGCATCGAGGCCAGACAGCTTGCTCGCTGCAGTGCTGAAGGGAGCGGCTCCCCCAGGGAGGAGCCTCTGCAGCCACTTCCAGGCCCCTGAGGAGTGTCACCTCCCTGCCTCTCCTGGGAATCTGGGACTCAGCTTTTCCAAGCCCCCCAAACAGTTTCTCTGGCTCCCCCCGACTCGGCCAGATTTACCTGGCCGTCCTTGTGCCCGGGTACCCAGGAGGCCTTGAAGGAAAGACCAGGCTCCCACCAGTCACCACACCCCACCCCACCCCACCCGGGAGCTCTGAGCTCAGGTTCCTCAGGTGGTAGCTGATTGTCCCCTACATCTCTGCTCTCCAAGGCTCAGTCTTAGAACTGGCACAAACGGATGAGATGACAAGAGGTTCAAAAGGGAAAGGGGAAAAACCAAAAAAAACCAAAAAAAAAACACATGCCAACGCAGCCATAGAAACAAAGAAGGGGTGCAGTGCTGAGTGTGGGGCTCCCCAGCAGGCATGACCGGGGCCCAGCAGACAGGGAGCCTGAGCGGTCCACAAGCAGAGCTGGGAGCCATGCGTGGGGTACAAGGAAGCACCTTTGAGTGTAAGGAGCAGGCTTTTCTGAGGGCTGCCTGGGGGGTGAGTAGCCAGCCCTGGATGCTCAGGGGTCAGGTCGCTGTCTGGGTAGAGGAGCCACTGGCCCACAAGTGCCCTGTCTGTCAGGGAGGCCACCGCCCTGACACTTCAGTCTTGCTCAGGTTTACCCACACGTCCTTGGGCCCAACAAGTGCGGTAGATGTTACTGTGGAAATAACCCCCATGTGTGGAATCTGCACCCCAAATTAACAGAGCATGCGTCCCACACCATCTCACCCGGCATTCCCTACGGCCTGTGTCCCCACACTGCAAGGGCGGAAACTGAGGCGCAGCACCTGGTGGAGTCCAAGAGGCTGAGGACCGTAGCCCACTCTTCCTCTCACATGTAACGAGGAGCCAGGAACGCCACAAGTTCAGTGTGTGGAGAGACCGTCCCTTACCATTTGAGACCTGTGTGGCCACAGCACCCCCCAGGGGAAACCAGGGAAAATGGATGACCACTGCCCGCTCTCCCACAGGGCCGTGACCTTGGCGGTACGGGGAAAGCAATGACTCCGGGGTTCTACCTGGCTCGGTCAGAGCCTGAGTCACCACAATGGTGAGCCCCACAATGGCTGCCATTGTAAAATCCATGCCAGTCCCAACACAGGGACCGGCCCAACCCAGAATGCCCTCCAAGGCTCTGTCCCAGTTCAGGTGCCAGCCTGGGCCATCCCAGCCAAGTGGGACCCAGGGCTGAGAAGTCACTGTGGGAGAGGCCACCACTCAGGGAGGCACAGCAGCAGCCTCTGGCCCACCGGACAATTTTTGGGTCTTTGCAAGACTGGCTCCTGGTCTCCCAGATCCCGGACCCAGCCAGACCTGGCTCTACGCTCCTCTGTGCCCACCGTCCCAGCAGTGCCTGCATGCCACATTTCACTCTTCTTCTGGAACTATCTGTTCCATTTGTCTGTCTAGTGCCTAACGCTAGCCTGTGAGGAGAGGCCACACCTGCCCGGTTGCTGGCTGCATTCCTCCTGTCCTGGCAGAGCGTGGGCCTCGGGCAAGCACTCAGCGGCTGTACGCCCCACAAAGGGTCTGGAGCAGGGTCCTCTGTGGGGGGAGGGCAGCCAGGTGATGCCCAGCGCTGCTCTGGGACACCTCTGAGCATTCGCCTGCCTTTGTCTGTCCCTTTTTAAACGGCTTCATCAAGCTTTATCTTCATTAAGCGGCCTAATCACAGGACCGACCCACTGTGAGCAGGCGCCTTGATGAGTCTCAGTGACAGCACCGCCAGCACAGGGTGTCTCTTAGACCCCCGTCACTCCTGCTCCCACGCCAGGCAACCCCCGCTTTGCTGTCTGTCTCTCTCTCTATATATCTCTCGGTACTGCTCCTGGAAATTGCCAGATGGACTCACACCCTACATTAGTATTTTTAGCCTTTGGGAAGAGTGTACCCTGCTCCCAACCCAGGCTGCAGACCCTTCCAGGGCAGGATGGGTCCACGGCTCCATATCCTCCTAGGTTCACACTGTGCTTAGACTACGTGGGTGGTCACTGCCAGTGAGAAAGTAAATGAGCCCCCCAGCCCTGCTCACATTCCTAAGTGCCCAACCCACTCAGGCTGCTATCCTGGGAACCCCCAGGCCCCATCCTATCTAGACTAGGAATGGTCATATTTACAACATGCCCACAAGTGACTGTGATGGGCAGACCTATGCAGGCCTATTTCAGGCTCTTGCATTGTCTGACAACGGCACCTGTGAAACAGGCACCTGGGAAGTGAGCAGGCCTGGATCGGAGGTGGGCCTTCGACCCACAGCACCTACATGATTTCTGTTCTCGTGCTGGCCCGTGGGCATTAAGTGCTTAAAATAAAAATCAATTGGAGAAGGGGGCTGTTCTTTCAAAGACTGGTGTTCTTCAGCATTCTAAACCTTTGGCCATCTTTGGAGACTCCGACCCACAGAAGAGAAAAAGGGAACGTGCAGTGGACAGCTCACAAAAGGAACTGAGAAGATGCTGTGTGTCGAGACCCATCAGGGTAGCCACTGGAGGAGGAAACAAAGGCAGGGGAAGCTTTTACCCGGGGTGCTGGATGTTAGCTGCCCCTCACTGGACAGGCACATCGCAGTGGCCACTTGGTGGCAGCAAGAAGAGCAATTTGAATCCTGCCAAGTGGGACGATGGCACCAACAGCGGGCCTTGTAATTGAGTCATCTCAGAAGGGGAAACCTGATCAATACCACACGGAAAATAAACTGGCTGATCCGCAGGCTCTGTGACCTGGGCAGGTAATTCACTTCGATGAATTAAAGAGTTTAAGGGAAAAGAAGAGAAGGGGGGGGGGACTGGCATGGAGGAGCTAGGAGAAGGGGAGAAAAAGAGGGATGCTCAGGCCCTTGCTGTCCAGGATGGGTGCTCCACATTTCCTGCTTGGTGTCCTCATGCCTCGTCCAGACATCATGCTCTGGGCGGCCACGGGCGCCACTCCATGGCCGGGTAACCCCAGGTCTCCTGTTTTCCCCTGGCACGGGCCAGGGTCTGGGGGCTGACTTCCCCTCCTGCCTCTGCCTGGCTGACCTGACTGTCTGTGAGCACATGGGGCTGACACTTCCTGCCGGGTTTTTGGAGCAGCCCCTTCATCAGACAGAACAATAGGCATGGAGACAGTGACCTGAGGGTGAGATGGCCTTGGGAGTCCAGGCCCAGCTCCTATGTGACCCTGAAAGAGCTATCGCCAGGTGTGGGTCAGTGACTGGACGCCTTACTCTCAGCTTCAGGTATGAGTACTTCTGGTTCTAGCTAGTGACTACTCTCAGGACCGGGGGGTCAACAGGTCAGCACTAGCTAACCACCATTTAACTGTGTCTGAAGGGGAGAGGGGTATGGGAGGCCTGGGAGACTGTGCTGGCCTCAAGGAGTGCCCCTCTGGTGAGAGAGACAAGGACATCAGACATAACAGCAACATAGAGAAAAATGTGATGGGAGCTTGCAGGGAAGTATAAACATGCCAACATGGAAGGGAGAAGGATGTGCTCCTGGCTGGATGGGCCGTGGAGACCAATGCTGACCACACTGGACCTCAAAGGGCAGGGTCCCAACAGACAGCCTGGCTAGGAAGACAGAGGGTGTTCTGGGTGAGATGCAGGTTCAGGAGCACAAGGGCCACCATTCCTGGTCCACCATGTGTTCAATATCCTGAACAATATCAGTGATTGTCACATTTACTCAATGATGATGCAGGGACCAGCACACCCATTTTACAGATGAGGAAACTGAGGGATGAGACGGAAGAATTTAAGGGCCGTGGAGCTGTAAATGGACAAACTAAGAGCTGAGCTCAGACCTGTCAAACTGGATGGTCCACCATGTGCCATGCCCTGAACAGGAAAACCGGTCAGTGATGGAATGGGGTGAATCCTGGGGCCCACACAGGGCCCCACCAGAAGGACATGGTGTCTCCAAGGGCAGCACCTGGTGTGCAGTGTTGGACTTGGGAGGCCCCAAGAGGCAACTGTGATGATCCTGGGCAGGGCTGAGAAATTCCTGAGCTGTGATGACGGCAAAGGGATGAGAAGGGAGGGAGGGAGGACCCATCTGCCTCTAAATTCAACTGTGTATCCCCTCCCTTCTTGGCCTCCTAACATATGAAGAGACATGTGCCAAACACCTCTGAGCAACCTCTCTGGTTTCCATTACAGCCTTCTGTCTCGTGACTCAGAGTCCATGACATGGGCAGGGCCCGGCTGGTCTGTTGCCCGGCCGACACACAAAGCCACTGGCCTTCTCGATTTCCTTTCTCTGCTTGCGCTCCTGGACCCCCAACTCAGAGACGCTGGCTGAGACACAAGATGGTGCACTCTTTGCGTAACTAGACTCCTTCTAGAAAGGTGAGCCAAGCATGTTTCTTGGGGAGGTAATATGCTCTGTTCTCGACATGTCTGTCCCCGCCCGGAAAACTTTAGTGGCCCCCGGTGTCGCCAAGATACTCAGAATGATTTCCAAAGCTGAGGCCCTTGTGAATGGTTCAGTTATGAAATGCTTCCTGATAGGGGCGGTGCTCTGATTCCAGGCAGCTTGGAGCTCCCCTGTGGCTCTTGAGAGTGAAGGCTGTGAGGAGTGGGGGTGAGCTGCCACCCTGTGGGGCAAGGGCGAGGTGCCACACAACAGAGGCCACAAAAACACCATGTGTGCCCAAATGAACCTTCATTCACCAACTGGGAGGAACTGGAGGGTAGAGATCAATCCCTTGACCCAAGGAACTGCGTGAGCGGGAAGGCTGAGGCTCTGGCGGCAAGCGAGAGACCTCATCCAACACACAGTCCTGGTAAATACTCATGAGCTGACTGACACAGAAAGTCACCACCCCTTTATGAAAACCCCACAGAAGGAGGTGTTTGACAAGTCAGAAATTACTTTGGCCTACTGGGGACTCTGAAATTTCCCTGGATTGGCCTCTGGGCACACATTTCCTCTCCAGGCGATCAAAGCTAAATATGCGTATATTTTCAAAAAGCATCTTTGTGAATGGGAGTGGTGGAAATGATCAACTAGGAAAAAGCTTCTCAAGTTACTTTGCATGTGGAAACCCCAAAGTGAGCCCCTTGGCCTCCGGTTTAGATACCAAGGGGCAGACACAGGCCCACAGGCACGCCTCCGTGTGCAGTGTCATAAGTTTGCTGGGAACCCACTTCTGGCAGACTGAGTGGCTTTTGAAGCCCAAGGTGTTTTCTCAGCAGCAGAGCCCTCAGGTCCCCCCGGCTGGGGACAAGCCAGCTGCCAGGTCTCCTAGCCAGAGGGGGTGCTGGCTGTTGCTGTGGAGAGGAGCCTGGCACAGGGGCCTTGGTCAGACCTGGCCTCTCACAGTCTAGGTAGTTCTTTGCCACCAGCAGAGATGGCCATTTATATCATGTGTCAAGAGTGGCTCAAGCTTGCCGTCTCCCAGCACATACACATTTTAGGACAGCCTGGCTCCTGACTCCTGCAGTTTTACAGGACCCTGGGCTGGCAAGGGATGATAAGCTCTTTGCTATCTGGAAGGCGGTGAGCTGACAGTCAACGTGAGCCTCAGCTGTGGCGTCCTTGCCTGGCACACGCTGTTAAAATGGAGGGGAACCCTTAAGCAAGAAAAATCCTCTCCAAGTCTTCTGTCTGGCTTAATACAAGAGTTTGAGCTGGACAGGGCACAGGCACTAGCAGCAAAGCAGGAACTGGCCATTGGAAAGAACTGACTGCAGAGGAAGTGGCAACAGCACATGGAAGACAATCACACTGTTAAGTGACTGTTAAGATGGAGAGGCGATCCCTGGCTGGTGTGGCTCAGTGGATTGAGCGCTGGCCTGTGAACCAAAAAAAGGTCCCTGGTTCGATTCCCAGTCAGGGCACATGCCTGGATTGTGGGCCAGGTCCCCAGTTGGGGGTATGTGAGAGGTAACAGATCGGAGTCTCTCTCACAAACTGATATTTCTCTCCTTTTCTTTCTCCCTCCCTTCTACTCTCTCTAAAAGTAAATACAATTTTTAAAAACTTTAAAAAAAAAGAAAAGATGGAGTAACGAGCCAGATGACAAAGCTCCTTGAGATACAACTGGGATGGCAACTGAGTCCTCGTCATAAAGCCCTGGCCTCCTTTTGCAGGTCCCAGTACCCGCAGCCAGGGGTTCCTCCAGGGAGTACACAGAGAGACCTTCCCCTTCGACTCCAGGCTGAAAAGAGTTTTTCTTTGCAGACAGCAAAGTTGCCAGACCGCCACAAGTGCCCAGCCCACTCTTCATGCCTCTGTCACACTGCTTTTCTGCCGAGGCCTCAGACTGTGCCACTGGCTGTAAACGCTGGCTTTGAACACTCTGGAATCCTTCATGAGGGCCCCTGTGGGCCTGTGGAAGCCCCTCCACCTGCCTGAACCAGGCCTGCCCCCACCCTGACTTGGACTTATGTCATTTTACTCCACAGGACCTTGGGCAGCCTCCTCGCTGGTCCCCCCTCCCAGACCTTGTCCCAGCCTCCTCTCTAGAATCCTCCATGCATTGGGGCCTGCAGCCCTCTCCTGTCTGCGCAGCAGCCCTCGGACTGCTCCCCTTCTGACCTTGCCTGTCAGTGCTGTTCCAGCCTACTCCCTGCTTGGTGAGCTCAGAGGCCTCGGCTTGGTCTCGACTTCCCATTAGTGCTCCCCACGCCATTATTCAGAGAGCTCTCCAGTTCTAACTCTGCATGCAATGCATCCCACATTCATCCCGTAGCCAATGGCAAGCTCCTAAGGTACCCTGGGTGTCGCCTCCTGCTGTCACCCAGCACATCATCTGGCAACTATGCATGGGTGCGGGAGATACCATCTGACAGACTGGCTGGACCAGTGCTCCAACCCAAATCACCCTGAAGGGCCAACTCTTGCTGGCCCCTCTGCCCCCTACAAAGGCTGTGCTCTTGGACAGGGTCAGAGGGGAGTGTGGGCTGTGCCCATGCCCCTTCCTTTGTGGGCAGCCCTTTCCTCGTCTTCCGAAGGAGTGGCTAACAAAATGGGTGTAGTAGCACAGGAGGACTCGAAGGCTGGGGGACACCTGTGACCACGGGGCGACAAAGGAGGAATATGGGGCTGGGCAGACACAGGTGGTTGCGAGGTGCCTTGGCCTCAGTCTCTGTTTGAGGGAAGTGCCTCCTTCCCTTTCCACAGGTGACTCAGTGGTCCTTGAGATGGGGCGACAAGGAACCAGCACCCTGCCTGGCCTGGTGGATGGTGAGGGGAGAGGGCAGGCTGAGTAAGTGTTGGCTCACATGGGGTTGAGGGGTTTCCCCTCAAAGCCAGTCTGGCCAGAGGTCAGGCCCTGAGCAACCGCCCGATCGACTAAGGTGGGTGGTGGCCTGGGGTCAGGCCACCAGGGCTCCTATGCCCAGCTCCTCTGGGGATCCTCCTGATTTCCTCATTTATTAACAAGAGCACTGGCCCAGGTTTAACTCTAATGATAGGCAGTCCTGGGATTTCCATTAAGACTCTGCCAAGTTTCCCCAAAAGGAAGCAGAAGTTTTTAACCAAAACTGCTCCCCACTGTCAGTCATGGTTAACCAGCTCCTTGGTTAATCTCAAAGTCTGGGGAGGAAGAGGTCCCCACTGGCTGCTGGGAGGACTCCACAGTGTCTCAGGTGAGGAAAGATGGCTTCTTATTGAAGCCCTTATGGCTTGCGTGGGAGGCAGGCCTGCTGGAGCTGAGAAGGGGTCTCAGAATTTGTATTTTTTAATGTTCCGATGAAACATGGCAGATACTACATAGCTCCTTAGACCTGTTGTCTTGCTGGCCCTTTTGTCTTCCTTAAAAACCCCAAAAGGTAGGGAGAGAGCCATCTGGGACCTCCAGTGCCCACCTGGCCCAGGTGTAGCCTCTGGGCAGGTGTCTCCACACATTACAAATGGGACAACTAAGGCCCCAGGAGGTGCTGTGCCATGCCCAAGGCCAGGCAGTGAAGTGTGTATTTGTGTGTGCATGTGCATGTGATACCAAGCCAGACAGGAGGGTACCCCGGTCCCCAAAATCTTGAACCACCCATTCCAGGAGATGCCCTGCACCTTTCTCAATCTGTTTCCTCATTTTCAGAGAGTGGTCACGCCTGTCAGGGTGCCAAGGGGACGAAGGAGCTGATAATAATGCGCCAGAGGCTGTGGGGGACTGAGGGCCAGCGCTCAGGATTGGATGCCTCCTGTTCGGAAGTGTTCCAGTGAGTGTGAGGCCATGTCCCAGGGCCCCAGGAGCAGGCCTGATCAAAGTGTCCCTAGCTGTGCCCAGGGTTTTTACCTCCAACTGGGATGTCAGCAATCACTGGAGGCTCATCTCCTAGGGGCAAATCACACCTGAACCTCTCGCCAGAGTTGAAATGCCTGGATATACAATAGCCTTGAGAATTTTAATTTCTTATCTTGGGGACGAGGCAGGAGGGCTACATGTCACACAACTGGGAAAATCAATTTCAGATGAAAACTTATTAAAAAACACCCAACCCACAAACAAATGAGGCAATACATCCCCCGGGACCTGCCCGCAGTGCAGCGCCAGCTCCACTAATAGTGAGCTGGGTTCGCTGTGGGGAGCTGCTGGCCAATGGTCTAAGGCCCAGCTGGCAGACCATGATTCTGCTACCCTTATGCACAGAAACGATAAGGTATTTTTGCAAACTAATCTGTTATCAGTAGCAAAGCCTATGTAAGACTAGCTCTTCAGGAAGGGATGGGAAATAGAGCTTGGAAATCCCATGAGACATAGAATGCAGTGGAACAGACTCTGCATCAAACATTGTGACCACAGCCTACCGCACAAGAGGCTGTAGGTATTCAGCACCTACAATGCATCTTTACAAAATCCGCAAAGACGAAAAATCTGAGCAAGCCAGGCCCAAGCTGGCTCGAATCCAGAGGACCCTATTCCCGGAACAGGCTGGTTTGTTATCAACAGGAACCCCCATGAAAGCAAAGGGTCTGTGGTTTGGGAGGACAGGATACAGAAAAGGAAGACTGACAGGTAAACAGGCTCTGAAGGCCAAACTGAAATGGCCCAAAAACACACACCTGAAAACACATACCAGGCCGCAGCAGGAAGGTGTGTCAGGGAAACACACTTAGGTTCCCTATGGACTGCTGGGGAGAGCAGAGCATGGCCTTGGATCTCATCCACCTGACAGCCCCGGGCAGGAGCTCTGAGTGGGCACTGGAATGTGTTTTCACCTGGCTCCACTGCTTGCCTGCCACACCAACGTGGTGACAACAGTTTCAGATGCCAGCTGACTCATGGACATGGTGGTTCACAGTCACCAAGACCAGTTTCCTCAGGTGTGTCTACCAGCAGCACCTGGGTGGGGCATCATCTTGGAACAGCTCTTGGCACTGCAGATCAGCCCCTATCATGGGTTAGTAGTGGGAACTGCAAGCCAGGGCCATGTATTAGATGCCAGTGTACTGTCACCCTTCATGGCCACACCTTCATCTGTACCCCATCCTATTTGTCCAGGGACACCCTCCCTTCTAAACTGCAAAGTCCGTCTTGGAGACCTGGACCTGGAAGGAATCCTGGAATCACTGTCCAAACTCCACACACAGATGAGGAAACCAATGAGACCAAGGAGGAGGGAGCTGCCAGGGCCAGGTGGTCACCAGGGTAAACCGCTCCTGTCCCACAGCTGTGATCAGCCTGCAGTGAACAGAGCAGGTAGGCCTTTCCTTTCTAAGGATGCACATTCGGGCCTTGCACACACAACCCCACTGACACCACCTCTCGTGCCTCAGTGATGGCTGAGCACTGGGACTTCGAGATGCCCATCTCAGGCCACAGACAGAGAAGAGCAGTTCTCAGGGGTCCTTTCTCCTCCCCTGAGGCTTGGATCATTCTGCCTCGCCTCCCCACTCCAGACACGCTCTGTCCCAGAACACTGACTTGCGCTCACACCGGCAGCGCTGGTTACAGTGACGGAGTTAGTAGAGCAGCATGAGCCCGGTGTCCAGTAGGAGCTCAGGCAATCACTATTTGTTGAGATAAGTACCTGTGTGCAGACCCCACACTCCAGCAGGTCACTCTCAGGTGTGTTAGTAACAAGCCAAAACGAGGGTGTGCCCAAGGCCCCAAAGCAATGCAGGGGATGAGAGGGGGAGTGGAGGGGGCTTGGACTGAAGAGCGGGGACTGGATCCAGCTCTGTCCACCAGGCTATAACTGGAAGCAAGAATGTGGACCCCTCTGAGCCTGTTTCCTCAACTGTAAAATGGGGGTAATGACAATGAAGTATTGTGGAACTTGGGTGTGAACATGCTTTAAGAACCACAAACTGCCCTACAAACACGTGCTTGCCCTAAGCTGTGTGATGCTTTCAGGAGGAAGGAATGAGGTGAGGAGGGCCTTGGGCAGACAGCTTGAGGCGGGGTTCAGGATGCGGGGAACATTCAGAAGCAGGGTCTGCTGAGTGATGGGAGCAGTGAGAATGCTGGGGTTTCTGGAGTGAAAAGTCTGGTGTGGACTCTTTAAGAGGGAACACATATCCTGGGTGGTCCTCCTATGAGGGGTCTGTACTTCAACACACACCTCACCCCACACACCAGTACATGTATAAAAACTGTCCACAGCCCTGGCTGGTGTGGCTCAGGGGACTGCGCACTGGCCTATGAACTGAAAAGTTGCTGGTTCAATTCCCTGTCCTGGCACACACCTGAGTTTCCGGCCAGGTACCCAGCTGGGGGCATGTGAGGGGCAACCAACTGATGCTTCTTGTGCACACTGATGTATCTCTCCCTCTCTTTCTCCCTCCCTTCCCTTCTCTCTGAAAATAAGTCTTTTAAGAAAATAAAATATAAAAAACTGTCAACAGCAGGCTGATTGCTCGCTCTTCCATTGTCCCAAAAGGCCCTCGAGATCAGTAACGGGGTTTAACCCAAACTCCAGGAAGCCCACAGCACCAAGTACATCTGTTGATGGGTAAGCAAGATACACAATTGTGAAGCTTTATTTAGAAGAACAAGAGGGAACAAAATGTCAGGAAATAAAATTACTTGGTTTGAAGGAAGATGGGTAGGAAATCCCTCCACAGTCCACTGAGAGCAGCATCTGGTGCAGAAATGCTACCATGTCTACCTGGGCACAATGGTCTCCAGGCCACCGCTCTTCTTCCAAGCAATCTGGCCCACTGGTCATCCCTGGTCACCCTAAGTGGCCTTCTGTCCTTTGTCCTTCTGCTAACATGATTCCTGCCCCTGGGACACCCTGCCCTCTTTCCTTCCAGATGGTGCACATCCCTTCCAGGAAGCCATGCTTTCACTCTGGGTATGAGGGTTCCCCACACCGTGAGTCTGAAGGCCTTGATGCATTTGCCAAGATGGTTATACAGTGCTGGCTCTAGGCGCTCTCAGCAGAGATGGCCTTTCATCTTTTATTTTTACTTTTTGCAAGAGAAAAGCTGCCCTGCCCTCCTCCCCAGGTGTTGCTTCTCTGCTGTTACAGTGTTACGTGTGTCTGGTGTAGCCACTTCCTGACCTAGGAGCGATAGAATATTCATATCTTCCTCCACTCGAGGATGACGGTTTAGTAGCCAGGGCTTCCTCGTGGCATCCAGCACCTGTGGCAGTGACTGTGTCCCTGGGAGGACTGACCCTCACAGACAGATAGTGTCTGGGTTCCTGGATGAGGGATGAGAACACAACAGGACAGACCAGTGACCCAAAGGGCTGCCAGGAAACCTTGTATCACATCCTCCTTTCCTTTCTCCTTCCTATGTCCAATTCAAAACCAATGTCCCAGTCAGCTCCCTGTGAATGAATCATCCCTGGTTTCTCCCTACAAGACGCTTGTCATAGGACCCTGTGTCACTGTACTGACCCTATTTCAATCACTTAGCCACCATGTGTGTCTGAGACACTCTCCTGCCCTAAGCTGAACATTTAGGGTCAAAGTCAGATAACCAGATCTCCCCATCTGAGAAAGAGAGAAACTCATTCAACTAATATTTTCTATTTATATATGTCAAGTATATAGAGGGGGAAAAAAGATTAATAACAAATGCACACACAAAAAATGATAACATAAGGACCTCTGACCAGGAACCTACAGGGAAGATTCATAAGGAAATGACCCTGGATTTGGCTTTGAAGGATGGGCTGAAATTGGGTGCAGGAAGGAGGAAGGACATGATGTGAGATAAGACAAAGACTAGAGAACACAGGGGTCTGCACCAACACAGACGACGGAGAAGCAAGGGCTGCTTTGGGAAGAGGTCGGCTGTCTGTAACTGATGGTAACTGACGATAGTTCAGCCCCGGAGACCCACTCTCAGCACTGTACTTGTAAGTCAACTTGGTCCTATTTTTTTGCTGACCTCAGCCATTAATTTGGAGGGTAAAAAGCTAATAAAGAATAAAACACACACATACACACCCTTAAAGGTTGAGCTGAAAACCTTTAGCAGGATATGGCATTAAAACAGTGTGGACTTGTGTGAGTTTCCTACAGCTGCTGTGACAAATTACCACAAATTTAGTGACCTGAAACAAAAGTTTCCTAGAAGATACAATAACTGAAAGGATATACCTGGTTCATGGACTGGAAGGATTAATGTTGTTCAAATGTCCTTACTACCCACAACATTCTACAGGTGTAGTGCAATCCCTACTAAAGCACCAGTGGCATTTTTCCAGAATTAGAACAGATCCTAAAATTCCTATGAAACCACAAAAGACCCCACACAGCCAAAGAAATTTTGAGAAAAAACAAAGTGGGAGGTATCATGCTCCTTGATATCCCTGTACTACAAAGCTACAATAATCAAAAACAGCCGGCATAAAAACAGACACATAGATGAATGGGATGGAGAGGCCAGAAATAAATCCTCACTTATATGATCAATTACTCTATGACAGAGGAGGCAAGGATATACAGCGTGGGGCAAAAGTAGGTTTATAGCTGCTTATATTAAAAAAAATTAATAAATAATAATATGAGAATAAACTGTGTTTTGGGTACTCACAACTACAAACTTGCTTTTGCCCCACCCTGTATAATGGGGTAAAGGTAGTCTCTTCAAAAAAAGATGTAGTCTTTTCAAAAAAAGATGTTGGGAAAACTGGACAGATATATGCAAAAAACAAAAACAAAACAAAAAAACAAAAGGAAACTGGACCACCTTCTTACACATATAAAAATAAACTCAAAATGAATTAAAGGCTTAAGTTTTAAGACCTGAAACCATAAAACTCCTAAAAGAAAACATAAACAGTAAACATTCTGACAGTGTCCTTAGCAATATCCTTTCGGGTATGTTTCCTTAGGCAAGGACAACAAAAGAAAAAAAAAAAAGAGACTACATCAGACTAAAAAAATTTTGCACAGGAAAGAAAATCATCAACAGAACACAAAGACAGCCCAGTGAATGGGAGAAGATATTGGCAAATGATAACAACTTAATATCCAAAATATATAAGGAACTCATACAACTTACCACCAAAAAACCCCAAGTACCCTGATTAAAAAATGGGCAGAGGACCTAAATAGACAATTCTCCCAAGAAGACAGAGAGATAGCCAACACATGAAAAGATACTTAACATCACTAATCATTAGAGAAATACAAATTAAAACTACAATGAGACACCATTTCATACCTGTCAGAATGGTCATCATTAATAAATCAACAAATAACAAGTGTTGTCGAGGATGTGGAGAAAAGGGAGCCTTTGTGCACTGTGGGCAGGATTGTAAATTGGTGCAGCCACTACGGGAAAACACTACGGAGGTTCCTCAGAAAATTAAAAATAGAACTGTCATAAAATCCAGCAATTCCACTCCTGGGTATTTATCCAAAGAAACCAGAAACATTAATTCGAAAAGATATGTGCACCCCTATCGCAGCATCCCTAGTAACAGCCAAGACATGGAATCAACCTAGGTGTCCATCCACAGATGACTGCCTAAAGCAGATGTGCTGCACAGATACAACGAACTATTACTAAACCAAAAAAAAAAAAAGAGAATGAAATCTTGTCATTTGTGACAACATGGATGGATCCAAAGGGTATTATGCTAAGTGAAATAAGTTGGACAAAGACAAACACCATGTGATTTCACTTATATGTAGAACCTAAAAAAAACAAAACAAATGAATAAACAAAACAAATTAGAGACAGACCCATAGATGTAGAAAATAAGCTGACAGTTGTCAAAGAGACGGAAGAGTGGGAGAAGGGAATAATTTTTTTAAATTAAAAAAAGCCCCACAACACCAAACATTAAACAACACAACATTAAAACAACAGCCTCTTAAAAAGGTCAGAAGTCTGACATGGGTCTCACCAGCTAAGGCCAGGGTGTTGGCAAAGCTATATTCATTTCTGGGGCTTTTTTTTTTTAAGATTGTATTTATTTATCTTTAGAGTGAGGGGAAGGGAGGGTGAAAGAGGGAGAGAAACACTGAGGTGCAAGCATCAATCAGTTGCCTCTTGCAACCCTCTGATCAGGGGCTCACCAGCAACCCAGGCATGTGCCCTGATGGGGAACTGAACCAGCAGCAACCTTTCAATTCTCAGGCCAGCACTCTATCCACTCAGCCACACCAGCCTGGGCCATTTCTAGGACTCCTAGGGATCTCCATGGCTTTTTTGGCTTCTAGAGACCACCCGCATTCCTTGACTCATGGCCCTTTCCTCTTTGTGCTGCCTTACCTCTGGTTCTGTCTTCTAGTCACATCTCCCTCTGACCATAGCAAAAAAAGGTTCGCACATTTAAGGGTCCTCATGATTAGATCAAGAGTGCTCTCTCCATCTCCAGGTCCATATTCTTAATCCCATCAGCAAAATCCCTTATGCTAAACAAGGTAATATTATCCACACATTCCACAGATTAGAATACGGACATCCTTGGCAGGGAAGGGGGAGTGGTATTCCACCTGCCACAGGAACTACAGTGACTCTGGTTATTCATAGTGGTTCTGTTCTATAAAGTCACCACCGACACTGAATTGGCAAACACTGAACCACTGCTCCTGGAGAGATTACTGGGTTAGGTTATATATAACCTTGTGTATTTCTATTTAGAGGTACCTTATTTAATATACATTGTTGCTTCATTAACATTGAACTCAATCACATAACTCATGCCTGAATAAAGCTTCTCTAATACATGCATCTTCTCTGTTAAGGAAGAGAACAGCCTTCTTCTTGCACAGAAACCCTAGACAGTACTTCAGTTCTATGCTTGGGGCCAATTTAAACAGTGAAAACACCCACAAAAAAGCATAAAAGTACAAAAAAATTGCACCACTAAGTAAACAGTGAAAGTGCCACAAGTATTGATTTTGGGGTTACAAAAAAATTCAGCAAGTAGATGAAACTGCAAATACAGAATCTACAAAGAGGATTAACTGTATATCCCAGCCTGAGAAGATGCCAGGTGCTGCTACCTACGGGTTTAGTCTCACTACAGAGACCAAAACAGAAAACAGGTTCCTGAGGAATTGACGGGCTGGTAAAGAAATTAATTCTATGAGGTGGACATGTGGCAGAAACAGAGTTCTGGGTGCTGACAGCAGCTGTGGGGCTTTCCTGGGTTGATCTACAGTCTGTGCTCCCTCTGGACCACACTGATCTAACACCAAGCCCCCCGCTCGACATATGCCACTTCCTGGCCGAGGCCCCTGGGCACACACAGCCCAGTGGAGCACAGTTGAAATATCCTTTATGAGGGCTCAAACACATGACCCCTGTCAGCTTTGAGTCCATACAAACTGAATAGGTTGTTTTTTTCCAGGCTGGTACCATTGAAAATCTGTATGGCTACATTAAACAAGGTCTGACTCAAGAGAAACTCTCAGACATGTGCCTAAAGGGACATCTACAAGACTGCTCACTGCCACTGTTCGAAAGAGCAAAAACTTGGAAGTATCCTAGATGCTCCCTGGCAGGGAGATGGATAAAAGCACTGTAGAATAGTCGTGCCAAGAGAGCTATATGCCTCTTGGCACAAACTAGTCACAGGCATCAGTGTGAATGAAGCACAAGTACTGGGCAAAGAAAGCAGATTATACACAAAAACAACCATGTGATACCGTTTGTGTGACACATAAACCTGCAAAACGATATTGTGCATTTTTTAGTGATAATTCCCTACGCAGTGAAGGTATAAAGTACTCTAACTGTATTGCTGTTTATTTAAGTTCTGGTGGACACTTGGCTATAGCTGATCATTCTTTGTATCTTTCTACATCTAAAACACTTTATATTGCAAATTTAAAGGCTGGCTGGTGGGCCTGGTGAATGCCTCATGAGCTAGCTAAGTGGAATCTCCTCTTGGGAGGTGTATCTCCTCTCCTGCCGATTCTCCTGTGAGAACTCCTGGCCTCAGACCTGGCGAAAGATCCTCCTCTTCCCTGCTCTCCTGAATGAGCATACGTTCCTCCTGGGCCCCACACATTTCCCTGTCTCTGCACTTCCCACTTAGGGCTCCCAGACCCACCAGTCCAGAGCTGGTGGAGGGACTCTAATAAACAAAAGGGCCCAGGGGTGCCTTCTGCCTATCCAGTGCTGAGGCTGAGGGGCATGGGGTGCTCTGGGACAAAGTGGGGAGCCTGCTGTGGGATCTGGAGCTTGCAGAGCTGCCCTTGAGTCCCCTGGGAAGAAAGGAATTGATTAGGAACCTCCCAGACAGAAATGCATGAGACTTCTCCACTGTGAGGAAAATGTATCAGAGCTAGGAGAGAAAGACGATCTCTGTTTTGATGTCCTGGACCTCAAAGCCAGTTTCTGTGCAGGTATCACATACATGCCAAGTAGGGACCCTGCCCAGACACCCAATCGGCAAGGGGCTGCGGTAACTCGAAAGCTCCTTGAGGGTGAAATGCTGACCCTATTGGCTGCAAGAAGCAAGAGACTAATGGATAGCACGGACTCCCCAACCCTGTGGAGACAGGGAATATTGCTAGGCCAGGAAGGTTAGGTTTAAGGATGGTAAAACCCTGTCCCCATTCCCTCTCTGCCTCTTCTGAACCACAAAGGTTGGCCTACGGCCAGGAATGCCCACCTGCCTGTCTTGAGATAATCACAGTTCTGATGAGCTGAGGCTGTGAGGGTGATCGACACCTCCCCACCTGCCCAAGGCAGCCAAGGAGCATCATCCTAGGAAGGTGGGTGGCAGCGGACAATGAGGCGCCTTGGGAGTGAGAGAGGGCAGGAAGCTCCCAGGATCCTTCCCAAGGGGCTTCCTAAGGACACAAATTTCCCCTCACTCCTGGGGCTGAGGCCCAAAATGCAGAAAAATCACTGATCAAGTGTTCCACTTTA
Organism: Mormoops blainvillei; assembly: GCA_004026545.1. Taxonomy (NCBI): domain Eukaryota; kingdom Metazoa; phylum Chordata; class Mammalia; order Chiroptera; family Mormoopidae; genus Mormoops; species Mormoops blainvillei. Next base: position 137,705 of record PVJD01002501.1, on the reverse strand, counting down.
TAGAACATAGGCTGAACTGAGGTGTACTCGGTTCTGGTAAAAGATATTTGAATTATCAGCCACGGTGGATTCTGGGGACTAAGATATCAACTGAACTGTGCCATTTACTATCATTCCCAGACACTTGGGAATCCACCTTAATCTCACAGCTCTCTCTTCTGAGCCTTAATTCAAATCCGCAGGATTTCGTGATTCTCTGTGAAGACTATAAGAGGAATGGTTTGGGTGCCAATGGAAGAAAGGTAAAAAAGGTATACAGATGATGTATTACAGAATTATACACCTGAAACCTATATATTTTATTAACTAATGTCATCCCAATAAACTCAATAAAAAAGTAAAAAAGAAAGAAAGAAAAACATTGATTATATGAATGACTGTAGGTGTCAGAAAAGGGATGGCTCTTCTGGAACATAAATCCCTGTGCAAACACATCTACAGCAACAGAACTTTAACTCCTAACTTAATTAACATGGCAACGTGACTGCATTTTGATTACTTTTTTTTTTTAAGATTTATTTATTTTTAGAGAGAGGAGAAGGGAGGGAGAAATAGAGGGAGAAACATCAATGTGTGAGCCTCTCACATGTCCCCTACTGGGGACCTGGTCCACAACACAAGCATGTGCCCTGACTGGGGAATAGAACCTGCAACGCTTTGGTTTGCAGGCTGGCGCTCAATCCACTGAGCTATACCAGCCAGGGTGCATTTTGCTTATTCTTTTAAGGAAGGAGGAGGAGGGGGAGAGGGGAGGAAGGCAATGTTGTTTACAAGGGATCATGTTCTCCAAAGCTCCTTCAAAACTCCTTATTCTCGTTTCAACAGTTCTTTAACAAGAGGGAACAGACCCCCAAGCTCAGAGGTAAGGTATCCAGTAAAACTGATTACCCAGCTTTGTTTCAGTTGTATTTGGTGGTTCAGTTACTATAATGTTATAGCAAGGAATAACAAGACTCCTTTAGAATAAACTTAAAAAGAGAGTCAATATAGAAGGGGAAAGATGCGGAGAAGGTGGCAGTGAGTCAGGGTCCAGACGGGGAAGGGAGGTTGTGCAGCGCATAAGGAGGCTAGCTTCTGGTGCCCTGAGCCTGGGAGCGTTTTGCATTTCAGGTACTTTTGGGATGGTCAGGGTTTACGGTGTAGCTGGGAGTGACTGGAGATGTAGATCTGGAGGACAAGATGCATGAGGAGTGGTGCGTGCCAGGGAGGTGAGAAGGGAAGGAAGAGAAAGAATGAAAAGGCCACGCAGAGAGCCAACTGGGACAAGCAGGGAAGGTGGGAGAGAAGGGAATGAAAAAAGATAAGGCGAAACAGCAGGCAGGTAAGGAAGGCAAAGGGAACCAAGGCTAAAGCTGGGAAGCCCGGTGGGCCTGGGGAGCAGGCTTCTGGAGGCCAGGAAGTGAGTGGTCTAACAGCAAGTAGAACCCAGCAAACTCCATTTCTGGGCATGCTGGGCACCTCCAGGTAAGTTTGGGTTTGGCCTTGGGGTCCGGGTAGTAGAGACTACCCGAGACAAAGTTCAGGCCCTTCTGACCCAGCCAAGTACCGGTCCCTCTCAACCACAGCCCCTGGAGGCAGGCAGATCCTAAGCAAAAGGAACAAGCTCTGAGCTTTGACTTCTTATTTTTTAAACTAGTTGGACCTTTTCCCACCAGAGCCCTCCAAGGCCTCACCAGTCATCCCACTTCCCTGGGGTTCTGCCAGGGCCAGGAGGGGGCTGGTACACCACCCCCGGGGACACTGCCAGAAACTCCCACTCTAAGAAGGAGCCCACATTTCTTTCTTTTTTAAAACGATTTTATTTATTTTTAGAGAAAGGGGAAGGGCGGGAGGAAGAAAGGGAGAGAAACATCAATCAGTTGCCTCTTGCATGCCCCCAAATGGGCACCTGGCCTGCAACCCAGACATGTGCCCTGATTGGGAATCAAACCGGTGACCTTCTGGTTTGCAGGCCAGTGCTCAATCCACTGAGCCACACCAGTCAAGGTGGATGGATCCCATCATTTCTGATGACTCAAATCAGCAAGCTATAAACCAGGGGCCTGGGGTTTGTCACATACCCCTAGACAGCCCCACTCATTCAAGAGCTGGCCTCCGAATGGAAGAAAAGTGCATTTGATGCCAAAATGTACTTGGCATGTGGCATGTGGATGGCAGACCACCATACCAAATTCTCAGAGGGTGGAGAAGTGGGTGATCAGGGAGATGGCAAGGATAAAGGAAGATGCACAGAGGACTTTAAAGGGCAACCAGGAAGTGAACAGAGAGGCCCTGAGTGGCCTGGGAAAGGTGAGAGGAGCACTGCCTCCAAAAGGAGGGGGAAGGTACAGGCAGCTGGGCAGGGCCTGAGCAGACTGGTAGGACTGGATTGTGGCCCTAGAAGGGAAGGGGTGGGAACTGAAGCCAGGACCAGGGCGAGGGCTCCAGAAGGTCCGGAATACCAGGTTGAAGCTCAGACTGCACCCAGGTCAGCGGTGGACATCCTTCTTACCATGCGTCCCAGCGCTCTGTTTTCTCCAGGCACGCTGACTCAACTGCTCCCACTTTGGCAGTCCCCCAACCCATGCTACAGCATCTGCTTGCTCACATGTGGGGCAAACATCCCTCCAGTATTTACTGAGTTCCTGGGTCAGGCAGGGCCAGGCTCAACACTGGGCACACGGTAGTGAACAGAAAACACAGTCCCTGCCTGCAAAAAGCTTACAATCCAGCAACAAAGGCAACAGAATAAGTCACTCAAGTCAATCTCGGTCCGCCACTGAGGAGCTGCTACACAGGGGTCTGTGAAACTCGGAGATGGGGGATCTGAGGGATCAGAGTTCCTGGAAGACGCCATATGAAAAGGCTGTAGGGATACACAGAAGAACTCATGTTCACCAGGCCAAGGGCAAGGAGAGCCCCTCGGCACAGGGATGGCATCTCACGTCGATGGGCTATGAGAGCATCTCCTGTGACAGTGAATACTGCCGAGACTATGGCAGCTGAGCCAGGCTGGCTGTCTCATACACTGGGCATGATGCCCACCAGAGGAGCTAATGCCCAGGTGTGGATATCCCAACAGCCAGGCAGCAGCCCTTTCCAAAGCAGGCAGGGGACAGATGCTGAGTCAGGTCCTCCAGAGGAAACTGCACTATTCAGAGGAAATCGCACAGCTATTTTCCTGCTGTGGCTGGGAGTCTCCACTTGACCCCGCTCTCGGAGCCCAGTCAGCAGGTTTTTCTAGGAGCAGAGCGGAAAAGGAAGATGAAGCTGTCTTCTGGGAAGTGGCTGCCAAATCCAGCCCTGTGAAAGGCAAAGGAGGGAGGGGGAGGGGTGGGGAGGGAAGGAAGAAGGGGAGAGGAGAGAGAAGAGGGATGCTAGCTGCTGCCACATTCTGACACATTCTTCCTTCCATCCAGCTTTCCAGGGACAGCCTTGAAAAAGAACCCACAGACCGCCCCTAACACTTCACTAGGCACATTAAAAAGCCATTAGGGCTTAAGCACAGGGTACAGAATCTCCTCAATGAGCTCCTAACCCCTGGGACAAAAAGGTCTGTGGCTTGAAAGTTTCAGCATCAAACCCTCGCTCTAAAGCTTAGAAACCTCACCCCACCTTGGAACTCAGAAACAGAAACAATTTGACTTTCCTCCCAGCAACTCCCCCACCCAGACTCCCTACCACAGTGCCAAAACATGCAGTCGCCTCTGCAATCCTAAAGAGGAAGTTGGCTGCATGCCCTAAATTAAAAACCAAGTTTCTCCAGATTGGATCAATTCCAAAATATTGGCAGCTCAGGAAAGAAGGGCTGAGATATGGGCCAGGGTAGAGCTAACTGGCCTATGCCCTTTAACCAATGGTCAGAGACACATGTGCCACAGGCAAAGGGCAGGGTTGGTCACAACCTCTAAGTTCTTTCTCTGAGGAAAAAAGCAAACAGATACACATGTGGACAGCAGTGCAGAAGGGTGAGCTCAGTCTCCAAAATGCACTAAGCACCCAGATGTTGGTTTGGTGAAGGGAAGGCTGGGTAGATAGGTGGGTGGGTGAACAGCAGGATTTTCTTGGCTCATTGTTAAGTCTTTGATAATTCTGGGGTCACAAAAATGTGACAGCCCCCAATTTCTGAAACTGAACATGGAGAGACTGTGAAACCCCTAACCTCACATGCTGTTATTAAGTGATACATGGAATATAATCAAGTGTCCTATGGTTTGCCTTAAAACACACCCAGATAAGCAGAGTGATTACATTCCACGGCACTCGAACTGTTTTTTTGTTTTTATTTTCTCTTTTGAACTTGTCTTTAATACACAGTATTCTGAGTCAAAGGTGAACTTTTGGCCTCATATTCAGCAGTCACAGTGAAGGAATCAGGATGTGATGATCTCTTAGTCCTAGTCTGTTAATAACAAGAATGCAGAGGATGCTGCATGGTGACGGGGTGCCTCTGTGATTGTGAACAGTGGGTCCTGCGAAGGAGGTCAGGTTAACCTACTTTTACAGACAGACATGGGAAGTAGGGGTTGTGATGTAGGTGTAGGGTTTAAAGAGTGCCCCATCCACCTTCCCCAAATCCTTTAGGGAAAAATAGCCTCAAACCTCTTCTGTAGCTAATACGCAGGCTGGTTACTCCACCCAGGCTGTGGGGGGAGTGGCTCGGCCTGTCCACTAATAGAGCAGGATGAGAACATCTCCACCCAGGGTCCCACAGGGACAAGGATAATTCAAGGGTTTTCTTACAGATCAAGTCAGCAGGGTGGCTTCCTTTAAGGGTGGAATTAAACCCAGTTCCAATCACACATGGACATCCCAACAGCCAAAGCCCTTCCCACACCTGCTGCCTGGGAAAGATGGTCTTCCGGAGCTGAGCTGCAGCTGCTGAGCTCAAGGACCCCACTCTCCAGATCTCTGTCACCTGTCATTCACAATGCTCGGGTTCCATTCAACTTTTATTCATGTTGAAGTGAAGGGGTTACGAGTTCCAGATTTTTGTATCTTAAGGTCATTCCATGTTTATTACTTACAGGCCAAGCACTTTGCTAGGAAATCAAAAGCATGATTCCACAAACTAACGTTTAAAAAATAGGTCAGTGCAGATGGTATCTGCAGACATTCCAAACACTAGCCACATCACCCAGAAACACCCTAACGGCTTGGGGTTCTAGGTCCTCCAACCCTCCCTCCATCCCATGCATCTCACGGGAAGTTCAATGTTTCATCCGAGGCACAAATGGCATAAACAAACAGGGGTGGGAGGGCTAGCGAGCACCCAACAAACTTCAAAGCTATGGGATATGGTAGTTGTGACTTTTCCTCCTAGCTCAGATGGGACTGATCTTTCCGTTCAAACTCTCTCTCTCTTTTCAGGCCAAAAAAAAAAAAGTCAGTCAGGCCAGCATTCCAGCCAGCTGCCAGCTCTATCCATAGTTACCCTCTCAAATCTCCACACCACTGGCCTCAAGAGTTATCAGAAAACCAGTTAGCAGTTTACGTCTGGAAATTAAAAACACATGACACTGAGAAGTGAACTTTCAAGTCTGGATCTCACTAATAAGGTTCCTTTACCTCCTTAATTCCCCAGAAATATGCATATAAAAGCATCTACCTGAATTCTAGTCTTGCATAAGTACCAGATAATTTTTGAAGGAGTGGGCTTTACACAGGGAGGCCAGAGGGATCAAAACGATAGCCTAAGACAGTCGTCTATTTCTTTTTCTGCTTTCCTCTGTAGATTCCTCAACTTTCCTCAGCCCAGGCATGCAACCCAGGCATGCAACTCAGGCAGTGACCAGTTCATACTAAGAAGTAAAAACTCACAAACCTCCTACTCAAGCCCAAACTTTTATGCAAGACCTGAAAGTTTTCACCTGAGATGAAATGGCGTAGAATTTGCCAACATATTGCCAGACACAGGCAGACCTTGGAATAATGCAAGTCTAGTTCCAGACCACCACAATGAAGCCGGCACCACAATAAAGTAAGTTGTAATGTTTCTGCTTAGGGGCGGGAGGCAGGGGGGGTGCGAAGTACAATAAAACTGCTATGCCTACCCTGGTAACCGTTTTGTTACTAGTATCATCAGTGAAATTAGAAATATTTAATTAACATCACAGCCTCACCAGCTAGAAACCAAGTTTCTCTATTTCTGGTGCCCGCCCTAGTGCTCTCTCACACATCCACCTGGCTTCTCTTTCTCAATTTAGAAATGACACTATTACAAGCCTTTGAAATCAAGACCCTGTTTCAAGCCCTGGATGGTGTGGCTCGGTGGATTGAGCACTGGCCTATGAGGGAAAGGTCTCGCATTCAATTGCCAGTTAGGGCACATGCCTGGGTTGTGGGCCAGATCCCCAGTTGGGGGAGTGTGAGAGGTAACTGACTGCATTTTCTTCTCTTTTTAAAAAAGATTTATCTATTTATTTTTAGAGAGAGGGGAAGGGAGGGAGAAAGAGAGGAAGAGAAACATCACTGTGTGGTTGCCTCTCACATGCCCCCTTACTGGGGACCTGGCCCATAACCCAGGTATGTGCCCTGACTGGGAATCAAACCGGCAACCCTTTGGTTCACAGGCTGGTACTCAATCCACTGAGCCACGCCAGCCAGGACCGACTGATGTATTTCTTGCACACTGATGCTTCTTTCCCTTTCTTTATCCCTCCCCTTCTCTCTTAAAAAAAACAAAACAAAACCCGGTTTCAAGCCCTGGTCAGATAGCTCAGTGGTAAGAGTGTCATCTGGTTACACTGCAGTCAGGGCACACACAAAAATCTACTAATAAATGCATAGATAAGTGGAACAGCAAATCAATCTCTCTCTCTCTTTCTTCAACAATGAAGGAACTTGTGTCAAAGCAGGATTTCTCAACCTGGGTGCTACTGACATTTGGGTCCAGATAATTTTTTGTTGTGGGGAGGGCTGTTCTGTGCATTGCAAAGTGTTTGGCAGCCATTCTTGACATCTATTCACTTGATGCCAGCAGCACCCTCTTCCCAAGTAGTGACAATGAAAACCTGTCTCAGACACTACAAATGTCCCCAGGAAAGTGCATGGGAGGAGATGAAAGACAGCAGGGTTAGTCACCCCAGGATGATACCAAAAGACACTCTGGGGTTCTAAGGATTTGGGAATTGGATGCTGAGTTTTATGTATATGTCCATCTGTCTGTATGTGGTTATCTGTGTTTTAAAAACTTGGAAAAGGCCCTGGCTGGTGTGGCTTAGTAGACTGAGCGCCGGCCTGTGACAGAAAGGTCACAGGTTCGATTCCCAGTCAGAGCACAAGCCTGGGTTGTGGGCCAGGTCCCCAGTCGGGGGTGTGTGAGAGGCAACCAATCAGTGTATCTCTTGTACATCGATATTTCTCCCCCTCTCTTTCTCCCTCCCTTCCCTTCTCTCTCAAAGTAAACAAATAAAACCTTAAAAAAAAAAAAAACTGGGAAAAGGAGGCAGCTATCACAAGAATAGTCCAAATGCGATTTTCTTGGTATAACTGTCCTCACTTTTCTCGAACCTAAAAGCAGGGTTTCTCAACTTTGGCACTACTGCTGTACATCTGGGGCCAGGAAATTCTTGGTCGTGGGGGCTGCCGAGTGCATTGTAGGGTGTTGAGCAGCATCTCTAGCCTCCGCCCACTAGATACCAGTAGCAATCCAAGTTGGGACAACCCAAATGTTTCCTGATGTCCCCTGGAAGGTGGAAGTGACCCTGGTTTAAAAGCACTGTTCTACAGGAATATAAATGTCCCCAAATCTTTTTGTCTAAAAGGGAGGATACACTAACTCTTAGACCAGATAAATGAGGCCAGTTGAGATCAACTGGTTTAAAGCATGTTGCCTATGCACACGAATAATTCAATAAACATTAATTATTACCACATTAACAAGAGATGTTATTCTTGAACAATCAACCCCATTCTGAGGGCACAGAGGAGAATGAAAAGGGGTGTTGCTAAGATCAAGAAAAAGAAACACAGAGAGATGAACACGGCCAGGTGAACAGTGGAAATGCTGAAGGACTGTGGAAACTACTGTAGAAAAGAAAGGAAGAGCAAGGGTGACTCTTGAGAGCACTACTCAGCGTGGATTGACCAGGCCACCAAGATAACTGACTACTCTCAGACTAGGATGTGGCCAATGCAGCAAGTCTTTGAAGCTGGGTCTCAGATAATAAATTGCTTTCCAGGTTTCAGAGTGCTTCCCACACAGATCTGAATGCAGGCCATCCTGTTTCCCCCTGAGAAAAAGCTCTTGTGGCTAGCCTGAGAGGCCCAGTTAGTTCAGGATGGAATGTACCACCAGCATGGGCCCTGATAGCTGAGGATGGGGCAGAGGGGGTTTCCAGAGACCTGTCTGCATGAGGGAACAAGGCAGCTCTGGAACTCTTCCAAGAACTATGGAGACATCAGTCCTGCAGGAGGGACTACATCAGGGCTCAGGAAAGTGAGCAGCTTTCCTAGGTGCTCCAGTCAAGCACATGGAGGTCTGATGCCTGCTTGGGTAGGGTCTAGCCTAGGGCCATGTCTTGTAATTTCATCCTTTTAGGGCAAAGGGCCCTATCTACTCTCAGCAACAATCCTATAATCCCTCTAGATTGTCTCTCTTCCTCTAGGGTTCAGCCATCGCCTGAGGTCTACTGACAAATCCCAAATGTCTTTAGCCCTAGACAATCATTAGGGTTGTGACCCCCCCCCCCAAAAAAAAGATAACAGATATCAGCTATATGTTACTGGAGACTCATCTCCCTTCCCTCCCAATGGGTATCTTCAAATCAGGAGTATAGCCCAGTTTGCCGGTACGGCCCAAACGATTCCTAAGATTATCACTCATTCCTCCATGGAGCCTATCCACACAAACTCCTAAGCTGGGATGCAGGGACCAATAGGATTCAAGGGCTCTTAGGCTTCTTGCCCAGACTTTCAAAAAAACCTACACAATCTGTCACATGTAAACTATGTATTTTTGGATTCAGTATTCCACTTCTGAGAATTTATTCTATAAACCCCCTGTGAACAAAGATATTCACTGTAGTAGAAAACTACTGGAAACAATCTAAACATCCATTGACAGAGAACTGGGGAAATTAATTTTGGTACACTTCATGGAATGGAATACCAGAAACCTATTAAAAAGATCCAAGAAGTTCTCGGGGTATGTTCTAGTGCAGTAATTCTGGGGGAGGGGGAAAGAGGAGATTTCCTCAGGGACATCTGGCAACACCTGGAGACATATGTGGTTGTCACGACTGAGGGTGCTTCTGGCATTGAGGGAGTGGAAGCCAAAAAGTTGCTCAACACCCCACAATACCCAGAACACCCCCTCCCAACAGAGTGTAACCCGAGGTGAAGAATTCTGACAGATTTAACAAAGTACACAAGATTACGTAGACTATGCTACATTGCCTGTGTGTGTTTTTAAATGAAAGACATACACATATATGTGAAAAGAGACATAAGTCGTCAGTGACAGTCCTTGTCTTTTGGGAAATGGCCTGAATGCCAGAGGCACACGTGAGAAACTGACTTTTTACTCTACCTTTTCAACTTTGTACCGTGTCCATCCAAAGAGTTTTTGTTATTTTTCCTTCCTCTGGGCTATCTGGCAAGAATCCTGTTTCTTTCCCTAGTCTTTCCGCCTTCCCTGCTCTTTTAGAGAGGAGGAAGTGGGGGGAGGAGGGATCCACATCCCAGATCAACCTCTGGGGGTCTCTCTGCCCCACCCAGGAGTCTATCCACCCTTCTCGAGGAGACTGGAGCCCACATGGTGGGCAGGGCCTGGGCCACCTCGCAGGAAGCCCCCGACCTTCCTGGGCTCCCCACCTTGCGAGGAACACGTGCCAACACCGCCCCCTCGGTACCCACGGCCCCCTCCCGAACCAGGGCCGGGCCTCATCTGGCTTCTCACTCCGGGAAGCCCCACGCTCACCTGGCTTGCCTTGTAGAACTGCTTCTTCAGCCCCGCCACCGACATTCTGCCTTTCGCCGTGGGACCTCCCGTTGGGACCCAGCGAACCGGAGGTACAGCGCAAGCGACAGGCTCCCAGGCGCTGCCGACCACCCGCGCGCCTCAACTGGCCCTGTGGGCGCCGCCTCAGCAGCCTTCTCGCCAGCTCCGCGCCCGTCCGGGCGCAGCCTTAGCCCCTCTCGCGCCCGCGCGGCCAGGATATTACATGGCAACCACACACTTCCGGCGCCGGCCCCGTCTGAGCACGCGCGCGCGCCCTGCCGGCCGGAGAGCGCAAGCGCACTTCTGCGCTGCGGGGACAGACCGTTTCTACCAACTAGTGGCGGGGAGGGAGTCTAGAGCGGCCGTGGCGGCTGCAGCGACTCCTGGAGTCCTGGAGGTGGCTCTAACGTCTTAGAAAAGTCGCTTAAACCTTTCTGGGAAGGTTGGAGACTGGGTCTTAATTATACCGAATTCCACCATGCATTTAGTCCCTCTCATCCCACCCCGAACCCTGACCTGCATTCATTCATTCAGTTGCCAAGTCAGGCATCAGGGTGTCGCTTCTACCTTCTTTCCATTATCCCCACTGTCCTCTGCCCTGACCAAACCATTGATTCCACCAGCTTCCTCTTTGGTGTGCCCACGCTTCGGTTCTTCTCTCCAATTTATCCCCTACCAGAACGCCAGGAAGATGCTTCTGTAACGCGATTCATATCAAAGTTCCCCGTTTAAAGTCCACTTACTACCCTCAGAATAAACTCCCAACTCCCTAATATGGCCTACAAAACTTACATAATTTGACCACCTGAACCCTCTGATTTCAACGATTCTCTTCCTCTTCTATAGTCCCTGCTGCCTATGGACCTTTGCTAACGTTTTTCCTCTCTTGCACATTTGTCCTTAATCTTTTCCTCCATGTTTCGTCCATATCAAAGGAATCTGCTTGGAATATCGCCTACTCCAAGAAGCCTTCCTCAGCTGATACATATTTATTGAGAATGACTTTTTAAATTAATTCTTATTGATGAAAATGTATTGAATGAGTTGGAAATTAACGAGTCAGAATGAGTCAATGAATCCAAAAAGAGGAACAAGAAAGTGACTACAACTAAACTGCTTGCAACTTCCGTGCTGAAATCTGACAGAGTTTGGTGATTTTCTGATGCAGAAGGTTACTAGAAGTCTCCAAATGCCTAACAGAAAATACTGGATTAGATCAGAGGCTTATTTCAGAATATGTATGCCCCAACTTCCCTCCCGAAGATCCTGAAAGGGCTATTATGAATGGTTTGAAAAACACCCATGTGATTATGATGGACACCCTCAACAGCAATCCACTGGTCTAGATCATTGCATACCGCCAGAATATCAAAGAGAAGGAAAACATCCTCATGGTTCATATGGGAAAACTGAGGCCTTGAGTAAGACATGGCTAGCCCAAACTGATGTCCCTGAATTCTCAGTTTCTCCATACTATTTCCAACCTATTCTACTGATTTAATTATCCAATCCATAGCATCAATAGGGTTTCAATCTTGGGTTCATTCTTAAGTCTTTTCACTTGTGCTCTGCTTGAGATTAAATTTGTGCTTAAGAAAACATTTCTAAGTCTTGCAGGTTGACACTGAAGTTCTCTGTTCTGCGAGACTTTTAACCCACATGATCACACAGTCCAATGAAATGATATTTATGCATTCACGCAAACACTTATGGAGTACCTACTAATGTATCGGTCATTGATAGGTCCTGGGGATACAGTGGTAAATCATTCCTGCCCTCATGGAGGTAATGACAACAACAGCAATTAATTCATTAATCAAACAACATGCAAAAAAACATAAGCTGTAGTTGCTTCAAAAAAAAAATTTGTAGGCACTTCTGGTTTGGGGTAAGGGAGAAAAGGCTTCTCTGAGTTGTCAATCTAAAGTCTGAAAGTTTGGTAGAAATTAGCCAGGAAGTGTTTTCGAGGCGAGGAAACAGCGTGAGCAGAAATCCTCACGATTAAATCTGAAGTATCTATTTCATTCATTCCCTCTGAATATATTTACAGCATATCGAATTCTTTAAAGCGATGTCCAGATTTTGTATATGAAAAGTAATTTATAATCTTAATTGCTGTTGCTATATTCAGCCGATGTCCAATTAGGATAAATTCAAAACTTCGGTCTTCACCTAAATCGCAGGTTCAGATTGTCTCCAGTACCCTACGTAAAAAGTTTCGTCATGACGTAAAAGCTTGGACCTCCCTCCTATCGACTTATCCTATCCCACGCACTGAGCCAATCACAGTGTCGATCTCTTGGCTTGACACCTCCCATCCCCAATCGCAGAACACCTTCTTCCTATCAGGCCGCCAAGAGAAAGCCCGCTCCTCTGCGGGAATATCAATAGGGGAGCTATGGGGAGGAGTGGAAGCCACGGATCTCGCGAGGATGCTCCCTTTGGTGCCCAGTTCCCGAGGCGGGACGTCACGTGATGCAACCTCGTCCAATCGTTGTGCGGGCTGCAGGGGTCGCCGCGGTTCCCGCCAAATACGAGCGCGGCGGCCGCGGCAGCAGCGGCGCGGGCGGGAGGGCCAGCAGCAGCGGCCGCCGGACCGTAGCCCCCGCCTCCGCCGCCCGAGAGGCCCTCGAGCCGCCGCCGGAACGATGGTGGAGGAGCCGGAGTGCGGGGCGCCGGGCTCCAGGGGAGCGGCCACAGGTCGGTTCGGTCCCGCGCGGAGAGGTAGTGGGGACGCGGCGAGCGGCCTGCGTGGGCCGAGGCAGTGGTTGTGGGTAGACGGGCGTCCCGGCCCCAGGCCGCTTCTCTGTGCCTGGTGTTTGGTTTGTGGGGTCGTTACGATTCCGAGGAAGGACCTTGCGATCCGAAGGGCGCCCTCCTTGACATTATTGTTGCGGCCGCGACCATCTTTTCCCCCAGTGCCTTTGCGTTTAGTTCGTTCTTTCAGGGCCCTCTGCGGTGACGGGTCAGTGTTGCCAGGAGGGGAAACTGAGATCCAGAGAGGCGAAAGGGCCAGCTCTGGATGTTGCATTTATGTCCTCTGAGCAAGTTGGACCCTGCAGCGACCCTCTGGCTGGGTGGGGAAACTGAGGCCCAGGGTCACATGGGCTCGGGGACCAGAGCAGCTGCGTCTGCAGGCCAGAGCAAGCCCAGGTAAGAGATCTGCATGATAGGTATTGCTAGGAAGCAGGAACTCCCGGATTCTTGATCCTGTCGAGTATACACGGTGAAGGCCTGTCCTGCCTATGTCTTGGGACGGGGTTCCCAGCACCTAGCAGGCCTCGGAAACGTAGGGTGGTGAACCAAGGAAAACTGTACAGCCCTGCTTGACTTCCATTTTATCCCAAGCACTTAGCACAATGCTTGGCACATAGGTGTTGGTAGATAATGTGTTGGTTGACTGAATTAAAGATTGGCAGGGACATTAACTATACTAATTCTAGGTTTTTCAACCGCAGCACTATTGACATTTGGGGACCTCTTGTGCACTTGAGGGTGTCGAGCAGCATCCCCAGTCTCCACCCATTAGATGCCAGTAGAAACCTCCCCTCCCCAGTTGTGACAACCAGATGTACCCAGACATTGCTAAAGGCATGGAGGGGTGGTGCAGAATTGCTGCTGTAATTGTTTCTAGATTTGGGGATTTTACGAAGTAAAATTCATATCAATAAAGTTAGGGGGACTGATTGTCAGGGACAGTCATTTGACCCAGTAGGGATGTTTAATTAAAAGTAAAGAAAACGTCACCTGCTACGACCATACTATTATAAAAGGAAAGGATATTTTAACACCAAATAAAGTTAGGGCTGTAATATCAGAATAAAGAACAGTGGTAAATTTACACGCAAGTGCGCATTAACTATGGTGTGTACTTTTGAACAGTCCATAATCCTGGGTGGGGGCACCTTTTTAGGTTGACCTGAGGTCACTTCTGGGCCCAGGTCACCTATGTTCCACTTGCATCAAAGCTGGTGACTCAGAATCACATCAATAAATCCTTGTGATTATCCTAAAATAAGTTTAAGTGACTAAAAATGTATATCCTATAAGCTGAGGATGGGGGGTGGGAATCCATGTTTTCGGTAACTGAAAACGTGAGAATGATATTGTCTTGAAATGGATAAAAAGGAAGTATGAGCTTTCTGGGTATCTTATATTTCAAGCTCGGAAGAGGGGAAGGCAGTTTCATCTATGGACAACTATGTTTTTCAGAAAACCCAGGTCCACTTTTAAAAAATATTCACGTGTATGTATCTTTTATAAAACATAAGTAGATTGCCAAAAATCAACTAGATTTTTCCAAGCCACCTCTTCTGGCAGGTAGGAGCCCAAAGATATTTATGGTCATTTCTACATCAGCTTTGATATTATTAGATACTTTTTGTAACACTTTTTTGGTGCCGGAAAACATTTTTCCTTATTTTTTGACAGTGTTTCAGTTCCTCCTGCCTGGCAAGCTCAAAATGCTTAAATTGTATTACTTTCATAAGTTCTTGTTTAAAAGGAAAATAAACCCTATTCTAACTTTATAGAACTGGTTGGATTGAAGGTGGGTGTTTTGAGACCCTTTGTGGTGATACCGGTGATACAGTGTTTTCTTTCATCTCCAGTTTTACTCATTCTCCTCTTCATTGTTGCTGTTACTGTATTCATTGAGTTCCCCCTATGTGCCAGATCCTGAGTTAGGTGTTCCAGGTACAGTGTAGAACAAGTGTCCCAGCCATCACAGAGCTGCCATTCTGTACAGGGGGAGACATAATAAACAACATGAGTTTCAGAGCAATAAATGCCACAAGAAAAATAAACTAAGAAGGTGTGACAGTGTCCAGGGCAGGATTTCTTAACCTAGTAACATTTTGGGCCAGATAATTCTTGGTCATGGTGGGCTGTCCTGCACATTGTAGGATGTTAATGTATCCCTGTCTTCTAGATGCGAGTAGCACCCTTTCCCCAAGTCATGACAACCAAAAGTGTCCTTGGCATTGGCAACTCCCTGGGGTGAGGTTGGCAAAGTCACCCAAACTGGATAACCACTTCGTACATAATAGGTGCTGCTTATGTATTTGCTCCTTCATTATTTCCAGCGTTTAAGGACTTACCCTTTGACACTTTTATTCACAGCAATGGATTGCAAAGACAGACCAGCTTTTCCAGTAAAGAAGTTAATACAAGGTAACTTTCTGGGAATGGGTTAAATATTTGTTCCTAAGTTATACCCTTCATTGCCTTCTCAATTATATTTTTAATTTCCCTCAAACAGCGGTCATCCGTTGGAGTCCTTAGCAGCAGTATCAAGGGGACAGGAGGGAAGAAAAACAGTTGCATTTTATATTTGGAAGCCTGCGAACTCATTTTATTATACTACTGTTTCTCTAGGTTCCCAGGAGCAAATCCAGAGGTCACTGCCTTTACAGCAGCCTTTCTCTACTTCAGCACTATTGACTTTGTATAATTTTTCAGGAGTAGGGAACTGTCCCGAATATTATAGAGAGTTTAGCAGCATCTCTGTCCTCTTCCCTCAAGTGGTGACAAACAGCAATGTCTCCAGACATTGCCAGATGTTTTTTGGTGGGCATAGTTCTGCCCCAATTGAACCATTATACAGGTAGATAAATGTCCGAAGTCCTTTTGTATAAAAAGGGAGTGCATTTACAATGAGTCCAGATTAGTGGCTGGATTGTATTAAAAAACATGGTTTCTGGTTTTTAAAGCTTGGTATCTAGCAGTTTGTCTTCTCTTGTGACGACTGATAGCAGGTTTGGTAGTGGTAGGAATTGTGTTAAGGGCAACAGACTCTGAGGTTAAAGGATTAGGGGCAGACCATAAGGGCATGATTGCTTTATAAAGTATGAAAATGGCGACCACCAAGCCCACTAGATTTTGGGGTTGTTTTTTTTTTCATTTTTTTAATTTTAAAAAATCTTCACCCCAGCATATGTTTATTGATTTTTTATAGAGAGAGGGAGGGAGGGAGGGGGAGAGAGTGAGAAAGAAACATTGATGTGAGAGAAACACGAATTGGTTACCTCCCATTTGCTCTCTGACCAGGGATTGAACCCGAAACCTAGGTATGTGCCCTTACTGGGAATCAGACCCGCAACCTGCGGTGTACAGGACAACACTCCAACCAATTGAGCCACTCGGCCAGGGCAGTTTGATAATTTTTTAGCCGATGGAATGTTAAAGTATCGATTGATTACCACTCTTCACACCTTCTCTATAAAGACGGCTTCCTCTCTTCATTCCAGCTCGTCTGCCCTTCAAGCGCTTGAACCTTGCCCCAAAGGAGAAAACCAAGGATGGGTCAGACAACACAGGAAGCTCTCCAAGTGCTCCCACACAAAGTCAAGTCTCCGATGTAGAAACCTCTTTGGACAACTTGGAGAACAACTTTCACATGGGTTCTGACATAGATTTTAGGCCAAAACTTGTCAATGAGAAGGGTCCCTTAGATAACTTTTTAGAAAATAGAGTCAAAACAAATATTGACAAGACCACAGTCATTGATTTGACAGAGGACTCGAGTGACCAACCAAATGATTTTGCGTCCTCCAGTAAACTCGATTCTGCAGCCTATCCCTCCTTGGAGGAAGCTGTAAATGGGGTCAGAGAAGAAGCTGAAGATGAGGGGGTGTTGCCGAAGGCTAGTCAGAAGGACAAGCTGGCATTTCGTGAGGAGACTCTTTTAGACATTCCATGCAAAACAGAGGAGGAGGGTGCTGTCTCAGGGGACACAGAGAGGAGCGGAGACAGACAGAAAGCACCTCAAAGCTGCCCCACATTGACAGATGGTCTGAGAACGTGCTCAGAGAAGGACCAGGACGGTTGGAGTGAAGCCGGGGACATCTTGTTCAAAAAGAAGGTGCCCGTGGTGGTCTTGCAGGATATCCTGGGTATAAAACCTGGAGCTAAGTCTCCAGCAACCCCGCTGGACCAGGGCATGCCCTCTGAGAGTGAGATGCTGGAGTCTGGCCCTGAAGAAGACTCTGCCCTCAGCCATTCATCCCTGAGCTCTTCCTCTCCTACCAGCTCACCTGAGGGGTGGTCTGCTTCTGAAAATCAGCACAGCAGTCCTAGTCCCTTCCCCACCTCTACACCTGTCCGCAGAGTGAGTATCTCCTCAAATCCCAGCATGTCAGGGCTGATGGCACACTAGTCCAGCCCCTTTTCACATGCGGACACGGTGTCCTTCAGGTGGTTGGTAGTTGAGTGAGTGAGACAACAAACTAGGTCTTATAAATTCTTTTTTTAAAATATTTTATTTATTTTATTCGTAGAGGGGAAGGGAGAGAGAAAGAAAGGACCCCAGAAGGATGATTTTGTTACCGGTTTCTGATCAGTACAATGGCAAATGTCACTGTTCTCACTTATTCCTAAGGCCTTATGGGTAAAACAGGTAAAATCAATTAAGAATCCCAAAGTGTCTTAACAGTGTTTTGGTTTTTTTGGAACTTTTGTTTGTTTAATATATGTATTTGGATCCTGGGGCGGGTCATTCAATTCCTACCTGCTTAATTTGTCCATAAACCACTGACCTTCATTACTTTTCCAGCTTTGATCTCTAAAGGATTAATTATTTTTCTAGATGATTCCATTTCTTTTTTTTTAATTTTTTATTTTTATTTTAAATTTTACTTATTAATTTTTAGAGAGAGGGGAAGGGAAGGAGAAAGAGAGGGAGAGAAACATCAATGTGTGGTTGCCTCTTGTGCGCCCCTCAATGGGCACATGGCCCTCACCCCAGGCATGTGCTCTGACTGGGAATTGAAGCAGCGACCCTCTGGTTCTCAGGCTGGCACTCAATCCACCAAACCACACCAGCCAGAGCTTTTTTTAATTTATTGATTTTTTTCTTTAGAGAGGGAAATAAACATCAATTTGTCATTCCACCCATTCATACATCCATTGGTTGCCTCCCGTATGCGCCCTGACCAGGGATTGAGCCTACAACCTTGGTGCATTGGGGCAGTGATATACCCAATTGAGCTTCCCTACCAGGGCTGATTCCA
The DNA here is from genome assembly GCA_004026545.1 of Mormoops blainvillei. Classification (NCBI taxonomy): domain Eukaryota; kingdom Metazoa; phylum Chordata; class Mammalia; order Chiroptera; family Mormoopidae; genus Mormoops; species Mormoops blainvillei. The sequence continues at coordinate 119,774 of PVJD01002501.1, read as the reverse complement.
TTTCTTGTTTTTCATCTCTTGAGTATAGGAGAAGGGAGAAAATGGCTTTCTCCATAGGTCCACAAAATACCAGACAGGAGTGGGGCAAGCCTTTTTTCTTCTAAGTTTCTCAGTGTAGTAAATGGATATACATTTTTAAACTTCCACCTGAACTGTTACTTACACTCTCAGAATCAGAGTTTGAGTCCCTTTTGCTGTAATCTATATTGTTTTTTCCATCTAGGTGGTTGAAATCCTTCCAGACTGCTGCTAATCCTTTATAGAACTACTATATCACATGATGTGTCATAGCCAGTTAGCCTGGAGAACAGGACATTACACGTTTTGTTTGTTTGTTTGTTTTTAAGATTTTATTGATTTATTTTTAGAGAGGGGAAGGCAGGGAGAGAGAGGCAGAGAAACATTAATGTGTGGTTCCCCGTATTGGGGACCTGGCTTGCAACCCAGGCATGTGCCCTGACTGGGAATCAAACCAGTGACCCTTTGGTTCACAGATCGCACTCAATCCACTGAACCACACAAGCCAGGGTCACACGTTTCCATTCTTAATAGTTTCATTAAGTATATTTTTATGCCCATAGCCACGCCTGAGAATTAGGAGGTCACATATTTGAGCATTGTCATGAAACAATTTTACTCCTGTCCACCGGCCCAAGTGGTCTGAGACAGCTGAGCACAGGAAGCAAATGTGCTCATTTTGGAAAATCCTGCATCTGAGATGCTAAGTCTTACTCTGAACATAGGCTTGGAGTTTTGAAGTTCTCTAGAAGGCACTTTTATCATAGTTTAGCAAATAATTCACACTGCAAGTGGTGAAGGCTCAGGCTGCCCTAGAGCCTGTGGCATTGATTTGCCCCAGGTGGGCTCTTCTGAGGCAAGAGTGGAAATGGAGCTCCCTGATCCTGGTGACACCAAAGGTATGAGAGTGAAGGGAAGTGATTATCAGAAGCATCTGCATGCTGTGATGGCAGGACTTCTGAGAGTAGGGCTGAGACCACCTGTAACCACACATGCATTTATACACACACAGCTTTCCAGTTTATCTCCTTACCTTTTGGGAGTACTGGATTTCCTGATTTGCTTGTACCTTTTGTGGTTGGTATGAAACTCAATCAGCTTTCCCTGCCTTGGCATTTGAGATTTTCCTGACCTCTGTTACTGTGGGGAACACTTTTGTTTTTCCACTTTCCCTCTACCTCCTTTTCAGATCGTAGGCAGACACTCACTGGGAGCTTACAGATTGCTTCATGTTACCATGTAACGAGTGTGGTTTTTACTGCACTCTGTTAATCCTGGAGTCAGTACTCCTGTGTTTGGGAACTCTCCTCTATTTTGTGTGTTGTTTTAGGGGTTTTGTTTTCTTTGGGGAGAGCTTGTTAAAATGCAGATCCTGCTGTCCCTTCCCAGAGATCTAGAGACTCTCACTTTGAAAAACAATAGTTTAGAACACCTTTGTTAGATAATCCCAGAGTCCTTTGACTAGTTTAAAGAGTTTCTATTTATCATTAGAGCTTTTTAGCATTAGAACCTTTTCCCAAGTGTGTTGGCAATGAGATATACAAATAATTCCACAATGAAAATGATACAGTTGGCTTACTGTAATTTCTGCCTTGCTTCTGTACAAATGAGCCCAGATCACTGGAACTTTTCCCCATATAATTTTAATTTTAATTTTACAAGTATTAAATTCTCCATGTTAGAAAAAAATTGCCCTGGCCAGGTGGCTCGGTTGGTACATCATCTTGAACACCAAAAGGTTGCAGGTTTGATTCCAGGTCGGGACACATAGAAAGTTTGCGGGTTCAATCCCTGGTCGGGGTGCGCATGTGGAAAGCAACCCATGGATGTTTCTATCTCTCTGTCTCTCTCTCCCTCCCTCTCTCCCTCTCTCCCTTTCTCCCCTGCCTCTCCTTCCTTCCCTCCCTCCTCTCTAAAATCAAAAAATATCCTCAGGTGAGGATTTTTTTTAAAATTACTAAAACATGACAGTCCTCTTTGGCCTCCTTTTTCTTCCCCAGGTTGTCATTATTATCATCTTCTATTTCTGGTACATATGAGAGATCACTTGAAATACACAGTATCATTTTGCTTATGTGAACATATACTGTAAATTTGTTTCTTTTTCAATGGAAGGTTCCTCATATTTTTTATATCAGATTGGGAAGAGGTATCTCTTTAACTACCTGTGGCGTGGCTTTACTACACTTTACAAAGTCACCCTCATTGATGGATATTTCTGTTGTCTCTAATTCTGGGCCTTGACAGAACAGTAATTGTAATGAATTTCCTTCTACTTATTTGTTGAGGCTGTTCAGTCAGTTTTTCAGGTTGCCATTGAATAATTTTCCCCCGCTTGCACTCAAATATGGCTGGACCAGTTTGGGTGTATCTTTTCCCCTCTGCCTTCTCCTGCTGTTAGGTTTTTAGCTGCTGCTTCTGAGCCCATCCATGCCAGCCTCTCCTCATGTCATTTGCTGCTGCTTGTCTGCTTTGAGCTCGGAAATTTAATCTCCAAAGTAAACAGGCTCTGAGAGGATTCTCCTGAATAAAATATAGGCATTTTAATGTGCAGACACAGTTAAATCTGCCTTAACTGGAGGTAGCTGGTATGTGTTTCAGGGATCCTGGGTTTTGTTTGTGGCAGCTGCGTTCCGGGTAGAGAAAATGTATGGCGCATGATTCTGAGAGAGAGTTCAATAAGTAGTTGTGCCATGTCACAAAGATAAAATTATATCAGACCAATAAGGTCCTCCTAAATGTCTGGTAAAGCAGTAGAGATACTGGTTTTATTTATTTATTTATTTATTTATTTATTTATTTATTTATTTATTATTGATTATAGAGCAAGTGAATGAGAAATGTCGATTCATTGTTCCACTTATTTATGCGTTCATTGGTTGATTCTTGTATGGGCCCTGACCAGGGTTTGGACCCACAACCTTGGAATATTGGGATGATGCTCTTACCAAGTAAGCTACCCTGCCAGGGCCAGTAGAGATACTGGTTTTATATTAGATTGTAATTGCTCAGGTCATTGGATATCATTAAGGAGGCTTCTGATAGTCATGTTAACTCTAGTATCCCCAGAGTCACAGCAAAGGGGAAGCAATATAAAAGACACTAGATTCTGCAGCTGAAATTCCACAAGTATGGGCAAGACTAAGTATACCCTCCCTGCCACACACCCCCACACCAAATGCTCTTACACAGGGTCTGACAATCACATTCACTATAATCTTTGAACACAAAGTCCAGTGATACAGCAAAGCAAAAATTCTGCTGTTAAATCCTTTACTGTGGAAGGGAAACCCACAAACTTGGCAGGCAAAGTAGATTCTGAAAAGGCAGATGCTTTTTCTTAAAGCTCTTGGAAACGGTTTTGGTAACTGGCATTTCTGTTGGCACATACTCACTTGGGCCCAGTCTCAGTGGCATTTTAGTTCCTGCCAACACATGGCTTTCAGGTAATTGCTCAACCCTTTCCTATAGAAAGGATGAGTCCAGAAAGAACTTGGTATGCCAAATAAGAAGGTTGCCTTCTTGAGATTATTGATCTGTTTTATTCTGTAAAAGGTCATAGTCAGGGCAGAGGCTTCCCCAGATAGAGAAATCACAGTTACATAGTTTTGTCAATATGTCAGGCCATCTTAAGAGAAATGGACCTTTGGTTTTCCAGCTCTAATTCAGTCTCATTTGTTGGCTGCCTGTCCAAGGGTGAACTTACTTCCCACTGCTCTTCAACCTAATGGTTTGGTTGCCGGGACTTCCTGCTCTGGAGAGAGCTTAGGCCAGTAGGCTAAACTGTTCATATTTTGATCTGGGACCATTTGGCCAGCACGGTACATGAATCCAACTGTGTATCTTGGGAAGTCCTTGTCACCATGCTCAGTTTGAAGCAGGGCGATAAGAGAATGTTATGCTTTAGAACATAGTGGTTCTAGATCAGATTGCCGCCTCTGACGAGCTTATTGTTGAGCATTCACTCTGTAAAACGCAGAACTGCACCAGGCAAAGAGCACAGATTGGTGGCCCATGGGAATCCAGCCCATTAACATGTTTTATTTGATTCACCTAGTGTTAGTTTTTATTACTTTTTTTTATCACCCTTAGGCATTGCTTTTTTTAATCTAGGTTTAATTTATTTTTAGAGAAAGGGGAAGGGAGGAGAAAAAGGGAGAGAAACATTGATGTGTGAAAGAGACATTGATTGGTTCCCTCTCATCCGTGTCCCAACTGGAGACGACCTGCAACTCAGGCATGTGCCCTGACCAGAAATCAAACCAGCTACCTTTTGGTGTTCAATCCACTGAGCCACATCAACCAGGATGCTGTTATTTTATTATTGATTTTAGAGAGAGAGGAAGAGAAGGTGAAAGAAACATTGACTTGCTATTCCATCCATTTATGCATACACTGGTTTGACTCCTGTATGCGCCCTGACTAGGGTTGAACCTGCAACCTTGGCACACCGGGATGATGCTCCAACCAACTGACCTACCTGGCCAGAGCCACATAATGTTAACTTTTAAATATTACCTACTAAGTTCACATAAAATTGACAGTTCTCTCTTGGGAATTGCCTGTAAAAGCTCCATCCTCTTGGCCAGGGCACATCATCTCTAGTTGGCTGCAAATCTTACCACTCCATGTCATCTGCATTCCTTTTATTTTTAAGCTTGCCAAGTTTTTCTTGTGCTTGGCCCCCATCATTTGTGTCATCTGCCCCTCCCCCATTTCACCTCTTTTCCCCAGATGCACACCTGTGTAACTGGTTGGAGTGTATGATCCCACTAAGACATTTTGGTCTGTATAATGGAAACTGGTTACCTGGAAAGGTTTTCATTTTTCATATTTTGCAAAGAAGTTTTCTTTATTTTTAGAGCAAGGGGAAGGGAGGGAGAAAGAGAGGGAGAGAAACATTGATTGGTTGTGTCTCGCTCGCCCCCAACTGGGGACTTGGCCTGCAACGCAGGCATGTGCCCTGATTGGGAATCAAACTGGTGACCTTTTGGTTTGTAGGCCAGTGCTCAGTCCACCGAGCCACACCAGCCAGGGCAACAAGTTCTCTTTTGATTTTTAGAGAGAGAAAGAGGAACATCAATTTGTTGTTCCACTTATTTATGCATTCATTGTTTCTTTCTTGTATGTGCCCTGACTGGGGATTGAACCTGCAACCTTGGTGTACCAGGATGATACTGTAATCAGTTGATCTACCTGGGCCACAAAAGAGTTCTTAATAGCATGTGTCACTTGTTTCCTTCTTCCTTCCCCTGAAGGATTGTGCAGTGTGTTACAGTTACTGAAACAGCCCACATTTAAAGATACATGTCTTTCGTTTCAGATAACTAAGAAATTGGTCAAAGGTTCTACCGAGAAGACCAAGATGAAACTACAAAGAGTAAGACATTTTCCCTGAAATAGACAATTAACCTGCTGTGCTTTTTGCATTAAATATAAGCTAAACCCTTTGCACTTCCCTCAGCCCAGTTTTTACTTCTCCCAGCTTATCCTGACCCTCACTGTGACTCCTGCTTCATTTTACATAACGGGGCATCATAGATTGCATCATATTTAGCTTTGCTGAAGCCTAAGGCTTTGCATGTAGCCTTTTCTAAGCTATTATTATTACCATAATAATAATAATAATAATAATAATGTATCCTATTGTAGCTTAAAATTGTCTACATAAGAACCTACTCCCTTTTCTTGCATCCCAGGCTCCTACAAATAGATTTAAGTTCCATTCCTTCCCAGATACTGTAGCATTTTGATGGCTCTCACGGTCAATGGGTGATTACTGCTTAGTGGTGCACTGCTGAGTTGTGGATTCTGTTATCTAGGGATCATCACATTTCGCACACAGCAGTGCATGCAAGGTTTTTTTTCTTATTGCTGTGAAAAACAGGCCAGTGGGCTTCTCCCTTCCTACGCCAGCTCATGGACAGGGCACCAATGACAATTGGCTATGGGTTCACTGGGTGCTTCCTGTGCTGTCCACCTTATAGCTGTGTTCGATTTTTGTGAGTCTGATTTTGATGGCTTCTTTAGAGTTTATCCCTTTCTCCCTTGCAGTTTTAGAGATGGCCACAGGTGGGTGGGAGTGGAGACGACTCAAATATGGCTGAAGAGACCTGATTTACCTGATCGGCCCTTGATTTCTAGAGCCTTCTGTCTTATTGAGAGCACTGGGGAGCTGCTAGTCTCATTACTCCATCCAGACCAGACACTATCTTAAGTACCCTATGCTTCAAATGAAGATTCTGAGGATACCGGGCGAGAAGCAAACATTCATACATCTCTAACAGCCTCCACGGCTTTTATTAAAGCAACCAAAAGGTTACCAGGGCAAAGGGTAGAGTATTCTCTAGAGACAAGACATAATCATACTCCCACACCAAAAGTGGAGTTGTTGGGCTCTTCACCATGGGAAGACCATCTTTGCTGGTAGCACAGTGGTCCTTGAAAGCTACCCTGTGCTGTGTTAAAGGTCTCCTGCCCTTCTGGTCACATGAATTTAAGATTCTATAATAACTCAGTGCCCCACCACATACTAGTTCCTTGGAAGGATAGACTGATGTGCTAAAACAAGGCATTACCATCTTAACAAATATCAAAGACACTAGCTGTTTTCTCCTTACTAATACAAATTACTTTTCATCCTTTCTTAACATCTATCCTTCTTTTCAGATCCTGAAAATGGTTTTAAAGATTTAAAAAAATAAATTTTTTTGCTTTTTTTTTTTTAATGTGTTCTCAGTTGTTTCCTGCTGTTTTAAGACTGTATTCATCAGGTTTCCTATCCTTGCCTAATGTAATCTTCCATTTTAAAAGAAATAAAATAAACCCTGTCATCTGGTATGGTTTTGGTGAGGATTGGAACAACAGTGCTTTTGTTTTGAAGACTGGGAGGCAAAACCTGTGTTTATCTTTATTTTACCACAGATTTCTGATTAAATAAATGAAGCTCAAAAGAACAGTGGGCACGCTGCATAGGCACCCCAGGGGTACTTAACCTTTTTTAATTAAGTAAAAAGTTAATTCTGCTCCATGTAAAAAGAAGGTATTTTAAATGGCCCACAAAGTCCTGTGACAATAACTAGTTCTCACAACAGAAGGAAATGTGACGGAAAAATCACTTCCATGTAAGGATGTTGACCATCGGGCTTCTCCTAGAGCGGGTTCCTTCATTCTTTCCCTTTCTGTCAGAACTTATCGTCCCCAGGATGCCGGTCTGACCCTTCCCAGGAGGTCTGCAGGGGACACAGCTGTCAAATTGTCTCTTGGCTACAGGATAAGGAGCGTTTGAGCAAGCAGATGAAGTTACAGGCCAAAAAAGAGGAAAAGGAGAAGCTGAAGGAGGAGGCCAAGCGGGTCAAAGAAGAAGCCAGAAAGAAGAGGGAGGAAGAGAAGGAGCTGAAGGAGAAGGAAAGACGCGAGAGAAGGGAGAAGGAAGAAAAGGAGAAAGCAGAAAAGCAGCGGCGCAAGGAGGAACGGCGCAAAGAGCGGCAGGAGGCCCTGGAGTGAGTGTCCTCAGGGTGGCATGAGCGCTCTGGGGAAAGGCCACTGCCTCCTTTCCTCTTTTCCTGTATCTTCCCCAAGGAAGGGATAAAAGAAGCCAGAACCCTGGTGCTCTCCCCCTTCTCCTCTTGCCTCTGTCTTCCAGGGACACCTGTGCAGACTCATAACTGACTCGGGTTCTTGCCCGGGAACACAGGCTTTTTTGTGTGCATCAGGCTCTGGTTGGCTGAAACCGAATTTCATGTCCCACAGGGCAAAGCTGGAGGAAAAGAGGAAAAAGGAAGAGGAGAAACGGTTGAGGGAAGAGGAAAAGGTAGGCATCCTCCGAGAACCTCCGTATTCCGGTCTGTTTGAGAAATGGGTCCTAGAATTGTCATAAACAGGATTTTTGCCTATCGCCGCCCAGTGTTCCCTAAGTCATGGGAGGTCTGATGGCTCCACAGGGACTGTCGTGTGTGCACATACATTCCTGTAGCTTGTTGTAATGCTGACCAGTCACACGTGTGCTAACTTGATGCCCCAGCCCTTTTGCCCACAAGAGCACCTGTGACACTTGAGATTGTTTAGTACCCAGTTGGGAGTTGATGGGTTTTAAAAATTAACATCAAAATAATACTTTCAACTTAAAAGTGCTTGGGGTTTAGCTCTAGGGGCCTTTGTGTGTTGCAAACACAATTTCTCTTCATTTCCTCATCTTCTATTGAATTGCAGCGCATTAAAGCAGAAAAAGCCGAAATCACGAGGTTCTTCCAGAAACCAAAGACTCCACAGGCCCCCAAGGTGAGCAACAGCTTTCTTTGGCCACGCTTTTGGTTGCTGTCAGGCTCTTCCTTCGGAAAAATGAAAGGGTGTCTCTTCTGACCAGAGGGAGATTTTGTTTTAGGTAGAGCGTGGAGGTTCTCACTACGTCCTTGAAAAGGCAAAAAGTGGCCCATTAGCTAAAAGCTGCATGTTTAGAGGTTGCTTCATGAACAGTTTTGTGTGAGGAGCTGTGTGGGAAGATAGAAGAGAAAATCTAGTCCTTATTTATGGTACTTAACACATAAGATGGGAAGCAAAATTAAACATAAAGTAAGAGCCCAGAATTCCTCTTCCTGAGCCTGGCATCCAGTCACCCTCTGAAGTAGCATCTGCTTGTGCAGACCCCAGATTCCCTCCTTCCCTTCTCCCTCTCTGTTCCAGAAGTAACCCATCTCCTCCGTTGCAAGGGTTTCCTTCCAGGTACTTCTGCATTTAGATCCCTTTGTATATTTGTGCAATTATATACATATAAGTCAGAATCGATCTGAATTTATGATGTTATTGCTTTGTTTGCACCACTATAACATGGATTCTTGCCAGGTTGACACATTTGGGTCTACTTCATTCTTTTTTGTTGCTGCATAATGCGTCACAATGTAGATAGCATCATGATGTATAGATAATATTCACCTATTGATCCCCCCATAAGTGGTGCCATGAATGTCATTGACATGCCTCTCTCCACAGGTGCCTTCTTTCAGTATGGCCACCTGGAGGTGGGCTTGCAGCTAGGTCCAAGGGTATACACTTCAGCAAGATTGTATTAGTTATTGTTCGAGTGCCCTCCCAATGGGAAATGCTGGTGTATATTCCCCAAAACATAAAAATACAATCTTCCCTACCTGCCATCATCACTGGATGTGATAACTTTTTTTTTTTTTAAAGTTTAAACACAGTTCCGCACAGTGTGTTTATTTACCACACAGTTCTGGAGATCAGAAGTCTGACACAGTTCTCACTGGGCTAAAGTCAAAGTGTTAACAGGGCTATGTTTCTTGCTGGAGGCTCCAGAGGAGAATCTGTCTCCTGGTCCTTCTCATCTTGCAGAGGTGCCTGTATGCCTGGGCTTGTGGCCTCTGCCTCCATCTTCGAAGCCAGTAGCCCTGCATCTCTGATTGTTCTTCCACAGTCATATCTTTCTCTTTCAAATTTTCTTTTAACTTAGCCAACCTGGTGGGTAAAAAATTGATATCCTTGTTTCACTTTACATTTTTCTTGATGTCTAGTATAGTTGAGCATTTTGACTCTTTTTTAGAGAGAGGGAAGGAATAGAGAAAGACAGGGAGAGAAACATTGATCAGCCACCTCTCACATGTCCCCAACCAGGGACTCAACCCGCAACCCAGTCACGTGTCCCAGCTGGGAATGAACCAGTAACCCTTCAGTTTGTGGGACAACACTCAATCCACTGAGCCACACCAGTCAAGACCGTTTGCCATGGTATTTCTTTACCAGATTGGCTTTCTGTCCTAGTCTCTAGAAGTTATTTATATAGCCAGGATTTTGTCCTTGGTGATATATATCACAAATACTTTCAGTCTGTTAACTTGCCCTTCCCCACCCCCCTTCAAGATTTTATTTCTTTACTTTTAGAGAGAGGGCCAGGGAGGGAGAAAGAGAGGACAAAAACATCAATTGGGCACTTCCTACACACTCCCAACTGGGGACCTGGCCCACAACCCAGGCATGTGTCCTGACTAGGAATCGAACCTGTGACCCTTCGGTTCACAGGCTGGTGCTCAATCCACTGAGCCACACTAGACAGAGCTATTAACTTGCCTTTTAACTTGTATGGTGTCTTTTCTTGTAATTTTTTGTTTTAATGTCAACTTTTTTTTTTTTTTTTAATATTTTTAGAGAGAGGGGAAGGGAGGGAGAAAGAGCAGGAGAGAAACATCAGTGTATGAGAGAGAAATCGATTGGTTGCCTCTCACATGTCCCCAACTGGGGACCTAGACCACAACCCAGGCATGTGCCCTGACTGGGAATCTAATTGGCAATCTTTTGGTTTACAGGCCAGTGCTCAATCCACTGAGCTACACCAGCCAGAGCCTAGGTTTTGTTTTTTATGTCTAGGTCCTTAGCCTAACTGGAATTCTCTGTTTGTTGTGTGGGACATGGCTCTTTTCCCATATGGTTGCTCAAAGTTCCCACTACCACTTATTAGATCAGCTGATTCTTGGCCTTGGGTACATGTTGCCATCACCAGGGAGCTTTAAAGAACACTGGGGTCTTTCAGTCAGGATGGTGGAATAGGAAGACATGGCTCACCTCCTTGCACAACCACATCAAAGTTACAACTAAAATATAGAACAGCTGTCACTCAGAACCATCAGAAATTGAGTTGAATGGAAGTCTGACAACTATAGAGTTAAAGAAACTACATCCATCCAGACTGGTAGAGGGAGCTCAAGATGCGGAAACAGGCTGGTCCCTTACCCACTGTGATGAGTAAAAATTTGGGAGGGATATCTTGGGAGTGAGGAGTCCCAGCTGCACACTGCCCCTCCCCACCCAAGCCCAGGGTTTCAGTGCCAGGAGGATACATCCCCACAACTTGTAGCTGCAAAAACCAGCAGGGGTTGAGTGGGTAGAAGAAACTGTTGGAGGCCCAAGCGGTTCCTCTTAAAGAATCCACATATGGACTCTCCTACTCAGAGTCACTCCCTCTGAGCTCCAGCACCAGGGTAGCAGCTTGAAAAACACCAGTGATATACAGGGAAAAACTGGGGTGTCTGGCACCAAGGTGAGCAGAGACCATTGCCCCTTTTTTGAGCCCTCCCCAACAGAGGCACTGAGCCATCAAGGTGGTGCCATATCTGAGACTTCATCAACATGGTTCACACTATTTGACCCTCCTTGGAGGCTCTGCTCCACCCAACCTATGGGTCCACCCAAGCTGCTTTTCCATATGAGTGGCTGGTCTTGGCACAGGCTTCACAACTTCCTGAATCCTCTCAAGCAACAGCTGGCCTCAGTGAGCCCCAGGCCCAGCACAAGTAGCAGCCAGCCTGGATTCACAGTTTGGCTTTGGCTGGGAATCTCCAAGCCCAGCACAAGTAGTAGCCATCTCAGATTGCTTTATACCTTAGGCAAGGTGGCCCTGGGCAAAGCATGGGGGAGTGCAGGGGCTGAACTTGGCCTGCATCACCAGGGAAACCCCAGGGCAAGCTCACCCAGTGGACAGCTACAGACCATATCAGAGCATCACCACCCTGCCCCTGTGCAGTGGATCCTCCACGGAGGGCAGAGATTGGTGGCCAGTGGTCACAGCCAGTCCTTGCAGGGGACTGGCCTGGGTAAATGCCTCCCATTGACCTGCCAACAGCAATCAAGGCTCAGCTACAATAGGAGGGTGTATTCAGCCCACACAAAGGGCACACCTGAGTACCCAGCTTGGGTGACAGGGGAGGCCATGCCACTGGACCCTACAGGATACCTACTACAGTAGGACACACTACCAAGACACAGAGTCAAAGCAGCTCTACCTAATACATAGAAACAAATGCAGGGAGGTTGCCAAAATGAAGAGACAAAGAAACATGGCCCAAATGGAAGAACAGATCAAAATTCCAGAAAAAAAGCAATCTATCAGATGCAGAGTTTAAAACACTGGTTATAAGGATGTTCAGGAAACTTAGTGAGGACCTCAGCAGCCTAAAAAAGATCCAATCAGAAACAAAGGATATACTAATTGAAATAAAGAACAATTTATGGGGGAATAACAGTAGAGTGGATAAAGCCAAGAATCAAATTAATAATTTGGAACAAAAAAATGAAGATAGTATCAGCAGCCTGTGCAACAGCTTCAAGTGGTCCAATATTTGCATTACAGGGGTGCCAGAAGGAAAAGAGAAAGAGCGAGAAATTGGAAATCTATTCGAAAAATAATGAAAGAAAACTTCCCTAATTTGGTGAAGGAAACAGACATATGAACCCAGGAAGCACAGAGAGGCCCAAACAAGGTGGGAGCAAAGAGGCCCACCCCCAGACACATCATAATTAAAATGCCAAAGGTTGAAGATAAAGAAGGAACCTTAAAAGCAGAAAGAGAAAGGCATTTAGTTACCTACAGGGGAGTTCCCATTAGACTGTCAGCTGATTTCTCAAAATAAGCTTTGCAGGCTAGAAGGGATTGCCAAGAAATATTCAAAGTCATAAAAAGCAGGGACCTACAGCCAAGATTGCTCTACCCAACAAAGCTATCATTTAGAATCGAAGAGCAGATAAAGAGCTTCCCAAGACAAAAAACTAAAGTTCATCATCACCAAACCATTATTATATGAAATGTTAAAGGGACTTAAGAAGAAGATCAAACGTATGAACAATAAAATGACAAAAATACATATCTATCAACAACTGAATCTAAAAAATAAACTAAGCAAACAAGAACAGACAGAATCATGGATATGGGGAAAGGAATGGGATATGGGGGAATGGGTGAGGAGGTGAGGGGATTAAGAAGTACAGATAGGTAGTTACAGAACAACCATGGGGATATAAAGTACAGTAGCGGAAATGGAGTAGCCAAAGAACTTACACACATGACCCGTGGATGTGAACAATGGCAGGGGATTACTTGAGGGAGTGGAGAGCGCTGGGGGCAGGGGGCAGGGATTGGAAAACTGTAATAGCATAATCAATAAAATGTTACTTTAAAAAAAAGAACACTGGGGACTGGGTCCCATCCCGTAGAATGCCATGGGCCTGGTGTGGGCATCAGGGTTTCTAACAGTCCCTGGATGCTCTGTCATCAGGCCACGATGAGGGCTGCTGGCGTCAGCTGCTCTTTCCTTGCTAATGTCAAAGATTGGCTTTCTCACATCAGACTTCATACATACAAATTGTCCTCACGTCCTATGCCCTCATATTCTGCCTGCTTTGGGATCCATTGACACAGACATTCACAATGCCAAAGGAGCCTGAACAGGTAAATTAAACCTGGAATTTACAGCGGGTGGTTCTTAGAACACAGACACCAGTATTTCAGGTTCATGTCTGCATTCAGTGTTGAAATTGACCCTGTGTTGAAGGTCATCTTGTATCATAAAAGTGTCTCTTGGTAAGCTGGTCACTCTCCAGGTCTCAGTTTCCTCACCTGACAGCTCAGGTCTTACTGTCTTCCTATTTATTTATTTTTAAAGAAAAGTCAGATGTATTGAGGCATAATTTATAGTAAATTTGCCATTTCCCGGAGTACCATTAAATAAGTTTCAGCAATATATGAGGCCATACAGCAACTGCTATAATCAAGATCTAGAGTGTTTCCATCACTCCTGATGGCTCCTTCATAGCCAGTTCCCTCCTTCCCCTACCAGTCCCTGGCCATCACCACTTCGTCCCTGTAGTCTTACCTGTTCCAGAAACCTGTATTAATGTCATCACATGGTATGTCTCCTTTGACTTAACCACCTGGGTGCCTCTGGGAGCGGCATCCATTGCTAGGTGTGCCATCACATCTTATCTCCATTTCAGACCCTGGCTGGCTCCTGCGGGAAGTTTGCCCCTTTTGAAATTAAAGAGAACATGGTCCTTGCCCCTCGTTGTCGGATCGCCTTTGACCAAGACCTCTGTGATCAGTTAGATCAGCTCCTACAGCAACAGAGTGGCAACTTCTCCTTCCTGAAAGATCTAAAAAGCCGGCAGCCTCTCAGGTCTGGACCCACTGTGGTTTCCAACCGAAATGCAGACTTCTTAAACAGGTTAGTGCCCAGGGAGACTGTCCTTTGCCTTTTGTGAAGTCAGAGCGCAGTTGGCCTAGGTATAGATTCTGGTCCACTGCAGACCCACTGTGGCCTCAGGCCAGTCATCTCTCTCCCATACCTCCAGCCCTAGCTTCAATACTTTGTCTGACCTCTTCTGGCTTCCTCTGAACCCCTGAAATCTCTGAGGTGTGCTTTTGCAGAGCAGACCGCCTGTTCTAGTGTTCCAGTCTCTCCTGGGAGGGAAATGTTTCCACACTGGCGTCCCTGGAGGAGTGCTCCCTGTTCTTGGCTGATTCACATACTCTTCATGACATGGCTCACTGGCTGTGGGGCAGCAACATGGCGGCCCTCTTGTTTCTCCCTCCTTGTTTTGTGTCTCTGGAATAAATGTTCTTAGCCGTCTTCAGGGACAGGTGATGCTGCTGTTTAATGGTTACCTGCCTTTGTAGACTGTTGGTGGCCTGCTTCCCCGGGAAGACTGGGTGATTGCATCGCTGGGGAGGCATGTGACTGAGTGCAGTGTCTTACCCTTCAGTGATGTGGTGATTGTGGAAAGCAGCAAAGTAGACGGTGTTCCTGAAAGGAAGAAGTTTGGCAGGATGAAGCTCTTACAGTTTTCTGAGAATCATCGACCAGCATATTGGGGGACGTGGAATAAGAGGACGACGGTCATCCATCCAAGGGACCCCTGGGCCCAAGACAGGGTGAGCATGCAAGCAGAAGTGCCAGTCGTCTAGGCACAGCTGTCTTTCAGTTTTTCCTTCTCAGTTTGTCTTTGTTTACACTGGTCTCTCTCATTCCGTAAGTATTCTAGCTTCTCTGCTCTGCCATTTCCCCCCAACCCTGAGAGATGGCAGTGACACACTGCATGTCTGTTTTCTCAGAAGCTCCTGGACTATGAGGTAGACAGTGATGAAGAGTGGGAAGAGGAGGAACCGGGAGAGTCTCTCTCTCACAGTGAAGGGGTGAGTGCAGACCTGCAATGATCGTGGCTTACACCAGAGGACCATAGCAGCCCTGGGCTGGATTCACTCACATAGCTTCTCTGTCATCTAAAGAGTTGTCTGAAAATGCCACCTATTGGTTCACATCTGGATTTCCAGCTTCTCTTGGAACACCTTATTTGGCAACACTAATCTGCCTGGCAGTAGTGGGTTGTCACCTAGCAGAGTTGCCCCCTTCTAGATGGGGCACACCCACTTCTGGTTCACCCAGGACTCCACCACTCCCTCTTGACCTACTAGGTGACTTCAGTCCTTTGTGTTCTGTCTGGCCAACACACCACACTACAATACATGGAGTTTTGGTTGATCCTCGTGGTCTCCATAGGAACAACAGAGCAGTAGATGACTTTTTTTTTCCTTAGACATACACAGATTTAAATTTTTATTTATTTTTAGAAAGAGAAACATCAGTTTATTGTTCTACTTATTTATGCATTCATTGGTTGATTCTTGTATGTGTCTTGACTGGGGATTGAACCTGCAACCTTGGTGTATCGGGACAACACTAACCAACTGAGCTACCTGGTCAGGGCCCACAGATTTAAATTTTTAATGAAACATGTATTGTTTCAACATATGACATATTATTTAAAAATTTTTTTTAAGGATGATGATGATGAAGTAGGAGACGACGAAGATGAGGACGATGGTTTTTTTGTGCCCCATGGGTACCTGTCTGAGGATGAGGGAGTAACTGAGGTGAGTGGGTGCATGGGGAGGTGGCCAGTCAGAGAAGAGCTCAATCTGGGGCCAGAACTTGATGGTTGCTAACCTGGGGGCAGTACCGATGGGTACCAGCCCACGACAGCTGATCCCCTGTGTATCTCGCTCCTCATAGCTATGAAGGTGATCCCCAGTGTGTGATCACTTGTGAGGATTCTAGACCCTGTGCTGGGGTTTGTCTGGGAGGGTGGGAGAATTTGCAAAGGTGGGAGAAAATTCCCAGTTACAGGTGGGAGTGAGAAGAAACCCAGGACAGAGACTGACTGGTTCGTGGGTCAGCTTGACACTTTTTTTTTTAACATTTGTTTAGCTGAAGTGTAATTAACTTACAACACAACATACACATCTGTATTATTCAGTGTGACAGATTTTAATAATTGACATTTGTGAAATCACCACCTGAAATAAAATACAGAACTTTCTATCCAGAAGGTTTCCCGAACTCCCTTTCAAGTTTACCCCACCACCAACACCTTTATAGATGTTGCCATATTATCGAACTTTGGAGTAAGCCATTTTCAGGGCTCCAAAGGCCGGTCAACTATGGTGTTTGGGTGGTAGTGTAACAGTGACATGTATGAGAAACTTTTAGAATGACTTTGTCTCTCAAAGCCAGATTTAATGGGGATGAGTCCCGTATACATTTCTGACCAATGAGGCAGGCTGGCGTCTTGTTAGGCCCATAAAGCATGTCCGTCTTACAGTGGTATCATTTGTTGTGGGAGAGACCCGGCCCTGTGGTTGTACTGGGCATCTGATTTCAGGTTGATTTCTATAGCTCTCAGGATCACATGTTAACCTGAAAATCAAGAGTGGAGTTACGAGGCCTCTCATATACCTGTAACTCGTCAGTCACAGACAGGACAGAAGCATCTAAAAACACCAAAAGTGCCAATTACCATTCAATCTAGAAAAGTTCTCTGCATGTTTCATCTCCTATAATGTTAGAAAAGGGACAACTAGGACACAGTGGGAACCGTGAAGATGTTGTTTCTGCCCTGGCCCTGACTCTTTGAATAACTGCCCCCAGATGCTCTCTCCTTAACTGTCCCCAAGGATGGGACTGCAGTGCCTGGGGTGGAAGGGAATGGGGACCCTGAGTAAGCGTCTGCTCTCTCATCTGCAAGGAATGTGCTGACCCCGAGAACCACAAGGTCCGCCAGAAGCTGAAGGCCAAGGAATGGGATGAGTTTTTAGCCAAGGGAAAGCGGTTCCGCATCCTCCAGCCTGTGAAGATTGGCTGCGTCTGGGCGGCAGACAAGGATGACAGCGCCGACCTGAAGGTGCTAGAGCAGTTCACGGCGTGCCTTCTAGAGACAGTCCCCTCCGAGGAGGAGCAGACGCCCAAGGCCTCCAAGAGAGAGAAGAGGGACCAGCACAGTGAGTGCTGGCTTGGGGCAGGGGCAGAAGGGGATCAGGCTCCCACCTGCTCCGAGGCCCAGGTTGGTCCAGGGCCAAGGGGACTTCTTAGGCAAGTGGATTAATAATTTAGAAGTTCAATAAATCACAAAGGCTAGCACTCACTGGGCACGTCTGTTCTGTCTTTGATATTCACAGTATCAGTACAAGGTAGATAGTTTAATTAGCCCTTTTACCTACAGGGAGGGACACAGGTCCAGAGTGCTTGGCCCAGGGTCACTCACATCACTCACTTCTGTGCCTCCTCACTCGTCAAAGCTGGGGAGGACCAGTGACTCAGAATGAGAGCACGATGACCATGATTGAGGAAACACAGGCGCACAAAGTCAGACATGATAGTTTATCTGAATGAATCTGCCTTGTGAGGTTTCGGCTTCACAGAATCTCTTCTGGAACAAGTTTATGTCTCTTAAATCTATCCTTGAAAGGCCACCTGAAGCTGATCGCGTCCCTCAATTTTGGTGACAGGTTCAGGTACCATGTGCAGTGTTTATTGCTTTCTCTCCGTGTCTGACACCCACCCATATCCCCCCCTCTCCCCATCAGTCTTGGCCCAGTTGCTCCCACTGCTTCACGGGAATGTGAACGGAAGCAAAGTGATCATCCGGGAATTCCAAGAGTGCTGCCGCCAAGGCCTGCTCAGCAAGGACACCAGCAGTCCCGAGAACAGCTCCGCCAGCCCTCCAAGCCCCAGCTCTTCCCGCCCACCGACGCCCACCAGCAGTGAGGACCACACTGTCCCCTCCAAGGCCAGGCTCAAGCGGATTATTTCTGAGAACTCAGTGTATGAGAAGAGGCCAGATTTCAGGATGTGCTGGTACGTCCACCCGCAGGTGCTGAAGAGCTTTGATCAGGAGCACCTGCCCGTACCGTGCCAGTGGAGTTATGTCACCATGGTGCCCTCAGCCACCAGGGAGGACAGTGGCAGTGTCCCGGCTGCAGGGCCCAGCCAGGGGACACCCATCTCACTGAAGAGGAAGTCAGCGGGCAGCATGTGCATCACCCAGTTCATGAAGAAGCGCAGGCA
The DNA here is from genome assembly GCA_004026545.1 of Mormoops blainvillei. Taxonomy (NCBI): domain Eukaryota; kingdom Metazoa; phylum Chordata; class Mammalia; order Chiroptera; family Mormoopidae; genus Mormoops; species Mormoops blainvillei. The sequence goes on along the minus strand of PVJD01002501.1, from coordinate 101,577 downwards.
TGACGGGCAGGTAAGCAATAGGGGCGCTTGAGGGCCTGGGTGGAGCAGGGAGGCCCTCCAAAGTGGCTTTTTTATTTTTAATAAAGTTAATTTTTCTAGAGAAGTTTTGGATTCACAGCAAAATTGAGGCAACAAAATTGTCTGAAAATAAGGAGACAGTACAGAGATTTCCCATATTACCTACCCCCCACCACCCACCCACACACACACACACACACACACACACACGCAGCCTTCCCACCATCAACATTCCCCACCAGAGCAGTATGCTTTCTAAGAGTTGGTGAACTCACATTTGACACGTCATTATCACCCTAAGTCTGTAGTTGACAGCATGGTTCACCTTGCTGTTGTCCATTTTATGGGTATGGACAAATGTTTAGTGATATGTATCCACCATTACAGTATCACAGAAGAGTTTCATTGCCCTAAAAATCCTCTGTCTTGCATATCCCATCCTCCCTTCTATCCCCTGGCAACCACTGATCCTTTAACCAACTCCATAGTTTTGTCTTTTTCAGAATGTCACATCACTGGAATGATACAGTGTGTAGGCTTTTCAGATTGGCTGTTTTACTTCATTATATGCCTTACAGGTCCTTCATATCTTTTCATGGCTTGATGGCTCCTCCATTTAGAGCCCTTACTTTAGGCCAGCATCTTACAGAGTTACAGATTTTGATGGAGGTGTGATAAAAGCTGGGACTCCTGCTCATGTCCAGAGCCCTCTTCTGGAGGGTGGTGCTGCTCTGGGAGCTGCGCTCTGAAGGCCATAGCCATGGCGATGGAGGGGAGCTGGTGTACACCCGCTTCGCTCCCCGCTCCGGCCCCCCGCTCCTCTGACAAGAGTTCCTAAGCCGTGTGACTTAGGAAATAAAGTGATCATCAGGGTGCGGAGGCGAGAAAAATTAAATTGCTCCAGGAATGATGTCATAAACCTTAAACTGTCACAGCAAGAAGGACCATCAAAACATTCAAATGTCAACTGTCACTCCCTAGAACCCCTGTCCATATGCCTTGTATGCACAGCTCTGCTTGCCTGTGGATTTAACCTGGTGCTGTGGGGAGCCCACTGGGTAAGGAGACAGGGGCCCCAGACCCACAAACACTTCTCTTCCTGGGCCTCAGCCCAAAGTGATGGGCTTCGTTAGATTTGTTAGGTGTTTGAGCCACACCGAACCTTTAATGGTCAGTCTCGTTACCCAGTCTTAGGAAGCTGCTCTGGTTGAAACAGGCTGGGGACCCTGGACTTGAAAATGGGTAGTGCTGGAAGACACCCTTCGTGTGAACTCACAAGCAACGTTTGCAGGCCTCTGCCCTGTCAGCCCTCCCCCTGGCACTTCTGTGCTGTTATCTGCTGCATTGGTGTGGTGTGGAATCCCACATGGTCTTGTGTGGGAGCACGGCTACATTTCTGAGCTCCGCTTCCCTTGCGATTCTCTTCATTCATGTTTATAATCCATGTTTCCCTACATAGAAAATGGTGGTTTTCCCCATTACACACCAAGCACTGTCCCAGGCACGTTATGTGAATGCCTGCATTTCACTGGTGGTAAGAAGCTTTGTTCTCTAATTGAGCCTCCAGGAATTAATTAAGCCAAGGTGTGCCCTCCCAGGTAAGAGGTAGATGTGGGAGAAAGCATATGCCTGGGAATCAGTAGAGCAGGTCCCGTTACCCAATGACACACACGTCACAGCCGCCCTGTACAGTTGGTGCAGAATCAGCTCCTTGTTGCAGAAGCACTCCCCAGGAAGGGCTTTAAATCCTTAGAATACCTGGGCATGCCAGCCCCCACATCTCTAAGGTGGTAGGGGGCTGAAGTCTGCATTTCAAAACCCCTTCTCAGGGAGTCCTGTGGGAAGGGTCCAGGACCACTACGTGGGCCAGCACAGTGGGTACTGGTTCTTTGGATGTTCTGGGAGCAGTTCTGTGGGCAGTCAGCCTCACCACTACTTGGAGCACTCAAGCTGCAACACCCTGCTTGACAGCACTGGGTCCCTAGAACTTTGTTTGGCCTCAGGTAACAGAGCCCCTATGCTGTGGGGGCTTGTCAGCAGCAACATGCCCCAGGCTTGTGTAACATCATAGTCTAGTAACTGAGTCCTCTTTCCTCCTCCCTCCTTCCTTAGTGTGTGGCCAGCCAGCAGGATGAGAGCAGCTGAACCCTCCCTGGGGAGACAGCCCATTTAGCTGGAAAGGGACACCTACCCCAGCTGACTTGCACCTGTATCTGGCCAAAATACTTAGGCACAGCCACTGCGGGTCGTAAGAGAGGCTGGGAAATGATACCTGACCACCCTCCTCTCCCCAACAAAACTCCAGTTCTGTCCTGGGCAGGGGGACTGCATGAACAAGGCCTGCCAGCACACAGTGGCCACCCAAAGTGGGAGACAGGTCTAACTCTCAAAGGGAGGACGGGAGGAGCATGTGGAGCACTTCCTCCTACATTTGGTAAAGTTGCCAACTGGTATTTCTGCACCCTTGGAAGCAGCTGGAGCTAAACTGTAAATGTATGAATGTTTTTAAATCTTTATTTAGATTTAAATTGTCATGAACTCTGGGTTTACAATGTGTTACAGAAAGAGTGAGCACTTGTGGATGGTTAAGAACTGCCAGCCAGCTCTACCTCTAAATGTCTGTGGCACCAAGGTGACTCTGATCTGAGCCTTGGCTTTATTTTAAAATTGGGAGAGGTTCTGTTTCCCCTTTCCAGTCAAATGTATTCCATTGTCAAAGCAAAACTAAGATAACAAATGCTATACAGCTGTTAATTCTTGACAATTGCCAAATGTCTCCCTACCTCCTGCCTATTCCACATGTTCCCCCTTTCCCATCTCTGCATCCGCTGCATGCGGCACTGACTGGGGCAATTCGCTTTCCCATTACGTTAAGCTGCTGGCAGCTCAGCACAGTGGACTCAGGGTATTACCCAGAATTCTCATTGTAGAGTATTTTATAACCTGTCCCATGTTGGGGGGTTATGGGTGCTGGTTCCCCTATACTTATGTTTCTTGTTTGGACGGTCCAGTGACCAGGGGAGGCTGTGAAGCAGTCCGTCTGTTCCTTTTGCTTAACAGATCCAAACGAACACTCCCATATCTGCATAGCTGAGAGCTGAGCTGTCTGCTATTCTCAGTCAATCAATTCTTCAGGACAGGTTGTTAGAAAACATCCTCAGCATCCTACAGTGGCAGCTCCTGCTTTTGCTCTGGGGGCTGTTCCTGTCTCTGTGACCCTCCAGCCACCAAGGAGCCTGGATGTGGAGCATGCACACCAGGAACTGATGATGCTGCAAACTTGAGCCCAGTCTACCGGCCACACCAGGAACCCAATGTGCAAATCTTGCTGCTCTGTCGTCCCTTTTCCAGGCAAACAGAGGTTTTTGTAGCAGAGGAATTTCAAAGTGTTTTGAGAAGTAACCTCTGTTGAAGTCTGATCCTACCTCCTCTGCCGGTTCACTTTGTTCATTTATAGAGTGAGCACTTGTGTAGATGATTGATGTTTAAAATCGGTCCTGCTACTTTCCACCTTGCCTTTCTGTGCCCTGTGCTGAATACCAGTGAAAACAGCCTAGGAATCTTGTTGGAAATTCTAGCGCTGCTCTCCCTTGTGTGTCCTGACTTCTGTCCAGTTAATCGGATGGTACCCGCGTAGGTCAAACCGGTCTAAGCATAAATTGAGAGTTCTGAAGTATCAGACCAAAGGGACAGAGAAAGCACTGACCAGCTGAGCTCTCAGCCATTTATTTCAAATAATATATGTAGAGAAAGTGTGTGCCTTCTCAGTTTTCCTTTCAAACCAAATCAGAAACCCAGACCTTCAATGCAAAACAGTTCACAAATTATTTTTTCAGTAAGGTAAATATGATGGTGGTAGTTTTCAGAGCTTTGAATTAGTTCACTGGAGGGAACTCCCCAAGATTTCCTTTGGTCATTGGCTATCAGATGGATTCCTTCAGTGCATTGCTGGAACAGGTAAAGGAGGTCAGGAGTGTGGGCACATGTAGCAGGAGGGGTCACACTGATGTGCCCCAAAGTGCCTGTATTGACAGCCCGTGCCCCCTTGTCTGTTTAGGTAGGAGCTGGGGACCTGGATGGCTTCCAGGCAGACACGGAGGAAGAGGAGGAAGAGGATGGCGACTGTGTAATGATGGACATCTCGGATGTTGCTGGTGAGGACGGCCTCGGACCCTTCTCCCACAGGCTGGCAGCTAGGGGATAGTGCACACTCTTGCACTTTTAACTGGCTCTCTTGTACATAATGTACATAAGGGCACTGGGTGGACTGGTCTAATGGTGGGGGTGGGCAGCTGAGTCCAGTCAAGACCTGGAGGATCTTTGTTTCCTAAGCTACATTTAAGAAGCCAAAGAACTGAAAGTTGATTGCTGCCAAAACGAAGGGCAGATGGGAGGTGCTAGAGAGAAAGAGTCCAGAAGGCAGGGTCTTGGCACCAGCGAGTTGCCTCTGAAATGAGCTTCTCCAGGGAAAAGGAGGGTAGCAGTGCGGCTGGGCTCAGGGAGCCTGAAGTCCTGTGATCCAGAGCCACTTGGCCTCAGTGCCCTGGTTTCCTCACCTTTGCCGTGGAACTTCGGGCCCAGATTTGGCTCCTCCTGTCAGCTAAAGAGTAGACATGGTCTGGCTGAAGGTGGTTAAGGGACTACATCTGTCTAGAAAGTGGGGAGGGGCTGGGGGTACAGCCCCTTCTCTAACCACAGTTGGATCAGGGTGGGGAGGGGTGTCTTACCCCAAGGAGGCTCCCAGAGCTGTTTTAGGCTCCAGTGACACAGGTACAGCTGGCTAAAGCCCCTACCTCTCTTGCCTTGCAGAGGTCCAGGACCCCTGTGGAACCACTCCTGGAAGTCCTGTGGGAATAGACACCAGCGAGAGCCCCACACCCTCCAACTCACTTGGCCCCTCCTGAGCACCCCAATTGGCCGGTGTGTATGTAGAATGGTTAGGGTTTTCTCAGATGCTTCTCAGATACTTGAAAGTCCTAAGATTCCTGTGTAAAGAGCACTTTGTCCTGCTTTGCATACCCATCCCCCACCAAGGGTTGGAAAGTATATAGGATGCTTGATTCATTCTTTTTGATATTTGTAAAAACTTTTCCCCCAAAGTTGCATATTATTCTGCCCTTTAATAAAGCATTATCGCAATATGTTGGCCTGTACAGGGAAGCCTAATCTTGCCCTAAGGACCCTGAGCAGGCACTATGATGAAATGCTTATAAATGAATTGGAGCCCTGCTGGTGCAGCTTAGCACCGGGACCTGACGTGAACCTGTATAAACTTATTGTCTAGTCCTAACCTGGTGTGTCTGTCATCCTTTCAACCCATTGTTTCTGTGAGCCGGTGTGTACCTTCACCTGTGGTTTGAGTCTGGTGCCTTATGCTGTATTATCAGGTGTCCATTCTTCATACCCCACATGTGGTACAGTGACATCTGTATCAAGCTTTCCCCTTTGCAGAAGCACTGCTCCACTTTGTTGTTGTGAAATCCTCCACCTCCCTAGTGACATTTGGGATGGGGCTTCTCAACAGGTGCTCATGCCCATCAGTCCCTCCTGCCCCTTGGGAGGTGAACAGGGCCTATTCTGGGCCTCTAAGATCTGAATCCTGGCTTCCAGATGGACTTCTAGGTCAGGCACACCACAGCAAAGTGTTGAAACTGTGTGGGGCCAGCTGACAATGCCAGAGCCCTCCTCTCCAAGACCCCAGAACAGCCCCATATTGGGTCAGTGATAGCTCCACTGAGGTGTCTGAGAACATGTCGAGGGCCTCAGGGAGCTGAGATTTTGGCAGAGTTCACAGACTTCATCCATCCTGAACTCCTGTCCTGCCAATGCCTTGTATTGAGTTGTTTTTGTTCCTGCTGTCCCCAAGGGAGAAAAGCCAGCAGACATATCAGCATGCAAAAACAGTTTACGTTGGCTGCATACAGCCAGACAGGGCAACCCAACCCTGTTGCTCTGTGGTGGGCCAAGACTCCAGATACTCCACTATCACCAATACCCTGATTCTCTTCCAGAGGCCCTGTGTGGGTAAGACCTAGAAGCACCCCAGTTGCAGAGTGAGAGCATGAACCCCAGCCAGGGCCTCTTACAGGAGGCAGGGTGTATGTGAACACTGGCATGTGCACAGAACAGAGGCACTTGTGTTACTCCTATAGACACAACTACCTGTTAAGATCCCTTAGGCCTGTTTTAGTTGGGTATCTGACAACTTGCAGTTGAGTCCTACCAGCAATTGGGGACAGGGAGGGGATGTAGGTAGGACCTAAGTGACAGATCAAGGCCATGCTGTGTTCCCAAGATATGGCAGTAAAGGAGACAGACCTGGGTTCAACAGCTGCTGGTGGCCCAGGTGTGAGACAAGGGCATGCATGGGGGCAACTTGCTGCCTGATAGTTACAAGGGATTTTTGCTTTTAAAATCACATTTGGCCCGGACTGGTGTGATTCCATTGGTTGGGCATCATTCCACAAACCGAAAAGTTGCCCGTTTGATTCCTGTTTGGGGCATGTGCCTGGGTGAAGGTTCAGTCCCCAGATGGGGCGCATGAAGAAGCAACCGACTGATGTTTCTCTCCCTTTTTTCTCTCTCTCTAAAAATAGATTTAAAAATTTCTTTAAATTCATGTTTGAGGGCCTGGAAGCTTCAAGTCTGCCCATCACCCAGCTGGCAGTGGTCAGAGGACCAGCCACCTGGCCTCTGTGCAGGGGAATATCCAACAGAAGCTGCAGCCAGCAGCCGTCAGTGGGTGACAGGGAAGGGATGATCGGAGTGAGTGGTTGAGGGGGCATCTCCCAGCTTGGGTGTGACTAGGGGTGAGTACATTTGACACTCCAGGCCTTGGTTTCCCTATCTTAGTCCCTGTAGCTTTAACTATCACCACATCACTAAAAGCGATGGCTTAAAACACAGACTGATCCTTACAGTTCTGGGTATCACATCTGACTAATGTGGGTCTCAGTACTTTAAAATACAGGTGTGGGCAGGGCTGGTTCCTTCTAGAAGCTCCAGGGGAGAATCCATTTCTGTGCCTTTTCTGGCTTCTGGGGGCTACTGCACTCCTCGGCTCCTGGCCCCTTCCTCCATCTTTGAAACCTGCAGCACAGCATCTTCCATTTCATCTGCCTCCTCCTCCCACGTATAAGAACCCCTGGGAGGGCACTGGGCCCCTCTGGAAAATTAGGACAGTCTTCCTCCTGAAGGTCTTTAATCACACACAAATTTCTTTTTGTCACGGTAAGTAACATTTACAGGTTCCAGGAGTGAGGACGTGGATATCTATGGAAACTTGTTCTCCAGGCCCTTAGTATAGCCCTGACCCCACAGCCCAAGGTCCCTGGGGCACCCTCCCTTAGGAAGATGGGCTGGTCCACTGGGTGACTGCAACACACAGCTGGAATCCATCACCAGGAGACTAGTCAAAGAGCCTGTTTATTTAGGTTTGGAATTGAGTTACAGAATTCTGTCTTGACAGGCCCAGTATCTCCATCCTATGCCACTGTCACCAGCAACCCCACAGGGGAGCCTCAGGGCCAGCCATGGTGCCTGGGCCATAGCATGTGAGGCCTGAGCCCGTGCTGCAGGCCCACTCTCGTGCCCAGGGAGGTATTTGCGTCTGTCATTGCCTAGAGTTCCATTAATCAGGTTAGTAGCAGCTGGACAAGGCTTAGACCCAGCGCTACCAAGGATAGCACAGCAGCTGTCCCCTGAAAGCCCTCTGGGTGGCGGTCACAGGCCAACCAGTGGCTCTCCCCTACCTGTGGGCTGGGCAAACAGTCCCAGGGGAGGCTGGGAGGCCTTGGGGTAGAGGGAGACATGAGCAGTGGTGGAGGAAGCAGGAGACCATGAGACAGACCCATGGGGGCTGAAGCCAACCCTGCTTTTATTTCACGAGAGCTTCTCGATGGCCATCCGGAGCTCGGGTTTCAGGATAGATGAGTCTGGCTCAGCCCCCGCAGCCCTGATGTCTTCTAGCACTGCAGTGTCCCACGAGAAGGTCAGGAGGGCTGAGGGCACCTGTGGTGGGGCAAGAAGTCTCAGCTGTGTTCCGGCCTCTATGTGACAGAGCTCACATCTTCACATTCACATTTTTGTGTTGGAGCCAGGGCCACACCCTCCCAGGGCTGTTCCAACTGGTGGCAATAGTGACAACAGTCACTCAGTAAGCCCACTCCCGAAACAGTGGCCCCTCCTACAGAGGACCTGAGTTCAGCAACACATCATGGCCTGGCTGAGGCTGTCCCAGTGCTGGGCAATAGTCAGGACCTCTGGCCCAAGCCGCCTTCCTTCCTGGTCTCCCTGCATCAGGGTCTGGCTGCCCTCCAGCCTCCTACATCTTTCCCCAGTAATTCCTCTCATTTCCAATCTCATCTAAGTCTGTTCCTCAGAGGATTTGAAATAACATACTTGCCACCTTTCTTGGGAAACTGAGGCACAGAGAAGTTACTCAAGGTCACACTGAGAATAAACAGAAAGGTGGAACTAAAACCCAGGGAGCCTGGCCCTGGGACCCCTGCTCCTAGGACCACCCTATACTGAAGAGCACCAACCACCCTCACAGGGAGTGTGTGCAGATTCAGGGAGAACCTGGAGATCCAGCATGCGGGAACTTGTCACTCACCAGCCCACACTCATTGAAAGCCAAGTTTTCATCCTCTGACAACTTCTGCCCACCCGAGGCCAGCAGCTCAAAGGGCAACCAGTCACTCTGCAAGGCCTCCCGAACAAAGCTATAGAGTGCTGCCACCCGCTCCCGGGCATAGAAGGTCCCTGAGGGGTAGAACAGTCAGAGTGAGGCTGGAGATCCTGGTGAGCCCTCCCCAGGGCCCACCCAGCCCAGACAGGCAGAGACGAGCCCAGAGGAGCTCAGATAAGCTCAGACCAGAGACCTTCCTGCTGGAGGCAAAGCACACCCACAGATGGAGTTGTTATACCACGCATAGGTCAGCCAATCAGCAGACACCAACCACCTCCCAGGCCTCACCCTGCCCCTTCCCCACACACAACCCTGGTCAGCAGGCAGCACACACCCTGGAGGAGGCAGCTGTCAGGGAGGCGAACGCGCAGCAGTGTGTAAGTGTACTTGCGCATCTCCCTCTGCTCCTCCTTCTCCCGCATGGCCTTGGTCCGCAGCATGCTCAGCCGCTCCACCGCCTCAGACCTGAGCTTCTGCTCCCGTTTGACCTCCTCAGCCGTGAGGTTGAAGAAGTCAGAAGGCAGGTCGAACTGAGAGGCCAGGGGTGAGGGCTGGAAGACACGCCGCTGGCGAGCCAGTGTGGCCCGCACAGGCTCGGCACATAGCAGCTGCTCCTTGTGCTTCTCCAGGCTCTGGGGCTGGGCCAGGGCGGCCTCACTCAACACGTAGAACTCTTCGGGGCTCTCTGGGACACACAGGGCTGTCACTGTGCCATGGCAAGAAAACCCCCGAGCTGGGCCCGTCCCACTCCCACCTCCCAACCCAGCCCAGGCTTTTGTCTACTCAGCTTACCCTGATCTGGAACTGGCAACAATGCCTTCTGGAAGCCAATGGCCTCAAAAAACTCATGGGTCCCTTCCAGGCAGTTAATACGCTCCTGGGAACAGAGCTGAAGTCATGCACGGCCCTTGGGCCTCCCTGAGCCCCCTTGAGCCCCACCAACCTCACTGCCCAACTGGTCCGGCCAGGCCCTGCATCCCCCTCTTTTGCAGTGGTTGTTCCCTGGACAGGACACACTCCCCTCCCCTGCCACTAAAGCTACCTAAGGACAGGCTGCAGGGTTTCCAGCAGCTGCTCACAGAGGATGTGGGACCCCAAAGGCCAACAACCAGGGTAAAGAGGAGCTAAAGAGCCAAAGAACAGCATGGGAGGGCCTTAAAAATTGGGAGGAGGGCTGTGTATGATGCTGGTAGGGGAAAGTGGATGCCCTCCCAGCAGCACAGGTAACATGGACCAGGGTGGCGGGAGCCCTTGATTTCTCCACAGAAGCCCAAAGTCTGTTTGTGTAAGAAATACCCCCCAGTGCTGATGTGATCCCAACTAGTTCAAATTAAAGTCAAAATACACCAGGGGTGGTGGGCAGAGCAGATTAAATATAGCTATTGTGTATGACCTATGTTCATAAAGCCCGCTCTCCTCCTGCCACCTCTGCCCACTTCAACCTGCAACCCCTGGAGGAGCCCTTCTACTGGCCCCACCGTCAGACCAGGCCCTGCATGACTGGAGGCCTGGCCATGCTGGCTACACCAGGCTAAAGGTCACTCAACAGAGCCCTCACCTGGAACACCTTGTTCTGCAGCTTGATCTTCCGGTACTTCTCCTCCTCGGGATGCAGGTGGATATTGTCCAGATACCTGAGGCAGACAAGGACAGGCCTGGGGTGGGTGACTGGCTCCTCTCTACCTCCCACCTTCAGGTGGACAGCCACTCAGAGCCACACCCAGGCTTGTGGTAAGAGGGGGAGGGGGTTCCATCACACCTCGGACACCTCATGGAGCCTGACCCCTGGTGCCAACAGCCTGTGCCAGCACAGGATACCACTGCCCTGGCCACTGGCCACCTGGGGCCCATCGCTGTACCTACTCCTGGGTCCTGCCTCCCCTGGAGGGCACCAATGGACCACAGGGTTGGGGGGTGGAGTGGACACGGCCAGAATGGGCCACTAGGGCCCATGGGTCACCAGTGTTGGCTTGGGTGCTCATGAGCAAAACAGACTTCTAGCACCCCTGGACCTGCTCAGTCAGGAGGGTGGGGTGGGAACCCACCTCCTTCGCATTCCTCTGATGACCCCCAAAGGGAAGCCAAAGTTGGGAATCCCCAATTCAGTAAACTCCTTCATTTTACAGAGAGGAAAACTGAGGCCCAAAGAGGCCAAGCCCCTTCTCTTCATGGGCTCAGGGGGCGTGGAGGATGGAGCCTGGCCTCACTCCCAGGGCCAGGCTCCTTCTGGGTCCCCCAAGCAGGGCGTGCTGGAGGCCCAAGAGACTTGCACCCTCAGTGGGGGACAGGGCGTCCACTCACTTGGCGATGGTGTCCACGCCCAGCTTCACCCTGTCCCGGTCTTTGTTGAATGTGTGGATCTTCATGATGGAGGCAGCTACCGGGTCAACGGAGAAGTGCTGGGAGGAGTAAGGAAAGCATGTCAAAAAGTGCTTCCCTAATAGCCTGGAGGTCTAATTCCTCAGCAGGCAGCATTAATAACAGCAAAGTAACAGTCTATGGCATACCAGCCAGTGGCATTTAACTGAAGCCAATCAAATGTACACACTCAGCAGAAAAAGAGGAGAAAAGCCTTGGCCGTGCCCTAATCTCTAGGGAAGAGGGGTCATCAGCATCCCAGATTATACAATAAAATTATGGCTGCTGACCACCAGACTTTAAAATGGGACATTAGCTTAGACAATCCGGGTGGGCCCAGAGTAATCATAAGAGCCCGTTAGGAGAGAGAACCGGAGAGATGGCAGCTGGACAAAGATGTGGCCTGGCACTGAATGCTGTGAAGATGAAAGTAGGGGGCCACAGAATACAGGTGGCATTGAAAATGGAAACGGCCAGGAAATGGACTGTCCACTGAACTTCCAGAAGGACCGCAGCTCTCCTGCCACTAGTGAGAGCCATGTCACACTCTGACTTCCGGAATTCTGAGAGACTGGACATGTGCGTTTGAAGCCCCTGAGGTTGCAGTAATCTGTTACAACGGTAATGGGAAACTCAGACCCAGGGCAAAGCTGTTTAAGTGTTCTTTTTGTTCTTGCAATTTTTAAAAAAAGTTTGAAATTATTTCCAAATTCAGTTTTAAGCAAAAAAAAAAAAAAGTTGAAGTTCTTTTCGTACTGCTATAATAGCTGGTAGTTCTTATGTTTAGCATGAGCGGTATGAAAAAACAAGATAAGTGAAGGAGAGACACAAGTACATCAGTAGTTTGTACATATTTGCAATGTCTCTGAAAAGGGACCTAACCTACCCACAGAGGTTGTCACCTGGGAGAGTGGCCAAGAGGTGGGTGGAAGGTGGCTCTTGTCTGCCAACCCTTTTGTATTCTGAATTCTGTACCATACATAAACATTACCTCTTTGAAGAAGTGACAACAGACATAATATACACAGGTGTAGACATTAGAAAGGAGCTATGTCACCCGGCCTTACTGGGGCTTACTGAAGGAAGCTCCAATCCTGGAACGTCTGAGTAAGGGACGGGGGCACAAGGCCTCCACTCACTGAGAGAATAGCTTCTTTGATTCGGGTGTCACGCTGGTCCTTCCTCAGGATGGCACCTGTGAGTGGGCAGGTAAAGTACACTCCAGGCACTGCCAGGTGGGTTGAGCCTTCCTCTTTGGGTTCAGGCACCTGGGAGGATGGAGATGAAAGTGTCTCATCCTGGACTGTGGACAGAGGCCACCCCACATCACTGAGTGCCACAGCCCTGAAAGCATGGCCCTGGGAGTCAGACATCCCCGGTTTCAATGCTGTCCCCTCTACCATGAAACACCACAGCCTGGTGACCAAGCCCTTCTGGGGATGTTTTCTGATCTGTGAAATGTCTCTGCAGGACCAGCTCAGAATTCAACAAGGTGAGGAACTAAAAAGAAGTGTAGCAGCTTCAAACACAGTGCTCAGTCAATGGCTTCTGCTGTTCCTATCCCTGCTGCCTGGTAGAAAAAGGGCATTGTGGTGGGGAGCTGAGTCACAGTGCCCTGGACGAGTCTTGGCCCATCTCTGGACTCAATTCCTAGGCAATCTCCAGGGTCTCCTCCACTCTAAGATCCAGTGAGAACTCAACGGTTGAACTGCTAGGAATACCCTTTCTGCAGAGCTCTCCTTTGAGCCCCACCTCCTTCAGGATAGCCACTGATTACACCGCTCTCCACAGAGCCCGCCTACCTCCCTAGAAGGCTGCAGAGGGCAGTGCAGGGGAAAGGGCTTTGGAGTCCCACACACTGGCGTTCCCATTCTGTCCCTGTTGGTTTTGAAATGTATGGTTGAGGACACTGCCTTGACCTTCCTGAACCTCAGTTTCCTCTCCTGAAAAGTGGGAACTATAACAGCACTCACACTCATGGGGTCATGGAGTTGGGGCTATACTGTACTAACTAACAGGGACCAGTCCTACCCTCAGCACCCAAACCTGGCATCATTAGGTGTTGAGCGTGGAGGTCCCAGTCAACATCACATTCAATTGCAATCCATCTCTACCTTTTAGCACAGGGTTCCCCAAAGCCAGAGTGACTTCTATTCACCCTGACATCTCTTCTGTGTCCCCATCAACCCCAGTACCAAGTGCTTAGAGCCCAAGATTAGGTACTCAGCTGGTGAAGAAGGATTGGCCAATATGACAAATGCAAGTAAGAACCTGGGGGGTGGCCCTGCCCCAGGCCACCCCTTGGGGTATCATGCTGCCAGGTGGATGCTTTTACCGTGTTAGATCCCGGTGCCTTCGAGCTCCCACTGACAGTCGCTTCAACTTCAGGTTCCTTTCTCACTGAGGGGAGAGACAGAAATGGGTCCGTGTGTGGCCCTGCCAGGGCTGGCCCTCAAGTCAAGTTCTAGTCCTCCTTCCAGCTTGAGGTCCTAGCCCGCCTTCCTGCAACACTGCTTCATGCCCCCACCTGATGATGTCAGGTGAAACCTCTCCTCCTGCCCTGCCCTCTTCAACCTCCCTGACATTTGTGGCACCCATACTACATCAGACCCTTGTTCCTTTTCACCCTGAATTTCCCTGCTCTCACAATTGTGAATTTAAAGCCCCCGCAAAGTCATTGATTATATAATCATTTACATCCAGGGCCAAGCACAGAATCTGGTAACTGTGAACAGCCATGCACAGGCCTCCAGGACAGAGGAGACACAGGCCTCACTCCCTTCACCTTGCCTGCCCCCACTGCAGCCCAAGGACAGCAAAGCTCACCCTGGTTCCGGGTAAAGTCCTGTGACATGGGGCCCCGGGCCCTCGGCTGCTTCTGCTCGAGCCGGGCCAGGGCTGCTGCAGCTGCCATTTGTGCCTCATTGGTAGGTCCCTGGCGGGGCTGCCGGAGCACTGGCTGGTTGGGCTTTTCTTTGGGGGCCTTCTCCCTGGGGAGAAACAGGGAAAGTGAGGTAATATAGGGTCAGACAGAACAGGTTCTACCCCTCTCCCACTTCTACTCCTGCCCCATTAGACAGACATCTCCCTTTTTGCCAGGGGCTCCTTCAAGGCCATCAGAAGGTTCTAACACAAATGGAAGAGCCCCTGGAGGCAGAAGGTGATTTCACTTTCATCTCTGCCCCTTCGGGCAAGTCCTTCACTGGCCTGGGCCTCAGAGGCATCATCTGTTAATTGGGGGTAAGCGGTAACAGCACGCACCCCCACATGGGGGCCATCCCGGTTAAGCACCCTAATGACTTCAGGAACTGATGAGACTCAAAGGTGTCATTCCTTCCCTAGCTCCCTCCTAAGAATCTCGACCCTTACTGTCTACAACAGTGAACAGTTGTAGTTTCACTAACTGAGCACCTACTATGTGTCATGCGGCACAGTATTTTTGCCTCAAACCACACCCCTCTGAGGGCAGTCTTAAGATCTCCTTTTGCAGAAGCTCAGACAACATACAAGCCTCAGATTAAGCATGTTACCAAGACCTGGTTTAATGCCACTTCTACCCTGGGAAATAAATGTAGTGATAGCCTCAGGGGATGGATGGCTTCTTAATCTACTTAGCAGGAAAATGATCTGGTTTTCAATATCCCAGCAGAGAAGTCCCAACCTGGTCTGACTCTCCTACCTTGCCCACCTTCTTCCTTGAGGACCCTCTCCTGGCCCCAGTAGTTAGAATCATCTGTGCTAAGTCTGTAAACCTTACCAGAAACCAAGGCTCTCAGTTCATGGCCTCACTCCTCCTACTCTGCTCAGATGTGTAGGCAGCCCCCTCTTCTTGTTCCAAGGCCTCTGGGACCTGCTTCCTGCCCATCCTCGCTCCACAGCTGAGAAACTCATGTTAGAAAAATTGGGTCACGTAAACTCACCCTAGCCCTACGTGGTATTGACATTTTTTTATAAAAATGCCACTTTAGCCCTGGCTGGTGTGGTTTGGTTGGTTGGAACATGTCGTCCTGTAGCCAAAGGGTCGCAAGTTCAATTCCTGGTCAGTGCACAAGCCCAGGCTGTGAGTTCAATCCCTGGGTGGGGCACAGGTGAGAAGGCAGCTGATCGATGTTTCTCTCGCATTGATGTTTCTTTCTTTCCTTTCTTTCTCTCTCTCTCTCTCTCTCTCTCCAGCCACAAACACCCCCACCAACGCCTTCTTCTCTAAAGCAATGAAAAAAATATCCCCAGGCCACTTTCCAAGACACCGTACCCACCTACTCTGTGGTTCTGCTTGGCAGCCACAGGGATCCCTGTAAAACCTAAGTTATCACTTATCACACCTCTGCACCAAGTCCTACCAATGCGTGCACAACAGAATCCTAAAGCCACCCATGTCCCCGCAGGCCATGAACAACATGCCTGTCTCCCTGGTTCACTCTTCTGTCTACACTGGTCTCATTGCTTGTCATCTGCAAAAGGCCAGCTGGTTCCTGCAAAAGAATCTTTGCACTTCCTGTGTCTTCTGCCTGAATGTGCCTCCTGGGGCTGGGATGAGGAAAGGAGGTTTGGGAGAGGGTAGAGCTGATGGGGGACTCAAATGTTGGAAAATTTTTAGTTTCGGGTAATAGCTAACAGGCTTAGTAATCAATGCATGTAAAAAGCTATTGTTTCAGGAACTGAAGGTATGACCCACCTTTACTCCAGGAGACCATAAGTAGTTCTACCTTTGTGCTTCAGGAGGACTCAAGCAATCAAGATGGTATCTGAGCCCTGGCTGGTGTGGCTCAGTGGGTTGAGTGCCAGCCTATGAACCAAAGGGTTGCCACTTCGATTACCAGTTAGGGCACATGCCTGGGTTGTGGGCCAGGTCCCCGGCAAGGGGCGCACTAGAGGCAACCGCACATTGATGTTTCTCTCCCTCTCTCCCTCCCTCCCTTCCCCTTTCTCTAAAAATAAATAAATCTTTTTTTTTTTTTAAAGGATAGTACCGGAGCCATTGTACTCCAGGGTGAGATGCCCACCTCCCAGGACACAGATGAAAGAATGCTGCAGCTTTTATCTGATCGATTTTTTCTGTGTATTCCAAACCCCTTACCTATACTTTTCTCCTTATAAAAAAAAAGGGTCGGTTTAAATAGAATTTAAGACAGTCTATTAGGGTACAAACCCACCATCTTCTCAGGTCGCCGGCCATTTGAATAAAATGCTCGTAAAGATTCAATCCCTATCTCTCTGCTTATTGGGTCTGGTAGGTGACAGGCAGCACGAACACTGGTTTTTCCAGTTTGAGAGCTGCTCTGTGTGTGTGTGTGTGTGTGTGTGTGTGTGTGTGTGTGAGTGTGTGCCCGCGCGTGCGCACACGCATGGGGGGGTTGATTTCCACATGGCTGAATCTCACGTCATCCAGCTCTCAGCTCACGCCACCTTCTCAGAGACAAATTCCTGGGCCATCTAAAGGTCCCCCACCCCCAGTACTCACTGTCCCTTGCCCCTGCTTATTTTTTTCACAGCCCCAGGCACAACCTAATCTTTCTTCATACGTGCCCTGGTTTCTTTTTCCAGCTCCACTCACTAGAAGGCAAGCCCCG
Organism: Mormoops blainvillei; assembly: GCA_004026545.1. NCBI lineage: Eukaryota > Metazoa > Chordata > Mammalia > Chiroptera > Mormoopidae > Mormoops > Mormoops blainvillei. Next base: position 84,942 of record PVJD01002501.1, on the reverse strand, counting down.
AGAGAGCCCTGCTTGACACACCCTCCAACACACCAGAGAGGGGAACTCAAGAATTAAAGATTTTAGCTTTAGTTATGGTTGATAGGCTTAAGCAATTAATGCATGTGGAAAGCTGTTGTTCCAGGAACTGGAATACATGCAGTACAGGGCTCCAGGAGGTCAACAAGTGATTCAACCTTTGTGCTCCAGGGGATCTGCAAGCTATTGAAATGGTATCTGATGTCGGTGATGCAGATAAAGAACTGTTGATCAGTAGATAAAGAACTACTAGGAAAATGACTGCCTGCCACTCTTATCAGATTAACCTTTTTCCAAACCTTTACCTATGTTTCCTTCTCCTTATAAAAAGGTTGGCTTGAGATGAAATGTTGAGATGGTTTTTAGGGTACATAACCCGCCATCTTCTCTGATCACCAGCGTCTGAATAAAGCACCATAAAGGTTCAATTTTAGTTTCTACTTATTGGTTCTGGTAGTCACAAGCAGCAGGAATGCTGACTTTTCCAGTTTCACACCTGGCTCACTCCAGCTCACTCCAGGTAGGTCACAAAAACCTGCATCTCCAAATTACTTCCTTCCCCTCTCCTTCAAGGCCTCCAGTCTGGCACAACAATCACCCACACAGCCCCTACCTTTTTCCTGCCACAGTCCCAGCTGCCCCAGCCCCCACCTCTACCCATTTGTCATCAAACAAATGAATGGACCCCCTTGTCTGTTCCACCACTCTCTGTGAGCTGCCCTCCTCTCCCTCCTCAGTTTCCCAGGACCTGATTTGGTCCCCTGTGTTTCCCCTCCCTTACTCACAAGCCTGGCCTTCACGGGTCTCATTCTTCCCACTCAGCACTGCCCTCCCAAGGATCTAAGGAACCCCCAGTCTTTGTGACAAATGCCCTGAGATCCTTGCCCTGCACCCACTCTCCCTGGCACAACTCATGAATCCCTCATCACCCTTTGCTGCCCTACTCCGACTCTCCTCCTACCCCTCCCAGCCCCTACCTCTTAACAATCCCTTTCATTATTCCTCACAGACCCCTGCCCAGGCTGGGGTCTTTCCTCAGCCACTCCCAATTCTAGGACCACCCCCCTCCTTAGCTTCCTGCAGCAGCCCCAGCACCTCCCAGGCCCCCTTTGCTAATCCCACCCTCCCCCCACCCCGTGGAGCTTCCTTCTCAGCCCACCAGACCTGACAGTAGCAACCTCACCTGCTCCATCACTGAACTCCTTCATGTCACTGGCCCTCCACACACTTCTCCACTGAGTTTTTAGTCTTGCCCCAGGCCCTTCCTTTCTCCACGTCCTCCCCAGAAAACTCAGAAGCCTAAGGGTGTGCACATCACCTCCCCTGAACTGGAGGTCTCCCAAGGGCCTCCCGTTCAACTCAGCCATTACCCACAAGGCCCCCATCTCCATCCCATCAGACATACCCCACGCCCCCTCGCTTTCCACCCCCACTACCCACCGCCATTTTCCTCCGCCCCTCGTAGCCCTCTTCAATTCACCCTGTCGACCTTTCAACAATGCCTCAGACTACCTGGCCTTCCAGGCTCTCATTCAGTTCTCCCTCGAACTCAAGACCCAGGGCCCAGGCCCCTCACGCCACGGGCACTAACTCTGCTTCTCCAAGCTCAGCCCCCAATCCCCGTCACCTAGATTCCCCCAAACCTATGTGCCTCTTCTGGGACCCTGCGCCCTTTAGTTTCCGCCTTAACACCCGCTACTCCCCCATCCCAGGTCTTTCCCTTCAATCACCCTCTCCAGGCAGCCTCGCACCCCTCGGCACCTCCTCCTGCCCCGCCCCCTCGGGCCCCGTCCCTCCCGCTCCGCCCGCGGGAGCCTCCCCTTCCCCTTACTCCCACCGCGCTCCCCTTGGCCCCTGCCCTCGAGGTCTCCCCCTCCTTACCCCTTGCCCTCTCTGGCCTCCCCCAATCGTCTCTGCCCCCAGGCTTCATGCCCCAGCGCCAGTCACGCACCTCACCGACTCCGTGAGCTTCTGTCCGGGACCTGCGCTCTTAAACTTGATATCAGCCTTGATCTCCTGGAAGAATTTCTTCATGATGGCGGCAGGCCCGGCGGTAGGGGGCCGGGGTGGGATGCGGGCCCAAGGCCCAGTCGGGGAGGGGTTGGTAAGAGCCAACAACCGGAAAAAAAATAAGGCGCTGCCGGAAGTCCCGCCTCTCACGCTCGCCCACGTGACAATCGGCTGGGCGCGCCTTTCTCGCTTTCCGCACTTGGCTGGCCTGCGGCGGCCGCTCTACCCTATTGAGCTTTCTATCTATTGTTATTCCGGATTTTGTTGCTAGGGGCGACGAGGGCGCTTTCGGCTGCCAGCTGTGGCTGGGCACCTTCCTGTTACCCCTTGGGGTAACAGGAAAGGAGGAACTCGACCCCGCGGGAGAATCTCTGGCTCCTCAGAGCTTATGTGATAAAGTCCCAATTCAATTGTGGGGACATTCCAGGCTCCCCACAGCCCAGCCCCGTCATCATCCCCAGTATCCCGCCATCCCCCTTAACGTTCCGGAGCTCCAGTTTCCTGTATATGAAATGGGGTTAAGATAGCACCCGCTTCCTAGCAGGATTGTAATCGCGGTAATTCAATTGGAAGGATCAGTAAATGGCAGACGTTATATTTTACTCCTTTAATATTGGTTGAGTCAGCATGAGGAAAACAAAATTCTCTGATCTCTCAGAGCTCATGATTTTTTCGGTGGGGTTGGGGAGGGACAGACAATATGATAAAATGTGTGGTAGGGCAGATGGTGTAAAGCGCTACAGAGAAAAAGTGGAAAACAGTAATAGAGGAGGGCAGAGTGGGGACAGTTTGCAACATCAAATATGAGGATCAGGCACAGGAAAAGAACAGTTTTGAAACCACCAAGGACATATGAATGTGTCCGAATATTAGGTAATAGAAAGGAGCTGTTTTAATTTTGCTAAAGGTCATAATGTCATGGTAGTTATGTTTAAATATGGTGTTGTTTTTTTTTCAGAGATGTAGTCTGAGGTATTTATGGGTAAAATGACATCTGAGATGTGCTTTTAAATACTCCAGCAAAAAAATTATACACACACACACACACACACACACACACACTATTAGGTAAGAATTCTCATAGCTGTAATTTCTCCATGTGGTAGAATGTGAGGAGCAGTCATTCCCCAAGCATTTATTGAGCATCTATTATGTGTCAGCTGGTAGAGTCACAGCAGGGAACAAAACAGGCAGGGCACTGCTTTTGAGGGGCTCACAGTCAAATAGGGACACAGCTATTAAATATATAGTGCCAAATAATGCTCACTTCTATGAAGAAAAACACAGTAAGAGAAAGGAATCAAGAGTGATGGGCGTTCCCCTTTAGATAGGCTAGTAAGGTCTGACATTTGAATAGAGCCCTCTGACGGAGATGAGGGACCAAATCACAGAGATACCTAGGAGAAGAACGTTCCAGGCAGAGGGAACAGCAAAGGAAAGGGTCCTGAGGTGATACCTTATTCAGGGAACATGGTACCTGGAGCAGGGTGAGTGAAGGGGAGAATAGATTCTCTGCTAAAAGCAAGTAATATGTGGTCTCATCATCCCTTCTGTGGAATACTGTAACCACCAGAAAGTCTGAACATGAGAACTAAATAGCAGCAATAATAGTAGTAATTGCTCCATAACAAATATCCCCAAATTTAGTAGCTTACAAGAACAAACATCTCAATTTCTGTATATCAGGACTCAGGAGTAGTTTAGTTGGGAGGTTCTGGCTCAAGGCTTTCATGATGCTGCAGTCAAGCCATTGACTGGTACTACAGTCTGACCTAAAGCCTTGACTGAAGGAAAGTCTACTTTAAAGCTCATTCAAATGGTTGTTGGCAGGCCCCTGTTCCTTGCTGGCTCTTGACCAAAGTCATGAGTTCCCTTTTATATGAACCTTTCTACAGACTACTAGAGTGTCCACACAACATGGCAGCTGGAGTCCTAGAGAGAGAGAGAAAGAGAGAGAGGGAACTCCAAGAAGGAAGCTGTAGTCTTTTAATAACCTAATATTAAACTTGCCATGCCATCATTTCTGCCTGTTGTATTGGTCACACAGACCAACCCTGGTACAATGTGGGAAGGGACTTTACAGTGATGTGAATGCCAGGAGTGAAAATCACCTGGAGGTTCCCCATTACACTAGGGCACTGGGTAAAAGTGCAATGGATGATGCTGTCTACCCACCTGTTTATGGTATGTAGAAGGCCTGCTATGGAAAAACAAGGCAGAGACGAGGGGCAAAATTCTAATATCGGTTATTTGGGTTGGGGGGAATCATAGGGAATTTTTCTTTTTTTCCTAGTTTCCAAATTTTATGTAATGGAGCTCTATGACTTTTACTATAGAAAAAAGTATTTAGGCCTGACTGATGTAGCTCAACCAGTTGGGCGTTATCCTGCAAACCAAAAGGCTGCCAGTCTGAATCCTGGTCAGAGCACATGGCTGGGTTGTGGGCCCTCTCCAGTTGGGGTGGGGCATGTGCTAGAGGCAACCAACAGATGTCTCTCGCCCTCTCTTTCTATCTCCCTTCCTTTCTCTCTAAAAATAAATAAATAAAATCTTTAAGTTAAAAATAAAAAATATATAGCCCTGACTAGTGTGGCTCAGTGGATTAAGGGCTGGCCTGTGAACCAAATGGTCATCAGCTCAATTCCCAGTCAGGGTACATGCCTGGGTTGCAGGCCAGGTCCCCCGTAGGGAGTGCTCAAGAGGCAGCCACACATTGATGTTTCCCTCTCTTTCTCCCTCCCTTCCCCTCTCTAAAATAAATAAATAAAATCTTTTTAAAAATAAAATAAAGTAAAAACATATATAAACATTTGACCTTTAAACAACACAGGTTTGCACTGTTCAAGTCCACTTATACATGGATTGTTTTCAGTAAATACTGTAAATGTATTATCTCTTCCTTATGATTTTCTTAACATTTTCTGTTTGCTAACTTATTCTACTGTAAGAGAGTATATAGTACATATAAAATATGTGTTAATTGACTGTTTATGTTATCCATAAAACTTCCCATTAACAGTAGGCTATTAACAGTTAAGTTTTGGAGGGAATCAGAAGTTATTCAGGGAGTTTGACTGATCAGCTGGTTGGACCACTAACCCCTACACACACACACACACACACACACACACACACACACAACACATATGGGGAAATGTAAACAACTGTTGAATATAGGTGTAAGGCTGTGGTAGTTGTAAAATATGTCCATAAATTCTTTGATACTCCTCCCTTCCAAAGGTGGAGTGTAATTCCCTTTCCCTTGAGTGTGAGCTGGACTTAGCAACTTGCTTTTAACAAATAGAAAAGGGCAGAAGTGATAGTGTACATCATTGAGACTAAATATAAAAAGCATGGCTCGATCTCTGGGATCACTCATTCTGAGGAAGCCAGCTGCCATGTTGTGAGGAGGCTCAGGTAGGGCTGTGGAGAGGTCCAGTTGGTGAGGAGCTGAGGCTTCCTGCCAACAACCATGTGAGGGAGTCACCTTGGAAGGGGCTCTTTTAGGCCCAGTCAAGCCTTCAAATGAGGTAGCCTTAGCTGATATCTTTACTGCAATTTCATGAGATACCCTGAACCAGAACTCCCCAGTTTCCTGACCCTCAGGCTCTACACAAGATAATAAATATTTGTTGTTTTAAGCAACTAAGTTTTAGGGTAATCTGTTATGCAGTAATAGCTAACTAATAAAAACACACCATGTTCATTGTGCTACCCTTTTCATCTTTTTCAATGTTTAAAATTTTGAAAATTACAGTTTAGCACTGTGGAATAAAGGGTCATATCTTTCATAATCTCAAGTAAAAGGTAAAGAGATTGGCCCGAAGTCACACAGCCAGACAGTGGCGGGGACCCACCCTCTTCCCTGAGAGTAAAGTCCTGTAGGGCTCCTCAGCCTGGCATTCAAGATCTTGAGGCTCCTGGGAAGTCTAAGAAGCCTCATAACTGTTTCCTCTCTGCCTCTACCTGGGACTATTCATAGCTCAACTCAAGCCTTTTTTCTAGGCAACTCCCTTAGATGGAAGAGACCTGACCCCCATCCTAAATTCTCTTCTTCCAGGAAGCCCTCCCTGACTACCTTCCTCATGCTGAATGAAGTTTACTCTGAGCCCCCAAAGCTCCTCCTTATAATAATCATTGGTAACATTTACTGAGCACCTACTATATGCCAGGAAGTTTGCCGAGGGCTTGGCCCATATTCTATGTGTAATTTTCACAATCTTTTTCACAGCAGCTTTGTTTATACAGCAACCAATACTGTGACTCCCATTCTTCAGGTGAGTAAACCGAGGCCCAGAGAAGTAATGTCACTTCCTCAAGGTCGCCCAGCTTTTAAGCAGCAGAGCTAGGACTTCAACCCTGTAGGGTCTGTTCTTGTTAAACCTCTGTGGTCAGCAGAATAATGGCCCCTAAAGATAATCAAGTCCTAATCCTGAGAAAGTGCGACTATGGTAGCATTTGTAGCAAAAGAGATGTTGCAGATGTGATTAGATTAAGGACCTTGAAATGATCCTGCATTATTTGGATTGGACCCATGTAATCAGGCATCTTTTTAAGAATGAGCAGGAGGGTCGGAGAAGGAGATGTGAAGATGGAAGCAATGTAAAGACTCCACTCACTGCTGGTATGACTTTGAAGATGACTATACAGCGTGGCCTGAAACATAGTATTAGCTGCTCAATAAATGATAGTTATTATTCCACTTGAGTAAGTGTGCAGTAAGTATTTGTTAATGATAGAATTGAAGTCTGTGGCCCAAGCAGTAAGCTGGAGACCAAGCCTGCAGTGTACAGTAGGTGCTCAGGCCACCTGCTGATTAGAAGGGACCATTTTGTGCTTCCCTGCCTTGTTTTCTCTGGCCAGGTGCCAGGCCCCACCTCTCAGGGAACAGGAGGTAATATCACCTGCCCAGTTGATGACAAATGGCCTTCCCACCTTTGGTTTTACTGGCCTCTGATTTGATGGGAAAGCATAAATATTCCTCCCCTTTTGGCTGGCCACTTTGAGGGGTCCTCCTCACGCTCTTGGAGAAACCTGCCTCCAGGCTTCTATCCAGGCCTGACGTTTTCCAGGTCTGGGCAGGAAGTCTCTAGATCTAGCAGGCTGGTTTTTCTACACTAGCTTGAGGTCTGGGGAAGAAGTGGACCCCAGGCAAGCCATACTCCTCTCCACGCCTCAGCCTTCCCATCTGTGCCTTGTCCTAGTCCAGGCACCACGTTCCTCATTTATGAGGTGCCCTCTGCTCCTGTGTAAGACCAAAGTAACAAATAAAAACACAAGATGCCTAGTTAGATCTGAATTTCAGATCAACAACAAATTCTTTTTTTTAATCGTTTTTTAATTTGTAATTACAGTTGACATAATTATTATGTTAGTTTCAGATGTAAAACAACAAATTCTTTAATGCTATACATGTAATATTAAATATACAATATTAACCATTGTTAAAGAACTATGTGTCAGGTATTTTTATCTGATGGTGTGTGCATTTATTATTATTATTTTTTATTTTTATTGTGGTAAAACATAAAATGTACTATCTCAACCATTTTATTTTTATTATCCTCACCCGAGACATTTTTTTCATTGCTTTTAGAGAGAGAGGAAAGGAGGGGGAAAAACATCGATGCGAGAGAGGGGCATTGATCATTGCATCCCATATACCCAGACCAGGGATCAAATCCACAACTTCGGTATGTGCCCTGACAGGGAACCAAACCCACAACCTTTTGGCTATGGGATGACACTGTAACGAACTGAGCCACACCAGCCAGGGCCCTCTCAACCATTAAAAAAAAGTTTCTTTTCAGCCTCATCTGGTGTGGCTCAGTGGATTGAGTGCCAGCCTGCGAACCAGGAGGTCACTGGTTGGATTCCCAGTCAGGGCACATGCCTGGGTTGCAGGCCAGGTCCCCAGTAGGGGGCGCGTGAGAGGCAACCACAGATTGATGTTTCTCTCCTCTTCCTCCCTTTCCCTCTCTCTACAAATAAATAAACAAAATCTTTTAAAAAACCAAAAATGTATTTTTTATTTATTAATTAGAGAGAGAGGGAGAAAGATTGATTTCTTGTTCCACTTAGTTTTGCATTCATTTTTTGATTCTTTGTGTGTGCCTTTCTGGGGATCAAACCTGCAACCTTCCCATATTGGGATAACCAACTGAGTTACCCGGCCAAGGTCTCAGCCATTTTTTCAAAAGATTTTATGTGTTTATTTTTAGGGAGAGTGGAAGGGAGGGAGAAAGAGAGGGAGAGAAACATCTCTGCAAGAGAGAAACATCCATCAGTTGCCTCTTGTAGGCACCCCTACCGGGGACTGAACCCGCAACCCAGGCATATGCCCTGATTGGGAATCGAACCGGTGACCCTTCACTTTGCTAAATGATGCCGAACCATAACAGTCAGGGCAACCTCAACCATCTTTAAGTGCACAGCTCAGTGGCATTAAATACATTCACATTGTTGTGTATCCGTCCCCATCATACATCTGCAGAGCTTTCTCATATTCCCAAAGTGAAACTCTGTGAAACTCGGACCCCGTTAAACACTACCCATTCCCCTCTCCCAACCCCTGGTAGCCACCATCAACTTTCCCATCAACTTTCCTGTGAATCTGACTCCTCTAGGGACCTCCCCTGAGTGGAATCACACAGTATTTGTCCTTTTGTGTCTGGCTTATTTCACTCAGCATAACATCTTTAAAGTTTATCCCTGTTGTAGGATGTATAATGAATACTTTTTTGCTGTAGATATGTAACAAATATTACAGAGGACAAATGTTGCATACAACATACTAATCCTAAAAAAAGTATTTGTTATGTATCTGCAATTCGGATCTAACTGGGAATCCTGGCATTTATCTGGCAGTTCTACCTATAGCCCTTCTGCACATAACAGCCAAAAGGATATTTATAATTTTTAAAAATTTATTGATTTTAGAGAGAGAGGAAGAGAAAAGCAGAGAGACAATGATTTGTAGTTCTACTTACTTATGCATTCATGGGTTGATTCTTGTCCATGCTTTGACTGGAGACAGAACCTGCCATATTGGTGTATCGGGACGATGCTCTACCCAACTGAGCACCTGGTCAAAGCAAAGGGATCTTTTAAAAAAAAATTATTTATTTATTTTTAGAGAGAGGAAAGGGAGGGAGAAAGGAAGGAGAAAAACACCAACATGTGCTTGCCTCTTATGCACACTCCACTGGGGACCTGGCCCTCAAATCAGGTGTGTACCCTGACTGGTAATCTACTTGGTGACCCTCTGGTTCACAGGCCAGCACTCAATCCACTGAGCCACACCAGCCAGGGCTTTTTTGTTTTTTCAAACAGGTTTATTGACATATAATTTACATACCAAAAAGTCACCTGTTTGAAGTGTAAAATTGTGTATATTTACAGAGTTGTATGACCATCACTATGATATAATTTTTAAATGTTTCTATCACCCTAAAAAGAAACTTCACATCCATTTGCAGTCATTTTGGATTCCTACTTCCAGCCCAAGACAATCACCAATATACTTTCTGTCTTGAAAGATGGTGCCTTTTGGGGACATGCCTTCAAATGTCATGTGATGTTAGAATGGTACAATATGTGATCTTTTCTGATTGACTTCTTTAATTTAGCCTAATGCTTTTAAGGTTCATCCACATTGCAGTGTGTATCAGTGCTATATTTCTTTTTACTGCTGAGTGGTATTGATCATAAGGTTATACCACATTTGATTTATCCATTCATTCGTTGTTGGACATTTGGGTTATTTCCTCCTGTAGTTGTTGTGAATAATGCTGCTATGACTATGAGTGTAGAATTTTTTTGTGTGGACATTTATTTTTAATGTTTTTCTTGGGTAGATACATAGGGATGGAATTGCTGCATTAGATAGTAAGTTCAATTTTATTTTAAAAAGTCTTTTTGAGCTATATTTCACATACATAATGATGTGGGTTTTTTTTTTTAAAAAGAACTTTATTATAAGGAAAATACATAGTAAAACATTGCTGGAAGGCGGTGGGCGTGAAAGATATGGAAAAACTGAATCATCAAAGAAGCTTCCCTAACAAAGATTTTCTCCTGTGGAGGAGAGTGATTTGGTCCTTACCTCACCTGCCTTTCTTTTGTTTTGTCCTGGTGGGCAGATATTACTTGCCTTTCTTGATTCAAAGGAGCCTAGCAGGGCTGGGTGTCCAGGGAGCCCCATTTTCCAATCTATTTTCTTCCTGGATGTTTCAAGATATAGAAGACTTACGGAGAAGGGAAAGATGGGACAGCCCTTTGTTCCAACGTCATCCCCAGCCCCATCCCTCAGGACCTGTTGATGTCAGAGAGATGAACCCCACAGAATTGGAGAAATTTAGGCAGCAATGAAGCTGTGTTAATGAGGAAGTGAGCTGCATCATACTCAGTGTGGAAGCTGCCCAGGAGTACATCAGGAAAGACTCTGGGGAACTGTGACAGAGGTAAACTGGAGCCAGTAGTCCATCTGTTCCCAATATATCAATAGCCGAGAGCCTGTCTTTGGTCAGGGGTCTCAAAGGGTGTCCCTTTAATAGTATGTAGGAAGACTTATGTAGCTTGCCGGGGGTGGATAGGCTTGCTTCTACCCATAAGGATGTTTCTGGAGACTAAAGTAATTTCTTTGTACCATGTGATCAAATCCCTCCAATGTTTTCCCAGGAAGTTAAATTAAAACCTAAATTTCTCTTTAATGGTTATAAGGCACTATGATGGGTCCTCAAGGGATCCCTCTGGCCTTATCTTCCTCTCCCCTCACTTATTCCTTCATCCCGAACTCAGGTGTTCGCAATAGCCTGCACCCACCTCATTATGTGTGCCAATTCCTATTTATCTTTCAAGTCTCTGGTAAGACCACCTCTTCCAGGAAGCCCTCCTGGTTCCTAGGATAGACTAAATCTTCCCCAATACTCAGCTTCTAAAGAAACACTCCTGGCTCTTTTGCTCTGGGTTCCTCCTACTAGATGACAAGGAAAAAATTCTGAGATGCCTTAAATTAAATTACAGCAGGCCAGAGGGTGGCAGGAAGGGACAAAACGGGTGATTCAGAGAACAACTGCAGTGCAAAACAAACTAAAGACTACTCACACTCCTTAGTGTATGTTGGAATTATGAAATTAACATCCAGACAATCCTTTTTCCACATCTGTGATATAAGAATAATAAAGCTGTCCTGGCTGGTGTGGCTCAGTGGATTTAGCATTGGCCAGTGAACTGAAAGGTCACCAGTTCGGTTCTAGGCCAGGGCACATGGCCACGGTTTCGGGCTGGTCCAAATGGGGGGCATATGAGAGGCAACCAATCAACATTTCTCTCACACATTGATGTTTCTCTCCCCCTCTTTCTCACTCCCTTCTTCTCTCTCTAAAAATAAATAAAAATAAGAAATCTTTAAATTAACATCCAGGCAGATAGTTCCCATATTATCTATTGTAAAAAGAGAGAATAGTCAAGTGTCCTAGAACCCCAGGAGCCCCCGCTTCTTGTTTACACACAAGCTTTAAGGACTCTGCTGCATCTATCCCAGAACTAGCCCCTAGCCCTGGCTTCGCTTTCTCCCACCCCTTTGCCTACAGCAAATGTAAATTCTTTCAGATTGCTTACATCTTTCTTCCCTTCCCCACTGCTTGATGCATAAAAATGCTTGCAAACTCCAAGGTGGATGATCTTGTTGTTTTTCCTATCTAGCTATTTTGTTGGTGGTTTAGACTCCATACCCCAACATCGCTGTCTTCTTTTTTATCTTCTAATTAAAATATAAATATAAATATATATATATATATTTGAGAGAGAGAAACATCAATTGATTTATTGTTCCAATTATTTATGCATTCATTGGTTGGTTCTTGTATCTGCCCTGATTGGGGATGGAAGCCACAACCTTGGAATATCCGGACAACGCTCTAACCAACTGAGCAAGCCAACCAGGGCTAATTCTTCTCCTCCTCCTCCCCTTCTAATTCTTTTAGTGGCCTAATAAACCCTTTCTTTAAAAAAGACTTTCAGCCATGGAAGTTAAATTTCTTTGTCTAACACAGGGGTTCTAATACATTGACTTCTTGAAGGGCAGGCTAACAATATCTAGTGCTCCTAGTATTTCCTAATGCCAGGCAGTTTCCAGCGCCTTAGGCGTTAAGTCATTTATAGCGCCCCTATAAGATCAGTTAACGTGAGTCTCATTTTACAAATGGGGACACTGAGGCAGAGCTGTTAAGTAACTTGGCCACGCAGTGCTCAAAACATTTTTCTTCAATGAATTAATATCTATATGTTACTTTGTGACTCTAGCACGATGCTCAAAAAACTTTTCCCAAATGTTCTGTGCAGCTTAGGGCTGTTTAAGAACTCCGCCATGGTCCGCCCCTTTCCTGAGCCCCGCCCCCTGAGGCTACGCCATGACACCTCCCTATTTTGCGTTAACCTCCTCTCTGACGATATCCAATGGAGGACAGATGTTTAAGCCACACCTCCTGTGATAGCCAATGGCCGCTCTCTACCTCGAGGCACCTCTCTTTTGGCATCCAATGGCCTTCAGCTCTGTCTTAAACCCAGCCTCTGGGAGCTGGAGGCTATCAAATGACCCGCCGCCAACACTGATTGGGTGTTCTTTACTGTGGTATCCAATGGCCTGCCTCCTGCATAAAACCCCTCCTTCTGTGGCTGTCCATGGCCCGCCCTCCCATCCTTGGTCCGGGCCTGAAGGAGCTCGGCAGCTCTCCGCTTCGCTCCCAGAGGACCTCCGTTTCCCTCCTTCCCCCTTTCCCCTTTCACCTTCCATAACCTCCTCCCCCTTCAATTAAGGCCTCTGGGTTACGCCCCGTGGCTTTACCCGTTATCCAATCCTGTTAACGGGCCCTCCAATCCTTCTTCTCATTGGCCCCCGCGCTCCTCTATCCCCGCACGTGGTTCTGAGCGACCGCGTACCCCACCGGTGACGGCAGGAAGGTGGGACATCCGGCTGCGGAGCGCGGCCCAATAAGCACGCGCGGGACCGCTGCCCAAGCGGCCGTCTCCGCCCCCTCCGTTCCCTGCTCCCGCCCCCGGCTTCGCCTCCCGCTGCCGCCGCCGCTGCCTCTGCTGCAGCCACTTCCCGCGGCCTGGGCTTCCCGCCGCCAGCATGCCGCACGCCTTCAAGCCCGGGGACTTGGTGTTTGCCAAGATGAAGGGCTACCCGCACTGGCCGGCCCGGGTGAGGCCGCGCGGGAGATGTGCCAGGAGGAGGGTGGGGGTGGGGTGGGGCAGTAGAAGACCTGGGCCTGAGGGACCCGCGCGCCGGGAGTCTGGAGGGCCCCATAATCTGAGGGACCCGCGTTCGTGAAAGTCAGGTTCCTGGGCCTGAAGCACCCGCACGCCGGGTGTCTGGGAGTTTCGAGCCTTGGGGGCCTGGGAGACCTCGGGCCGGGGATACTCAGGGGGTTTGGGGGACCCTGAGTCTGGGACACTCGCGCGCCGGTGGTCTGGGGGCTCGCCGGGCATGAGGAACCCTCGTGCTGGGTCCTTGGGGTTTCCAGGCCTGAGGGACTGGCACTCTGAGGTACTGGGGGACCCCCACGAGCCTGGGGAACCCAGGCCTGAAGAACGCGCGCCGGGCGACCTGCACTCTGGGGGGCCCAGAGCCTAGGGACGTGGGATTTGAGTTATCTGGGGCCTGGGCGGGCATGGTTCAACTCTGAAGGAGGTCCGTGAGCGTGAGGGGAGCTGAGAGACTTGGGATTTGAGGAGAGGGATCAAATTGATGGGAAGGGTAGTCCTACACTGAAGGTCTCATTGGGGAAGCCATGAGAAGTAAAGTTTTGAGGGGCTGGGGATTCCTTGTGTGAGCTGGCTAGGGAAGTGGGATCAGCAAATGAGAAAGATTGAGGGTCAAGGCTGAGGGAGGCCAGGGCTGGAAATAGGGCTAGAGGCTCTGTTAATAAGGTCAGTGGAGCTGAAAGGACTTGATCTGATAATGCTTGGGGCATCTGAGACCAGAAGTTGAAATAAGACATGTTTGGGGGACCTGTCCCTGGAGCCTGATGGAGGAGGCTGGTTGGGGCATGGAGTGGAGCAATGGCATGGTAGGTGTAGGGAGGGCTTGGGATGGGGTAGTCCTCACAGATGCATGAATCAGAGACTAGCCCCTTGCAAAGGGGAATCAAGCCCAGAAGAGAGAGCATATGAGGGAAAGGGGCTGGGCCAATGGGATTTTGGGGATCCCCTTTGGAGGAAGCGCTGATCTAAAGGACCCCGGTGCTCCAAGGGTGCCGTCCAGGCCTGAAAGGTAGTCCTGTCCTGAGCCTAGGGCCCCTTATCAGACCTGCAGAGTGGAGTTCCTGGTATTGTCCAGGGCAAGTCAGTGTACAGAATGGACCTGGAGGTTATTGTTATTCCCAGGTATTAAGGCTAAAGTTGCCCCAGGGCAGAGGTTCGTGAAATATTCTTGGTAGTTCTGAAGGAATTTGGAGGGTAGAGGTGCAAGGCTCAAGCAGAAGAAGGGGACAGTGGAAGGATGAGGCTGAAGGTTTGACTGGAATAGAAGGAGTGCAGGAGTTGCTGGACCAGTCCTGTGAAATGGCTGGAGATTTCAGCTTGGATTCCCCCTGCCTCTGGGTGGGAGAAAGCAGAAGGTCATCACTCAGAGCTGGGGGGTTGGGTGCAGGGAGGCTGCCATAGGATATCAGGAGAGCCTCAGGGACCACTGCCCAGAGAGCAGTCTGGAGCTGCTGCTGCTGCTGCTACTGCTGCTAGGATGTCTGGGCCTCAGGCTCAGAAGCGAGTCCTGGATGAGGCCAGAGCAGAAGAGAGCCTGGAAGGCCTGCTGGGCTGGGCCTCAGGGTGATGGCATTTGGGATGTTTCTGTGTAGTAGTGGGATGCTTGGGATGGATGCCCGAATCCCACAGCCCAGAGCCAAGGATTTGAAAAATAGCCTGTAAAACTGAGGAAAGAAAAAAGTAAAATAAAACCAAGGAAGGAAGCTGGGTGAGGGGAGGTAGGGAAGATTTCAGCAGCTCCCGGGTGTTGAAGAGGATGGTAAGGAACTAATGGGGACTAGAGAACCCGTTTTAACCTGATTTGCTCATGCTTAGTTTCTTGGGGAACACCAGAGCAATGAAAGTTTGTGGGCACTTCCCTTTTTTCCAGAGTACCAGCTTCTCCCTCTCTAGCCCCCTTCCAGCCGTCTCTCTTAAGCCCTGAACATTTCTAAGCACCTGATTGGAAGTAAAGGGGCTGCTAACCTCCTATGGGGAGGTGACTGACAGCTGCTGGAGCCCATGGGCCTGTAGGGAGAGGGTGGGACTTCCTGGATGCTCAGGGCCTGTCTCCTGCAGCCCACCCCCCACCTTCTGCATCCTTGGAGCTGCCAGCTGCACCCTCTGGGAGACTAACCCATCCCACCACCAATCCCCTCTTTGAGGGAGGGGGGTCCCATGGGAGAGTCCTGGTAGTTCATACAAGCTGAGCTTGGCCCCACCCCCTGGCTGCTCAGAGGGCTATTTTTGGTTTTGCTCAGGTGAAAAACCTACCTTTGGGGCAGAGAGAGCACCCTGTGTGTGGGGGAAGGGACAGATAGGCAATGGCGGGGGGGGGGGGGTGCCCAGAAAAATACAGATGTCTAACTGGAAGGTGATGCATCTTCCTAGGTGGAAGGCCTCCTTTCTCCCAGCATGCTTTCCCCCAAATAACTTGTTTGATTTCTGGGTGATTTTCTGGGTTAATGGGTGAAGCTGCCCGGCCCCTCAGCTCTCCACTTACTGGTCTCTCGCTGCAGATTGATGACATTGCTGATGGTGCCGTGAAACCCCCACCTAACAAGTACCCCATCTTCTTCTTTGGTACACATGAAACGTAAGTGTCCTTTGCTGGGTTTGATTTTTCCCACCTGGTGCCTCCTGGTGTGCCCTGGCTCACCTGGGACTGCATGGTTCCTCTCTTCAGAGCCTTCTTGGGACCCAAGGACCTATTTCCCTACGACAAGTGGAAAGAAAAATACGGGAAACCCAACAAGAGGAAAGGCTTCAATGAGGGACTGTGGGAGATCCAGAACAATCCCCACGCCAGCTATAGCGCCCCTCTGGTGAGTACCTGGGGGTGGGAGACAGCTGACATGGGTTCTGCAGAGCCAAGTCAGGGGGTGCTCATATGCACTGGGATCTAGAAGTAACCTTAGCTTGTCTCATAGAAAAAGGAGAGGCCTCTGGGGTAGGGCTCCTCACCTTTGGTGCTGCTGACAACCTGGGCTGGGTTGTTCTCTGTGGGGGCCCGTTCTGGGCACTCTGGAGTGTTGAGCAGCATTCCTGGCCCCCACCCACTTGATGCCAGGAGGACCCTCCCTACCACAGTTCTGACAGTCAGGCATGACCCCAGGCATTGCCTAGGGTCCCCTGGGTGAGGTGAAGGGGTGCAGGCTCACCCCTGATGAGACGCGATGGCTTTGGGATTAGCATGAATTTATAACAGTGTTGTTAGAGCTCTTATAAAACCTTTTGTTTTCTAAGGAAAATATTTTCTCTTTCAGTAACAACTCTCTTTTCTGCCATTATGGCCAGATTTTAGACTCAGGAAAAGGCAGTTAGTAAATAGATAATGAGAGTTCTTGCTTAGGTGGAAAAAGAAATGCCAGGAATCATAGAGATGACATCTTAGAGGTGAATCAGTATCTGGAAACATTCAGGGAAAGGAAGGGATCTAAAAAGTTGATGGTAAAGTCATAAAAAGTTGCAGAAGGCTGCAGAAGGGTGGCAGAGTGCCTTGCTCTGGTATTTTGAGGTAAGAAGCAGATGAGGGGAGGCTGGTCTGGGATTCTCCACTGTGCTGTTAACCACTGCTTTTGTGGTTTCCATGGGTGTTGTGTGGAGGCGTGGGCTTGAGGTTGCCTGGGAGCAAACTGACTGGAGGGGCCAGAGCTTGGCTGGTAGGGAGGAAAAGCACTCGCAGCAGGGTCTGCAGGGAGGAAGGCAGGAGTCCGAGAGCATCTGGTTTGTGTGAGCGGAGGATGGAGTAGTTCTATGGGGCCTGGTCCTACTTGAGAACTTTGGGTCTTGAGATGGCCTGAATGTGCTTCTCCGGTGGCTCAGTCCACCCACTATCCAGCAGACACTCCTGTATTGACCTGCATATAGCTACGGACCAGGAATTCAAGATGACTCACACTTTCTTGCCTCCCAGGAGCTCACAGCCTAAAATGTGGGGTTCACTCAACAGACGGACCAGGCTTACATTTAGTTCTGTTGGGAGGCATTTGACTTTAACCTACCATGATGGGTCTGGGAGACACAGGTCCTCCTACTTTGATACCTGTCCTTTCCCGTGCTTTGCATGTCCCCAGCTCGGGTAAATGGATCAGAAGGTCTTTAAGGTCATTTGAGTTTCATGAGATCTTTTTTTGGCTACACCTCTAGTTCTGTTTGGTTATGTCCTAAACCTACTGCCTCCTGGTGAATCATCACACCATTTAATATTTATTGCACACCTACAGCTTGCTAAGCACTGTGTAGATGCCTGCCCTCGAGGAAACAAAACCCAGAAATGGTGTGACTGACATTAAACCAGCCCCATGTAGGCTCCCCAAGTTGAGACATACCTCTGAGTGTGAGACTTATCACTGCTCTTTGGTTCTTTAACAAGTTTATGTCTACAGATGGAACATTGGTTTAAAGTGCAGATCCCTGCTCCCGACCAACCCCCCCGCCCCCCCGGGGGTTTAGATGTAGAAGTTTAGGGCTCAGGCTTGGGGACCTTGGGGTTTTTCTTCCCACACATCATCGGAGATGCTTCTGGTGGAACCATTCCACAGGCAGGCTTTTAGTTTTAGTTATTGCTTAATGGGAGCTTGAGCAATCTCTTTTTTTATTATCTGCTTGTAGTCCCTCCCCGCCTCCCTTCCCCTTCCCTCCTGTCCCCTCCCCTTCCCTTCTTTCTAGATTTTATTTATTTATAGGGGGAGGGGAAGGGAGGGAGAAAGGGAGAGAAACATCAATGTAAGAGTGAAACATCAATTACTTGCCACTTGTACGCGTCCCACCTTGGGACTGAACCTGCAACCTGGGCATGTACCCTGACCAGGAATCGAACTGGCAACCTTTCACTTTGCAGGACAACGCCCAACCAACTGAACCACACTGGTCAGGACTATAGTTTATTTTTACATTTTGAGTGGCAATATAGACTCATGGTACAAAATCGAAAAGGTACAAAAGGGGCATACAGTGAAAAGTCAGTCCTGCCTCCTGGTCACTCTGTTTCCATTTCCTGTCAAGACAGCCACAGCTACCAGTTCCTTACATATCCTTCCAAGATTCATTATTCATATAAAACCCTATATAGCTTTTTCTGTAAAAAGCATATAATTCTCTAAATGTGCTTTATTTCCCCAATAGTAATGCATCTTGACGACTAGTCCACGGCAACATGTGGAGAATAGCCTCATTCTTTTTGACAACCTTAACTTATTTGGTGCTCCCACAAGGAGTGTATGGCAAGGCCTGTTCCACATCCCTTACCAGACAGCAAGTGAAAAATAGTATCTTGGTATGGTTTGTATTTCATTGTCTTTTGATTCACACAGTAATCCTGAGAGTGGGGTGGGCCAGTGGTATCTTTTCCTTTTTACAGATGAGCAAACAGGCGCAGAGAGTTCTCTCTGTTGCCCAGAGTGACCCAGCTGGAATCTGAGACTTTTTAGACCCAGACCAAAGTTTTTCAATGTTCGGGCCAGAGTATTCTTGGAGGCTGTCCTGGGCACCGTGGGGCATGGAGCAGCATCTCCAACCTCCATGCACTCAATGCCAGGAGCACCTCATCATGATAAACAGGGTGTCTCTCGATGTTGCCAGATGCCCTGTGGGGGACAAAAATCACCCTGGGTGAAAACCACTGACCTACAGGGTCTGGCACAAATAATGCCTCCCCACCCCCCCTTTTAAAAAAATTTTTAGACAGAGGAGAAAGGAGGGAGAAAGGGAGAAACATCAATGTGTGGTTGCCTCTCACGTGCCCCCTACTGGGGACCTGCCCTGCAACCCAGGCAAGTGCCCTGACTGGGAATCCAACCGGTGACACTTTGGTTCGCAGGCCAACACTCAATCCACTAAGCTGCACCAGCCAGGGCTAACGCCCCTTTTTTTTAAATTACAAAAGCTTTTATTACACAATCATAAGCATGTAATTCTGTAACATAATATCACACTCAAGTACACCATATGACATTTTAGGTGAAGTGTTCAAATTAACACTATAAATGATTATATCCATGTTATTACCCTACCAACTACACTCAAGCAGGTGTTACTTATGCTGGACCCTGTAGGATTCCAGTTGATACATCCTGGTCACTGATAGAGGAAGAGATAAGGAGACCTAGTCAAAGTTCTCAAGCTGGTTTAGAGCTGACCTGGGACTAAATCCTAGGCCTCCTGACTCCCAGTGTGAAATTATTTTTCTTCTGGCTGATAGAAACCATGGCAGGGCCTTGAAGGAGAAGGAGGGTACAGAGAATAACCTCTGCATGGTGGGATCTAGGGTTAAGAGCCATGCTGCGTGGGCACCTGGACCAGGGTTCAAATGAGCAAATGCATGTCCATGTATCTAGCACAGACACACAGTAAGTGCAAGGTGATAGTTAGGAATTAGGAGGCCAGGCTGGATTTGATCTGCCCTTTTCATCTCATTCACTTCCAGAACTGTTAAGGTAGAGAAATTAGTGCTCATCTCACTCAGCTACTGGGTGTTGAGATGCCCCCCAAACTTCTCCATGTGAATTGGAATTCCCAAAAACTTCGTCGGTAGGCACTCAGGTCCCATGGGCCAGCCCAGATCAGAGTTTCTGGCTTTAGCCACAAGCAAAGTGTAGGGCAAGTCACTTACCTTCCCAGAGACTCAGGTTCCCCAGTTGTGGACCATGCCCATTCGCCCCAGTTGCGTGATGGCCATGGAGGCACAGATAGGATCACAGCTGGTCAAGAGCTTGGCAGAGTGAGGAGGGATTTAATAAGCACTAACTGTGTGCAGGGCCCAGGCTTAGTGGCTAAGCTAGCTTTGTCAGTTACTTGTGTGATCTTGTCACACTGTCTTTTTTCTCATTTGCAAAAAGAGGATGACAGCTTGCTCCAGCTGGTAGCTGGTAGCTCAGTGGATTGAGCATTGGCCTGCAAACCAAAGGGTCGCAGATTCGATTCCCTAGTCAGGGCACATGCCTGGGTTGTGGGCCAGGTCCCCAGTAGGGGGTGTGCGAGAGGCAACCACACTGATGTTTTTCCCTGTCTTTCTCCCTTCCTTCTCCTCTATCTAAAAATAAATAAAATCTTTAAAAAAAAAAAAAAAGATGACAGCTTCCATGAGTTAGAGAGATGAGGAGCTAGCTCAGTGTCTGGTGGTTTGCACTTAACTAACGCTTACATAAAGATCTTTGGACCAGCCAGTTAGTCACTTACTCTCCAAGTGACAAACGGGATAGCATTTCCCTTCTCCACTCACCAGTGGTGCTTCTCAGTCCTAGACCAGAGGTGTGATAGAAACCCATCATAAAGTGAGTCTTCTAACATTTTAGGTTTGGGCCTTGACCTACTTAGTGTTACACTTTTTAATGTAAAAAGGGCCCAAGGGCCGTGCTGCTCTGCCTAAGGCCCTTGGTCTCGATGACTCTCAAGACACAAAAGGTGATCGGTGCTGAGCTGCCAAGTCCTGTCAGTACTTGATTCTCACTTTTCTTGCCTATTATATAGGGATTGTGGTGAAGGCTGGGAAGGCTCAGGACTTCGATTTCTCGGTGGGGGGAAGAACGGGGCTTTACACATGAGTGGGCATGGAGTGGGGAGGAATGACAGACTTGAGTTCCCTCTCCGCCACTCTCTCCGCCCCACCTCTCCCTCCGCCCAGCCCCTCCTCTGTCATTGCTATCTCTGGTCCAGCTCTGGCATCCACATTTCCACTCTCACATTTTCATTGTCTTTGTGTTTACATTTATATGTGCTGCCGAGATCTGGCCTCTACCTCTGTTCAGCTGTTCATGACCCTCCGCCTGGCCACCCAGCCACTCAAACTTCCATCTCTCCTTGCTCCTCATTCTAGTCTCACTTGGTATATCCTATCAGAACGGCCCTGGAGTCTCTGCCACTGTCCTCATGCCCTTTTGGTCCTCTTTGCTTTTTTCTTGGCCAGAGTGCATGCTCTACTCCAATCCATTGAACCCCAACTGTCATCACACCAAGTGAATTTGGGTAGTTTATTTTTTTTAATTGGGGTGAAATTTATATAACATAAAGATTCATAATTTTAAAACATGCACCGCATTTGACTTTTTACTACATTCACAATGTTTTTCAGCCATCACTATTAACTAATTCTGGAACATTCCCATCCCCCTCCTCATTAGCAGTCACCCCCAATTCTCTCCTCCCCCAAACTTTAGGAACTGTTGACCCTGGCAGGGTAGCTCAGTTGGTTAGAGTGTCATCCCAATATGCCAGGGTTGTGGGTTTGATCCCTGGTCAGGACACATATAAGAACCAACCAATGAATGCATAAATAAGTAGAACAATAAATCGATGTCTCTCTCTCTCAGAAAGAAAAATAACAAAAACCCTAGGAACTACTAATCCACTTTCTGTTTTGATGAATCTGTGTATTCTGGACATTTCATATAAATGGAATCATATACTTGGTCTTTTGTGTTTGGCTTCTCTAGCTGAGCATGTTTTCAAGTTTCACCCATGTTGGTTAGTGTGTGTCAGATCATTCCTTTTTATGGATAAATAGTATTCCATTCTGTAGCTATCCCACATTTTATTTATTCATCAGTAGATAGAACATTTGGGTTGTTTCCAGGGATTGTGGCTTTTAAGAATCTCATTGTCTTTCTTTAAAAAAAATCAGCTATTTAGAAAAGATGTACATACCATGAAGTAACCTGGTCAGATTTTTACACCTGCATTTGGCTGGGTTATCCCCTTATGCTTACTTGTCTGTCTTCCCATTAGACTGTGAGCTCCCCAAGGGCAGGGACCCTGTCTTACTCATCTCTAGCCCCAGTACCTAGCACAGGGCCGGGCACATAGTAGGTATTCCATGACATTCATTGGATGAATGAATGATGGTCAAATACAACTGGGGCCCATCCATTTTCCTCCCACAAACATAAAACATCCAGAAGGAGTTCAGAAAGGGACCCGAGAAAGACCTGTGGCCCGACTATCATTGTGCCATCTGCCTGACCTCCTTGAGCCTTGATGACTCCTGCATGATCTGGTCCAGCCTAACCCCGGCCTCTCGCCTGCCATTTGCTTCTCCTTTGCTGGGCACCGGCCTGCCTCCACCTGCGCCCGCCCAAACTTGTCCAGGTTCCTTAGGGGACCTTCATTTATGCTGATCCTGTCTTCCCAAATGCGTCTGGCCCCTGTCCTTTTGCATGCTTGGGTCGATGTCACATCCTCTGAGGACCCACTTCCTAGTTCAAATTACTCCCATCACTTGGTTCCCACCTCTCTTTTGATTCCGTGCCACCCATGTGCTGATATTTTCCTTGCTGCCCATCACTACTTCGTGACATTGGTGGCTATGGTCGGTTTCTCCCACTAGATTGTAAGCTTCCCAGGGGCAGGGACCGTGCCCTGTTGATATCTGGGCACTCACCACCTACTTAGCACAGTGCCTGGCACTTAGCACCTGCTCTCAAAAGTGACCGAATTATAAATGAGCCTGGCATGTGGTTTGCCCAGAAGCGCTGTGTGTTTGCTGTCTTTGTGGCTGTCATTGCCTGAGCAGGAATTTTGGATAAAACAGAAATAACAGTGCCTTGAAGTTCAAGCCCAGAGGAGCTGTGCTAGGTTGACTTCCTCCTCCTTATTCGGAAAATAATAGTAATCATAAAAAGGAAGCCTTGGTGGACCTCCTGTGCCAGTCTGGGTATTGTCCTAAGTACATCACATACCATTGGTGTCTCATCCTCGTCATAGTCCTGTGAGGCCAAAACGGTGGTATCTTCATTGCTTGATGTAGAAACTGAGGCACAGAGAGGCTTAAGTCACTGGCACAGGGTTGACTTGGAATCCCACAGTGCTGGAATCCTAGCTTTGTCCGTCTGAACCATCTGCCATGCTTCTGAGGGCTTTCTGGGCCTCAGTTCCCCCACTGGGAAAATGAGAAGGCCCTGGCATTTGAGACACTGCCACCAGTGGGTGCTGCTTTCTGAATTCCTGTTCTGGCTGGGAAATCAACTGAAGCCTGGGGGTGACTCATTATCTCTGCCCTCCACTCCCACCCCCCAGCCGGTGAGTTCCTCTGACAGCGAAGCCCCTGAAGCCGACCCAGTGGGCAGGAGTGAGGATGACGAGGAAAGGGGGATCATGGCTGTCACAGCTGTGACTACTGCAGTCACCAGCGACAGGATGGAGAGTGACTCCGACTCGGACAAGAGCAGCGACAACAGTAGCCTGAAGCGAAAAGCATCAGCCTTGAAGGTAGGGGTGGGGTAGGGCAGGTACACCTGGCCTGTGGGGGCCTTGTGACCCAGCAGCGCCCTGATTCTTCCTGCTCCCGCTCTGAGGTGTACCCTGCCTACTTACCCACCCTGACTTCCTTTCTTTTTTTTGTTTCAGCATGCATTAAAAAACAATCAAGATACCATTACCATACCATGAAATTCATCCTCTCAAAATATACAATTCAGTGGTTTTTAGTATGTTCACAGAGTTGTGCAACCATCACCGTGTCTAATTCCAGAACATTCCATTTTCCCAAAAGAAACCCTGTCCTTATTAGCAGTCATTCCCCACCCTCCTCCCCCAGGCTTTTTCACCCATGAATCTACTTTCTGCTTCTCTGGATTTGCCTGATCTGGACATTTCACATAAATGGAATCACACTCTGTGGCCTTTTGTGTCTGGCTTCTCTCACCGAGCATCATGTTTTCAAGGTTTATCCACATTGTAGCTTCGCTTCTTTTTCTGGCTGAATAATATTCTTTTGTAGGGATGGACCACATTTTGTCTAATCATTCATCTGTTGGTGGCCATTTGGGTTATTTCTACCTTTTGGTCATCGTAAGTAATGCTGCTGTGAACATTTGTGCACAAGTTTTTGTGTGGATATATGTTTTCAGTTCTTTTGGATATATTCTTCTTCCTGCCTTTTTTTCCCTTGCCTTTTGACTGCTTCTAAATGTTTGGGTGCAGAATGAAAGGACCAGGATCTCCAGCAAACTCCTGGTAGACTAAGGCATTCTTTTCATTATTAAAAATAACATTTGCTTCTAGTTCCAATGATAATGGTAAGCCATGCTCATTGTATGTAAGCTATCAAGATGCAGAAGGGTAAAGAAACTAGTAAAAATGACCCATACTGTCTGAGAGTTTTCTGCACCAAGGACTAGAAACATTCTTAGGTGTTTTATCTGTGATGTGTGTGTCTCACATGGTGTGTGGTTGTGTGTAAAGTACAGAACTGACAATATGTACATACAGTATGTGTCTTGCCTGTTTCTCCCCACCTAATATGAATGAGCATTTCCTTGTCATTAAATGTTATTTTAAGATGCAGGTATCAGTGGTTGAGAAGTAGTTTATGACATGGATGAATTCTAACCAACATATTAGGATTTGGGGGCATTTAGTTACCCCCCCAACTTTTTATGGTTTATACTTGGTTTTATTTATTTATTTATTTGTTTGTTTGTTTATTTATTTTTAGACAGTGGGGAAGGGGGGGGAGAAAGAGGGAGAGAAACATCAGTGTGTGGTTGCCTCTTGTGTGCACCCTACTGGGGACCCGGCCCATGTGTCCTTACTGGGGATTGAACAAGTGAGCCTTTTATTCTCAGACCGGCCGGTACTCAGTCCATTGAGCCACACTAACCAGGGCACTTGGTATTGTTTTTTAAAAGTACCCATAATTTCTGTTGTTAGAGAAGTTAAAATATGTAAACGCTCATCCCAAATCCCCCTTAGAGAGAAATCACTATTTATAGGTCAGTGTATGTTCAGATTTTTTTTTTTTTTTTGCTAACTTTGCGTTAAACAAATGTTAGTTGTTATTAGTACACATTTTAACAATACTGGGGAAGAAATTAAAAGACCATTTTGCTCTTAACTCCACTGTATTTAGCACATCCTGGGTGCTCCATTCCCCGATTCTCAATGATCTTCATATTCATCCTTAATGGCCCCGTAAATGACCTCCTTTTGTTAGGGTTAATAACACACAGCAACCACCAACCATCCTGGAGTGATGACTAGCCCAGGGGGAGCTGAGGGGGGCCTACCTGTGAGCTGTTCCAGCTCCTTTTCATGTCTTTGAAAATGCCAAGCTACTTTCCACCCCAGGTACCTTGTACTTGCTGTTTCCTCAACCCAGAAAACAACTTGTATTTCCCATGCCCTGGTCCTGCAGGTTTCTCAGCAGCTCTCACTGACCCCCACTTTAAGGCACGCCCTGTCGCTCTCCACCACAGTGTGTCCTCTTTTATTTTCACAGGACTTACTCTTCTCACAGATCATTAATTAACATTTCTGTTTGTTTTTCCCGATATGATAAGTTGTATGAGAATAGGGGCCTCTCATTGGAGTGTCACCGAGGATACGATTTGCTCAGGCCATCATAAGAAAGTATCTCAGACTGGGGGGCTTAAACAATAGACAGTTATTTTCTTATAATTCTGGAGACCAGAAATCCGATATCAAGGTGCTAGCATGGCTGGTTCCTGCTGAGGCTTTGCTCCTTGCCTTGTAGACGGCTGTCTTCTTCCTGTGTCCTCATATCTTCCTCCCTCTGTCCTGCTCTCTTCTTATAAGGACACCAGTCTTATTGGATTAGGGCCCACTGTAGTGATCTCTTTAAAGACCCCATCTCCAAATAGAGTCACATTCTGAGGTACCAGGGGTTAGGCTCTAACATTTGAGTTTTAGGGGGACACAATTCAACCCACAACACCCCAGCTTTGGACAGGGCATGGCGTAGGGGCAGGCTTAGGAAGCAATTTTTAAGAGAAGGAACGAGTCTTATTTATAACAAAATAGAAGTAAAAGTGCTTTATAAGTAAACAGATCCCCCAGTAAGAAGAACTGGTTGTCACTGGACAGGGTTTTTGTTTTGTTTTGTTTTGTTTTTAATTATTTACTTTTTTAAAAAAGATTTTATTCATTTTGTCACATCATGTTATATCAAAGACATGATGTGCAAGCAACACATCAGTTGGTTGCCTCTCACATGCCCCCCAACTGGGGACCTGGCCTGCTGCCCAGGCATGTGCCCTGACTAGGAATCGAACCAGCGACCTTTCGGTTGTTAGGTCGGTGCTCAGTTCACTGAGCCACACCAGCCAGGGCATATTTGTGAAGCTGAGTTCTCTATGCTTCCTCGGCTTCTTCCATCATAAGGATTCTTAAGTTGGCTTCTTTGGGTGGGCATCAGTCCATGAATCTCTGAAACTGAATTCAGATTTGTATGTGTGCATGTGTGTATGTGTGTCTGTATATATATCTTTTGAAATGTTTTATTGAGATGAAATTTATATAACAAAAGCATTCTGATATGTACAGTTCAGTGGCATTTCGTACTTTCAGTGTTGTGCAACAGCCATTATTTTTATTTCCAAAGTATGTGCATATATGTTTTAATGGGGAAAGTATTTTTGGTTTGATGGTTTTCTTTTTTAATTGTAAAATATACACAACATAAAATGTACCATTTTAATCGTTTTTAAGTGTATAGCTCAGTGTCTTAAAGTATATTCACGTTGTTGTGCAACCACCGTCACCATCCGCCTCCAGAACTTTTTTATCTTCTCATCTCTCCAAACTGAAACTGTCCCCGTTACACACTAACTCCCTTTCCCTCCCCAGCCCCTGGCACCCCTCTGCTTCCAGTCGCTATGGGTTTGACTCCTCTAGGAACCTCTTATTAGTGGAAGCCTACAATATTTGTCCTTTTGTGACTGGTCGATTCCATTTAGCATAATGTCCTCAAGGTTTAAGCTCCCTGGTTTTATATCAGATTCACAAAGGGTCCCTGCTGCCCTTGCAAAGGTTCTAGAACTTCAGCTCTTCCCTGGGCTATAGGGTTCAAGTGAGGGATGGCTCTGCTGAGCGTCTGTGCTTTCCCAGCCATTGATCTGTTCAGGCTTCTCCCCCTTCAGATGTCAGTCTCAAAACGAGCCCGGAAGGCCTCCAGCGACCTGGATCAGGCCAGTGTGTCCCCATCTGAGGAGGAGAACTCTGAAAGCTCATCTGAGTCTGAAAAGACCAGTGACCAGGTAAGCAAGTGGTTGGCTCCTTGGGTGGGTTGGGGAGAGATGCTCAGGAGGGAGCCGAGCAGGGCAGTGGCCAGCCAGTGGGATGTGTTCAACTCCTTTCTCTCTGCCCAGGACTTCACCCCTGAGAAGAAAGCTGTGGTCCGGGTGCCACGGCGGGGCCCCATGGCAGGACGGAAGAAAAAGGTAGAGGTGTCCCCCCACCCCGCCTACCCACCCGGGCGAATCTCTTAAAGCTTCTCTCCAAGGTTACCAACCACTGTCCATGATTAGAGTCGGGTTCTTTTTGGAGGAGGATAGGGCATAGGCCACAAGAAGACCCTAGGGATCCACCGACTTCAGTCTCTGGTTTCATTGATGGCCTTAGCCCTTAGTTTCCAAGTACCATGTTTGCAGAGCACTTCCCTGATGCGGAGAGGACCTAACTGCTGCTGCTCCTGACCGGAATTTACAGGCCGGTATTGAAAGCAGGATGCAGGGTGCTGGCATCAGAAGGGAGTGAAGCAGTCTTAGGTTCCCTGTGTGTGTGGTGGGGAGGGGTGGGGAGAGGAAGAAAGAAATCTACATGTTGTGTTTGTATGAGTATATGTGTTGTATGTGCTTGTGCATGTATGAGCATGTGCATACTTGCCTGAGTGTATGTGTATGGTGTGTGTAAGTGGGCGAGTGTGTTGTCTGTCACGTATAAGAGTTATGTGGGAGCTGTGTATACGTGTGTGTTGTGTCTGTATGTACATGTGCGCTGAGGGCCCAGGAGAGCTCAGGGGCAGAGATGGTGGAAGAAGGCATCTCATCTGGTTGGGCCTCCAGGCAAGACTTTGTGGTATTTAAAAAGCTCCTGCCACTGGGATAAAAAACCGTGTATCTCATTTGACCCCCTGCACTTCACCCAGGAGGAGGGGGTGTAGGAGATCACACACTGTAACCGAGGTGAAGGATCAGGCAGCTGCAGACACATCCAGGGCTGCCTGTGATTCCATGTCTAAATGAAGCTTTTCTCATTTGGGGAAGGCAGATTTTTGTGGGTGGGGGCTATAAGGGATGCTGGGGCCTGCTCTCTCACCTCCATGCCTTGGCCTCTCCCAGAAGCTGCCCTCTGCCTCTGACTCAGACTCCAAACCAGAATCAGAAGGGGCCAAGGGTGAGCCAGTGGCGGTGGCCAGGTCAGCCTCCTCCTCCTCTTTGGCCTCCTCATCCTCTTCTGACTCAGACGTGTCAGTAAAGAAACCTCCCAGGAGCAGGAAGCCAGGTAGGATTACTGATAGCCAGTCCTGGTTTCATGGGCCCTGGCTGTGGGTCTGTGGATGTCCCCCACCCCTCCTGGAGGATGATGTGGGAGAAGGCCACCACCGCTTCTTTTTTCATAGCTGAGAAGCCTCCCCCAAAACCCCGTGGGCGGAAATCGAAGCCCGAACGACCCCCGAGCAGCTCCAGCAGTGACAGGTGGGTGACAGCCCTGGGTCGCAGCTGGCAGGGTCCTCAGCCAGGCTGCGGATGGGTCTGAAGCAGCACCCCCTGAGGACCAGGCCTCCCTCTAATTGGCCCACACCCCCAGCGACAGTGAGGAGGTAGACCGAATCAGCGAGTGGAAACGCCGTGACGAGGAACGCCGCCGTGAGTTGGAGGCCCGGCGGCGCCGAGAGCAGGAAGAGGAGCTGCGGCGCCTACGGGAGCAGGAGAAGGAGGAGAAGGAGCGGAGACGCGAGCGGGCTGAGCGCGGGGAGGCCCTGCACGGGGGCAGCGGGGGCAGCAGCGGCGATGAGCTCAGGGATGAGGAAGAGCCCGTCAGGAAGCAGCGCGGCCGGAAGGGTCGGGGACGGGGTCCCCAGTCTTCCTCTGACTCAGAGCCGGAGGCTGAGCTGGAACGAGAGGTGTGCCCAGCCTGGCGGGGTCACAGGGGCCCCATGGAGGGTGATGGGGAAACATGGGTGACTGAGGAGGCTTCTCCCTAACAATCACCCCTTCAGGCAAGTCCATTTCTATGAGTGAGGGGCAGTGGTGACCATCAGGCACCATGTGATGATGTGGGCCTGTCAGCCCCCACCCTGGTGACACTCAGTGTGGCCTGAATCTAGAGTCTGACTTCCCAGGCACATGACATTTTAGACTTGAGCCCAGGATCCCACTCGGTATGGGGATGGGGGAGGCCTGACAGTACCTGTTTCTCCCAGTTGCTCTCCCTTTTGTCCCAAAGGGGGAGCTAGTTTCCTTGCCTCAGGAAGTGTCCTGCTTGGAAGGAGGAATATGGTGGGCTTCCCCACTATTGGGTGGTCCTTTCAGAGGCTGAGAATCATCTGTCGGGAGATGGACTGGGCACAGGGATTTTTCCCATCCCATGCTACCTGCCCCACCAACTGTCCCAAACAGTGTGAAGGTGGTGGCAGGAAGTGCCATCCTTTATTTCTAAGAGGAACAATTCAGGAGTTCAGGGCAAGCCCCTCCCACCCCCGTTTTGCTGCTGCAGGTGAAGAAATCAGCTAAGAAGCAGCCACAAAGCACAGAGCCCGTGAAGAGACCCAGCCAGAAGGAGAAGAGAGGGCGCCCAGAGGAGAAGCCCCGGTCCAGGTCAGCACTCACTTAGCCTGTCCTTCCAGCAGTTCCCCGAGGCCGTCCTGGTCCCCAAGTTCTTTATCGTCCTGGGGAACCTCTCACCCCTCATAGAAGGGGCCCAGCTTCCAAAATTATTTTGGTAGACAGATCTAGTTGAAGTGTCCGCTGTTCAGGATTGTGGTCCTTGACTGGGGTCTTCTTGACATCGAGTGGGTAGGGGCTGGGGATGCTTCTCCTCACCCCACAGTGCCCAGGATGACCCCCCACAGAGAGTGATCCAGCCCCCAGGAGGGGAATTATCCCCAGACTAGTGGTTCTCAGGCTTTTTAGGTCCATGACCCACTGAGGTGTGGGGGTGGCACATCTCTGCCATTAAAAAAAATAAATTACTGATTGATTTGTTGTTCTACTTATTTATGCATTTATTTGTTGATTCTTGTATGTGCCCTGACCGGGGATCTAATCCACACCATGGTGTATCGGGATGATGTGCTAACCAATTGAATTACCCGGCTAGGGCTCCCTGCCCTATTTAAGTGATACTCCACCATCGGTTGGAACCTGCCCACTGGGAACTTGGCAGCCAGACTGCCCAGTAGAGTGTAGGACCAGAACTGTGTTAATGAGCGTTGCTGTCATCTATGAGTGCCTTTTAATAACTCATCCACTAGATTTTACATACTAGCTACTAATCCTCAGCCATGTATAAAAAAAGTAAAGAATTTTGGGGTTTCACATGATTTGTCCCAGGTGCCTTTTAGACCAGGTCACAATGGTCCCGACCCCTCCTCCCAGCTTCCAGGGCCTCCTAAAGGTTTCCTTCTGTAGTTCCCAGCCTTTGGTGGGGAGGATGTCAGTGGTTGGGGCAGGGTGGCCTCATGGCTATTGGTCAGAGACCTAAGGGGAATGAGTCTTCACAGACCTGTGAAGGTGGAACGAACCCGGAAGCGGTCAGAAGGGTTCCAACCGGACAGGAAGGTTGAGAAGAAGAAAGGTAAGGGACCAGCTATCCTCATCACTGCCTAAGCTCTTGCAACCCGAGGTTGCTGAGGTTGGGAGGAGGGAAGGTTGCTTCTGTCACCATGGCAGTGCTCAGGCAGGTTCTTGGCCGCATTTGGGTGTGGGGGCTTACTTATGCCCAGGCGATGCATTCTCTCCTGGCCACAGAACCTTCCGTGGAAGAGAAGCTTCAGAAGTTGCACAGTGAGATCAAGTATGCCCTGAAGGTCGATAATCCGGTAAGACCCTCCTTGGGGCCACGGGGAGCCACTTCCCCTGAGTGCAGCAGTTCCTGCCACCCCATCATGTCTACAGCTCCCTTAGAAGTCTCCAGAAACTGAGGTGACTCCAGGGTCCCTCAGGGTGGATGGGGCAGGGGTCTTTGTGTCTACTGTGTGTTCCCCAGCTGAGGGCGATCCTGAGGTGCAGTGTGCTTGGTGTCCCCACCAGGTGGCATTGTGGGCAGACCCCAAGGCTCCTCCAAGTTCTGGGTCTTTCCGCTGTCCCTGGGGTTCCCCATCACTTAGTCCTCCCCACAGGGAAAGCTCCAGGGTGTCCTTCTCTGACCCATTACGTCTTCTAAGTGCTGTCCCTCCTTCTTACTTTTCCATTCTGCAGGATGTAAAGAGGTGTTTGAATGCACTAGAGGAGCTCGGGACCCTGCAGGTAACCTCGCATATCCTCCAGAAGAACACTGATGTGGTGGCCACATTGAAAAAGGTACAGTTGGAGCCCAAGGGTAGAAGGGGGCTAGGGACAGGTGGGCCCAAGCAGGCGGGGGTCTGCCAGGGAGTCGGGTGTTCTTGGCCGCAGCCACTCTTGGTAGGTGGGGGGAATGCTGGTGTACTGGCTGGGCAGTGCCAGCTTCCAGGGGACGTGCTGAGGTGGTGGCAGCAACAGGGAGGATCTCGGATGGGGGGTGGTGAGGCCCACTGCACTCTGAGCCAGGCCTTTTGGTGGGCAGATTCGCCGTTACAAGGCCAACAAGGAGGTGATGGAGAAGGCCGCAGAAGTCTACACCCGACTCAAGTCGCGGGTCCTGGGACCAAAGATTGAGGCCATCCAGAAGGCGACCAGAACTGGAGTGGAGAAGGAGCAGGCGGAGGCAGACAAGGCCGGAGAGGCGCTGGTTGGAGAGGAGGCCCCGTCAGAGAGGGCGGAGGATGAGGCCAGTGCTGGTGAGGAGCCAGGTGGGCTCCTCCCCTGGTGACTTGGGTGGTGCTCCCTGCTGGTGCTCTCTGCGCAGGCCTGGCTGTGACCCGCACGGCAGCTGGTGCCCGGTACACGCACACACCTATGCTCTGGGCCCTCAGAGCCAGGCAGTGTAGGAGGTTGTATGTATGTGCTGACCAGGTGTATGTAAGCACTCCTGGGAGGTGCCGGTCTCGGGCTGGACCTGGAGTGTCATGGGTGAGCTGAGAAGAGAAAGAGGACATTTCTAACAGGGACATCCTCTGGGAGTGGGAAGGTGTTCATGCTGGGGTCACCTGGTCCTGAGGACAGATGATTGGAGCAGCCCTTCATACTGGCATCAAGTTGGCTTACCTAACAAGCCATAGCAACAAAAGGGATAACCTGGAGGGGACATCTTTCTCCTCATTTCTGTCCCAGCCTTAGATATTATTTACTGCCTGTCCCAATTTCTTCTGGGGCCAGGCTGGCTGCCAAAGCACTGCAGCCAACCCTGGCCTGATGGAGCGGACAGTCCCCATGAAAGTGGGAAGCAGGGAGATAGAATTGACTGTGGGAGCAGGGGGCCAGGGCCCTTCAGGAAGGTCACTGGTCCTCTGTCCCAGAGCTGGCTTGCTTTCCCACCCACTCTCAGTGGAAGGGGATGGGGGTCCTGGGTGATAGCACTGCAGTGTCCCACAACCCCCTTCCACCCCCCATGCCTCTAGATCTTTCAGCCTCAGTGAATGGTGAGGCCACATCCGAGAAGGGTGGAAGTACAGAGGACAAGGAGCAGGAGGAAGGACAAAACTCTGAAGAGGGGCCGGTGGGGGGCTCCTCCGAAGACGTGTTACACAATGAGTAAGTGCCCCTGGGGTCTGCAGCACGGGGGGCTACTTTCTAAAAGGTGGGGGTGAGACTTGCTGAGAAAGCCCTTGATGTCTGAGTTGTTCCCAGTGGGGTGCTTGTACTGGTCAGGGTCCCAGGGACTTGGCCCCCGTGTGTTGGCCTCCTATCCCCCACCCTAGCAGCAGACCCCCAGGACCCCTAGTCAGAGGAGCTGAACTGTCCTGGGTCAGCCCCTAGGGATAGCGGTTTCCTCCTGACTCCAGGAGTGGGAGCAGGCAGGCTCTTTCACAGGCACCCTGGGGTCTGGCATGTGGTCGTGCTGAAAACTGCAGACCATTAGGTGCACACCCACGGCACTGGTCATGGCGGGAGGAGGCTAGGGCTTTCAGTCTGTCAGTGGTAGATGGAGATAGACGGACAGACAGGAAGGCAGTCTGCTCACCCCACCGTGCTGTGCTTCACCAGCAGCGCAAGGGAGGGCCCCAATCTGGACGGGCCTGGGAAGGACCGGCAGGAGCGCCCGAGGGCGCACGTGGACTCTGAGTCCCTGGACGACGAGGACAGCTGAGCCCCGGGCAGCCCGGCGGCCAGGCCCCGCCCGTCATGTAGATGCCCATAGGCCTGCCCTGTTCCTTCCCGGCCACCCAGGGAGCAGAGAACTGTTGGGGAGATGCTGTGCTCTTCATTTGTATTTGTCCCTCTGGGTTTTTTGTTTTGTTTTGTTTTTTTTTGCCCAATTTCTGTGATTTCCAACCAACATGAAATTACTATAAAGGGTTTTTTTAATGAAAAAAAATCACTTTTATTGGCTTGGTTTTCTAGTGTTACTGGTGCAGCTGGGCTGGAATTGGGGAGAGGTCTGTAGCTATCAAGGGCCCATTTGGGGACAAAGTGTTTTAAGCCATAGTGTCACCATATATAGTGAATGTGAGCTTGGTTTTAATGGTGTTCCCAGCCCAGTAGGGCTGACGGTGAAACCGTGGGGTAGGAACAAGGCCTTTCCAAAAATAATAAAGGAAAAATAAAACTCTCTGAACTTCGAGGCTCAAACGGAGGCTGTGGTTTGATGTCCTGGGTTTGGCTTCCCAGTGCCTAGGAAGAAGGAGCAAAGAGACTGGGTGGCCGCCATGTTTCCCCAGAAGCCACCGCCTTGCTCAGCTGACTCAGCCGTTTTCCCTGTCGCCCAAGCTGCAGTTGGCACTGCACCCCATTCCCCACAAAGCAAGACCCAGAATACCTGGCACCCGAGCATTCAGGCCAGGAAGGGTTCTGTGAACTGTGTATTGTCTTTACATGTTCACAGGACATAAGCACTGGGGACAGGCCTCACTGTGTGACCTAGGGCAAGTGACATTCCCACTCTGGGCTTCTCTTTTCTCACCTGGATGGGGGATGTGTGTGTATCTCTCAGCCAGGCACCCGCACACAGCAGTTTCTGGTTAAACACTAGCCCCTGGCTGAGTTCATCCATCCTAGCTAAGAGGGAGGGGACCATGGTATGGCAGGGGCTTCTTGAGTCCTGGCCACTTCTACCACCATCCCCATTGGTTTGACTGAACTTGAAGTCAGGTCACTTTGCTGGGTTTCTGCAAATTCTCGTGTCTGCCTCTGATAACCTAACATGATGGCAGCTGAGGAAAGAAAGGCTCATAAGGTTCCTCCAGTTTCCCAGTGCGGAGCCTCTCCCAGACCCTGAAAGCCTTTGGTAGGTAATCCTTGGAAAAAGCTGGTCCATTTGTCCTTGAGCTCAGAGCACCTGATCATTTCTGAGAAGAGTGCAGTGTAGGGGCGCGCTGTTGGTGTGATGGGGTTCTGGGAAGGTGGGAGCTCAACACGGCTTCAGTGGGCTGCTGGTATTCTGATGTATGGCTCCCAGCTGGGGAGAGGCTGAGGCCAGTGAGGGAGCATTTCTTGGGCAAACATCCTGAATTTTCACATTTGGGTACAGGGGCAGTTGGCTTGGACCTCTGTGGCCAGGAAGGCAGGGTCACTCCCAAACCATTGCAGGCCAGAGCCTCCAGCCTAGGTACATTACCAAGACCTGGAGGGCCATTCAGCACATTTTGTCATGTACTCACTAGGGCCACCCTGTCCCCAGTGGGAAAGTCTTTTTACTTGGCCATGGACAGCCTCTGAGCACAGGTTCCTCTGAGACCAGTACCTCAGCTCTCCGATCATATGATTGGCCTACAGGGCAGGACAAGAAGGGGCTTGATTTGTAACCACCCTTCTCACCCTCTGAGTAATGTAGTCCTTAAGGAAGGGCCCTGCAAAGCCTGGAAGGGGGAGAGGTTGCTGGTGGTGGCTTTGTCCTCAGTCAGCTCCTTAGTCATACTGGGGTTAGCAGAGGCAGTGGGGCCCTGACTCAGGATAACAGTGACATTCTGGTACATTCTGGTGCAAGGTGTTTGCTGAGGGGTAGGGTAGATGCTTTAGAGTGAGGGCGGAGGAGCAGGTAGCTGAAGGCCCAGACTAGAGTGGAAGACCCTTGCCCTCTGCCAAGATAATAGGGCTCTTAGTCGGGGGTACTGAGTGGAGAGTCTTCCAGACTCAGGCACATTTCACTTCTCTTTCCTAACCGGAGTGCTTGCTCAGGATTTTCAAGTGCAGGCCCTCTATCAATGGTCTTGCAGCCCTGGGCTCCTAGGTTCAGCTGAACTTGGGCAGAAAGGTGAGTGGCGCAGTCTGAGCTGGGGGCGTGGCGTACTTAATGCAGAAAGTCCCCCATGCTCCAGCCAGCAGGGTCCAGAGCTTGGGGAGTTGGGGCTGGTGTGGGGTTGGGGAGGTTCTGAGGGGGACCTATAGCTGCTGCCCACCAGGGTGTAGGTCAAAGGGCCCCACGAGCCAGCTGAGTGGGGGGCTGTGCTGCACGCTCTCCAGCAGCTTCTCCAGCCCTTGCCAAGCCTGGCCTACGCTCTCACGGCTCTGGGCCAGGTGCTCGGCTGGCAACTCTGTGACGGAGTTGGCAGAGGAGATGACGCCATAGAGCTCACAGAGGCTGTGCCGCGCTTGCCTCACCCGCTGCTGGAGCTCAGCCGGAAGACCCTGGAGGCCAGAGGCCAGGGTGCTGTAGGTCACGTGGAGCTGCTGGATGAGCCCACAGGCTCTGGACAGAGCCTCCGAATCTGGCCCCTGCAGGAGGAGGGAGAGATGTGAGTAGGGGTCAGAGAGGAGAAGATCCTGGGAGCCTTGGTCTCTCATACGTACCCCTTGGGTACCAGCTTTCTCCACTCTGCCTCTTGGGCCTGGATCCAGCCACAGCTGTCCTTCTGGAGCCTGCTTGGCCTTTTCAATCTGGAAAGAGCCCAGCAGAGAAACGATGGCTTTTGGCAGAGACCTTTCACACACTTTCTCCCGGGAGCAGCATGAGGGGCCAGGGTGTGCACTCCCAGGTCTGGCCTGGAGCCTCGTGTCTAGACCTTTGTGTAGCATAGTTGCAAGGCCACGAGTTTAGAGCCAACTGTGCCATGATGGGCTTGTCTTCTCTTGCAAAGTGGCAATAATCCAAATTTCCTGTGAGGTCCTCAGTGAGATCAAATAACAGATCAGGGATCTTGTCACCCCTCTGCTCACAGCCCTCCTGTGGCCCCTGATGGCTGTTGGATAAAACCCTCACTGTGACCTGTTCCTGGGCATTCAGGACTTCACGTCCCACTGACACCCTATCGCGGTCTCTGCATAGCACTGAAGCCTAGGCCCCTGGGCTCCCACTGCCCTGTCCCTGCCTTCACTTCACCCTGTCATCTCTGGCTTCTTTTCTGCTCCTTGAATACCCAGCTTGTTATTGAGTGTACTGTTCTTTTTTTAGAGAGAGAGAACTGTTGATTTGTTGCTTCACCCGTTTATGCCTTCATTCGTTGATTCTTGTATGTACTCTGACTGGTTATTGAGCTTGCAGCCTTGGTATGTCAGGCACACTTTAACCAACTGAGCTACCCAGCCAGGGCTGGGCACTCTGTTCTTAGGGGCCTCACTTCTCCCCAGTTCTGCATGGCTCTCTCCTTGGCATACACAACGTGGCTCAAAGGGACGCTCTGCTGCCCAGCCCAGAGCCTCTCTGAATGGTTGTCTTGTTTCCTTCTTTGCATCCCCATTCTCTGGAGGTACAGCACTCCCCCCTTATTCTATGTTTCACTTTCCACAGCTCTAGTTCCCAAGGTTAACCATGATCCAAAAATATTAAACAGAAGATTATAGAGATAAACAGTACATAATTTTTAAATAGCCCAGTGTTCTGAATAGTGTGATGAAATCTCACATGGCCTTGCTCTATCCCACCTGGGACATGACTCATCCCCTTGTCCAGCGTATCCACGCTGTAGGTGCCCCAGCACACAGTTGGCACCTTGGTTATCAGATCAACTGCTGGGGTATCACAGTGCTCATGTTTAAGTCATTCTTATTTTACTTAATGTCGCATTAACATCGCTTTCATTACAGTATAATTGTTCTGTTTTATTACTTACTGTTAATCTTTCACTGTGCCTAAATTATAAATTGAATGGTATTACAGGGGTGTGTGTATAGGAAAAACCATAGTATATGTAGGGCTTGGTACTATCTGTGATGTTAGGCATCCACAGCGGGTCTTGGAGTGTATTTCCCACAAATAAGGGGGGGAGGGGAATGTTATATTTGATTTGTTGTATATCTCCCTCCCTGGGACACAAGCCCTGTGAAAACAGTCTGTGGTCATCTTAGTGGCTGACAGATGTTGGATCACTGCACGTCAGTGGGGAAGCCATGGGGAGATATTTTGAGAAAGGTGCCCCATAGGGGGGGAAGACACTTACCAGACCGAAGGAGTCCTCAAGCAGGGCCAGTGTGGCTCTGGCTTGGAACTGACTGTGCTGCAGGTGGCTTAGGGCATGCTCGAAAGCTCGCTGGCGGAAGCTGTGGGCCAGGTCACCCAGGCGCACGAAGTAGCTGCTCTGGTCTGCTGCGGGTACTCTGGGCTCGGGCTCAGAGGCTGCCAACTGAGCTGCAAGGGAAGATGGGATTACTCAACGGTAGAGGCCCAAGGGCCATCCAGATCTTGGATTGTACAGATGACAAGCCCTCATGGGATCTGGGACCCAGCCCACCTTATTCTTACCCTGCTCCTCAGCACTCATAGGGTGGAAGATCTCCCCCACCTCCTCCAGCTCATTCGGGAGTGTGGTAAGACCTGTGACAGTTTCATGGCCACATGTGGTAGCTATGCACCCATCATTTTCCTTGCCCAGGCTGGTTCCCTGTGTGAATGTTACTATAGTAGAAACAAGGCCATGGCTGCTGGTGGTGGCTTCTCTGGCGAGGTCTGGGCCTGGACACACTGTGTCTGGGAGGTTGGAGACCCTGTAAGACTGAGCCTCTTGGGGGCTCATGATAATTTCTTCCCCACATTTGTCCAGGTCCTTGTCATTGATAAGTCCACCATAGGAGCTTTCCTCAGAGCCAGGTACCCAACTCTGTACAGTGCCCAGACCACTCTGGACAGCGCTCATGGCCACACCCACTGCCCCAGTGAGGCCAGTGGAAACTGCGTGTTTTGGTGTCAGGACCATCTTGGTGGTGTCCATGCCTGCTTCGATGGCATCCTTGGCTACACCCGTTGCCCCAGTGAGACCACTGCACACTGTGTCTTTGGTTCCCATAACCACAGCCTTGGAAGTATCCATGCCAGTTTGGACAGCGCCCTTGGCCACACCGATTGCCGCAGTGAGACCAGTAGACGCTGTCTCTTTGGTGCCGGTCAGGACTTTCTTGGTGGTCTCAATGCCGGTTTGGACGGCACCCTTGGCCACACCCATTGCCCCAGTGAAGCCAGTGGATACTGCGTCTTTGGTGCCAGTCAAGACCGTCTTGGTGGTGTCCATGCCAGTTTCGATGGCACCTTTGCCCACACCCATTGCCCCGGTGAGGCCAGTGGACACTGTGTCTTTGGTTCCCGTAAGAACAGTCTTGGAAGTATCCACTCCAGTTTGGACGGCGCCCTTGGCCACACCCATTGCTGCAGTGAGGCCGGTGGACACTGTGTCTTTGGTGCCAGTCAGCGCTGTCTTGGCGGTGTCCACGCCAGTTTGGATGGCACCCTTGGCCACACCCATGGCTGCAGAGAGGCCAGTAGATGCTGTGTCTTTGGTGCCAGTCAGGACCGTCTTGGAGGTGTCTATGCCAGTTTGGACGGCTCCCTTGGCCACACCCATGGCCGCAGTGAGGCCAGTGGATACAGTGTCTTTGGTTCCCACAAGAAGAGTCTTGGATGTATCTACCCCAGTTTGGATGGCACCCTTGGCCACACCCATTGCCCCGGTGAGACCGGTGGACACCGTGTTTTTGGTGCCAGTCAGGACCGTTTTGGTGGTGTCCATGCCCGTTTGGATGGCGCCCTTGGCCACACCCATGGCTGCATTAAGGCCAGTAGATGCTGTGTTTTTGGTGCCAGTCAGGACTGTCTTGGTGGTGTCCACGCCAGTTTGGATGGCACCTTTGGCCACACCTATTGCCCCAGTGAGGCCAGTAGATACAGTGTCTTTGGTTCCTGTAAGAACAGTCTTGGAAGTATCCACTCCAGTTTGTACGGCGCCCTTGGCCACACCCATTGCTGCAGTGAGGCCAGTGGACACTGTGTCTTTGGTGCCAGTCAGGACTTTCTTGGTAGTGTCCACACCAGTTTGGACAGTGCCCTTGGCCACACCCATTGCCCCAGTGAGGCCAGTGGACACTGTGTCTTTGGTGCCAGTCAGGACCGTCTTGGAGGTGTCTATGCCAGTTTGGACGGCTCCCTTGGCCACACCCATGGCCGCAGTGAGGCCAGTGGATACAGTGTCTTTGGTTCCCACAAGAAGAGTCTTGGACGTATCTACCCCAGTTTGGATGGCGCCCTTGGCCACACCCATTGCCCCGGTGAGACCGGTGGACACCGTGTCTTTGGTGCCAGTCAGGACCGTCTTGGTGGTGTCCACGCCCGTTTGGACGGCGCCCTTAGCCACACCTATTGCCCCGGTGAGACCAGTGGACACTGTGTCTTTGGTGCCAGTCAGGACTGTCTTGGTGGTGTCCATGCCTGTTTGGACGGCTCCTTTGGCCACACCCATTGCCCCAGTGAGACCAGTCGACACTGTGTCTTTGGTGCCAGTCAGGACTGTCTTGGTGGTGTCCATTCCAGTTTGGATGGCACTTTTGGCCACGCCTATTGCCCCGGTGAGGCCAGTGGATACAGTGTCTTTGGTTCCCGTAAGAACAGTCTTGGAAGTATCCACTCCAGTTTGGATGGCGCCCTTGGCCACACCCATTGCCCCAGTGAGACCAGTGGCCACTGTGTCTTTGGTGCCAGTCAGCACTGTCTTGGTGGTGTCCATGCCAGTTTGGACGGCTCCCTTGGCCACACCCATTGCCGCAGTAAGACCAGTAGATGCTGTATTTTTGGTGCCAGTCAGGATCGTCTTGGTGGTGTCCAGGCCGCTTTGGACAGCACCCTTGGCCACACCCATTGCCCCGGTGAGGCCAGTGGCCACTGTGTCTTTGGTTCCCATAATAACAGTCTTGGAAGTATCTACCCCAGTTTGGACGGCGCCCTTAGCCACACCCATTGCCCCAGTGAGACCAGTGGACACTGTGTCTTTGGTGCCAGTCAGGACTGTCTTGGTGGTGTCCATGCCCGTTTGGACGGCACTTTTGGCCACACCTATTGCCCCGGTGAGGCCAGTGGATACAGTGTCTTTGGTTCCCGTAAGAACAGTCTTGGAAGTATCCACCCCAGTTTGGATGGCGCCCTTGGCCACACCCATTGCCCCGGTGAGACCAGTGGCCACTGTGTCTTTGGTACCAGTCAGCACTGTCTTGGTGGTGTCCATGCCAGTTTGGACAGCTCCCTTGGCCACACCCATGGCCGCAGTGAGGCCAGTAGATGCTGTATTTTTGGTGCCAGTCAGGACCGTCTTGGTGGTGTCCAGGCCACTTTGGACAGCACCCTTGGCCACACCCATTGCCCCGGTGAGGCCAGTAGCCACTGTGTCTTTGGTTCCCATAATAACAGTCTTGGAAGTATCCACTCCAGTTTGGACGGCCCCCTTAGCCACACCCATTGCCCCGGTGAGGCCAGTGGACACTGTGTCTTTGGTGCCAGTCAGGACTGTCTTGGTGGTGTCCATGCCAGTTTGGACGGCACCTTTGGCCACACCTATTGCCCCGGTGAGGCCAGTGGATACAGTGTCTTTGGTTCCCACAAGAAGAGTCTTGGAAGTATCCACCCCAGTTTGGATGGCGCCCTTGGCCACACCCATTGCCCCGGTGAGACCAGTGGACACTGTGTCTTTGGTGCCAGTCAAGACTGTCTTGGTGGTGTCCATGCCCGTTTGGATGGTGCCCTTAGCCACACCTATTGCCCCGGTGAGGCCAGTGGACACTGTGTCTTTGGTGCCAGTCAGGACCGTCTTGGTGGTGTCCATGCCTGTTTGGACGGCTCCTTTGGCCACATCTATTGCCCCAGTGAGACCAGTGGACACTGTGTTTTTGGTGCTTGTAAGGACAGCATTTGAGGTGTTCAGGCCCCCCTGGACAACCCCTGTGGCCATGTTGACAGCACCTGTCACTCCACTGCAGATGCTGTCCTTTGTGCCAGTGAGCACAGTCTTGGTGGTATCCATACCAGTCTGAACGACACCTTTGGCCATGCCCACTGCTCCCATGACCCCGCTGGCCACAGCTTCCTTGGTTCCAGTGAGCACAGGCTGGGTCATGCTAAGTCCTCCCTGGACTACACCTTTAGCTGAGTCCATCACATTGGCCACTCCAAAGGAGATGGCATCCTTGGTTTTGGTCATTGTGGAGCACACCAGGTCCTTCGGCCCAGAGGTCATCTGATGAGAAAGGACACTTGCAGTCAAGAACAGAGCTGGGAGGCACTTCTCATCCCAGACTTCTGCTAACCTGACTCCTGACATGCCTGGTGAGTGGGATCTGTTACCTAGAGGCCCAGTGTCCTCCCTGCCCATCTCTGATATACCCATGGTTTTCCAGGACTAAGCCTTAACAAGCTCTGTCATGGTGCCAAATTACTCCCTCAATTTAATAGAGCACCCATTGCCGATGAGTCCCTTATAACTTTGG
Source organism: Mormoops blainvillei (assembly GCA_004026545.1). Taxonomy (NCBI): domain Eukaryota; kingdom Metazoa; phylum Chordata; class Mammalia; order Chiroptera; family Mormoopidae; genus Mormoops; species Mormoops blainvillei. Next base: position 43,018 of record PVJD01002501.1, on the reverse strand, counting down.
AACCCTTGACAAGGTGCCTTGGCCTTGGGGTTAGCAAACCCTTGAATTACATTTTTTTTTCATTTTTAGGAGAATTTGAACCTGGTTTACCCTGTTATAGTGAAGAGATCAAATTGCTCATTTAAATGAGTGTGTTCAACTAAGAGAAGGGCATGACTGGAAAAGTAGTAAACAAGAAGTACAGGGACAAGGATTAGGTTCAAGTCATAGGGAATTGTCAGTAACTATTTTTTTAACCTACCCAATGGCAGTTGTCTTTAGTTCAGGCAAACTACCCCAGAGTTGTAATGGCCTCACAGTCACCCCCACTCAGGGGCAGCCATGAGTGTGTTCTTTTTACTTCAGTGGTTCTCATGAGGGGCGATCCTGCCTCTACTCCCCAGGGACATTGGACCATATCTGGGGACATCCATGTTTGTTGGGACTGTTGGGAGGAGGTGTTACTTGCATTGAATGGGTGGGGGCCTGGGAAGCTGTGCAACACCCCACTGTGCCAAGGATGGCCTCACAACCAAGAATGGTCCTACCCAAATGGCCATAGCACTGACGCTGAGAAGCTCTGGAGTTTTATTCTGACTGCCTGCCTCCTGCCCAGCCTCCAATCAAGCAGGAACCTTGGGCTCTGTGCCTGCAGAGGTCCAGGTTCAAATCTCAGCTCTTCTCTGCACTCGCTGTGTGAAAGCCACATCCCCTCTCTGAACCAGTTTCTGAAAAGTGGTGGTTAAAATAGCACCTCCTTCAAGGACTAGGGAGGAAGCAAGTCACAAGGTACCTAAAGCACTTTGCAGATAGTAGATGCACAGTTAGCACGAGTGGAGATGAGCAGAGAAGTCATGCATAAATGGAAAAGGGGGTAAGGGTCTGTTTTAATTTGGGCTAGAAGGGCCTGCCAAAGTTCTTCGCCCTGTGAGATGCTAAGGTCTGGTTGAGTTGAGGGCAGAGGAGACTGGGAAGACCCGGGTGGGGTCATGTGCTGGGTGGAGGAGTTCCTGTCAGACCTCTGCCACCCTACTGTGGCCTCAGCTGGCTTACATCAGCCCCTTTGCTTGGCCCAGCCTTGGGGAAAGGATAACATGGGCAGTCCTCATGTATTCAGGACAGAGGGTGGATGTAACATTGGTTCAAATCCCAAGCTGCCACATCCTGCAGTGTGACCCTTGGCAGGTGGCTCAGCTTCTCTGTGCCTCAGCTATGGGGTGGGGTAATATTAATTCCCTTCCTCACAGGCTGGTTGGGAGGATTAACTGTTAAGGGGCACATATAAAGCATGGTGCCCAGAGGCTAAAATGTGGTGGGTGAGTTGCTGTTGTTTGGGTCACCTCATGCTAGGCATGGATTGAGGGGCTCTTAGTAGTCTGTTCGGAGCCTGACAATTCGGGGCAGTGAGGCAGTACTATATTCGTTTCACAGCTGTGGTAATGGAGGCTCAGAGGGAAGGATCTGTCTGGAATCCCATAGTAGGGCACACAGGGGTGTCTGCTCTCTCCTTGGGGAGGAACCAGAATACCCCCTAGGGAGGCAGAGGCCATCATACCAGGCTCTGACAGCCCCTCTCACCTTGTCTGAAGGCGGCGGCAGCTTCTCCACCTCCCTTGCCATCTGCTTCGAGTCGGTAGCAGCTATGGGGACAGGAGCTGGTCAGGCACCCCCGGGAAGGCAAGGGAAGTGCCCTGGCATCAGCCACCCTGGTGCCCGTTGCGCAATTGACAGGCACAGCCTGAAAGGTCAGGAATGTCCCAGCCACCCCGCCAGGAACAGCAGGAATTGACATCCATGGCCATGCGCTGGGCTCCCTTCGATATCCCACCCCTGCCAGGGCCTTGATTTCCTGGAACGGGCTCCCTGGTGTTTTCTCTGCCTGGGTCCTGGATGCTGGAGGCCCACCCAGACAGGCTGCAAGAAGAGGAGTCAGAGCCCCGCCCCACCTTTGTTACAGCTGGCAGTTGCCCGTCAGACTTAGCTATATGGAGCAGAAGTCAGCTACCAAGGGCTCTGGGCCCAGACGGAGGGCCGACCCAGGCAGCCACCCCAACCCTGGCCCTCCTGCACCAGCCCCTCTATGTGCCATGAGTACCCTGGCTGAATAACTAGAGTGGAGAGACCCCCAGGCTCTGCCACCTCAGGGAAGCCACTGTCCCTCTCTGGAACCAGGATCGCCATCCCCAGTAAGTTTATAGCTGTTGAAGACCCACCCTTTGGTTCACAGGCATTGCAAACAGGGTGATGGCAGGAGGCAGATGGAGAGCATGGGTGGTACTGCAGGGAGACAGGCTATGATCATACCCCCAATTTTGCTGCTTATGCCACTGTGGGCATATTTATGCTGCAGTTTCCCCATCTGGTGCTATATGAGCATCACCTGTCACATACAAAACGTCCTCAAAGTGGCTAGAAGTCCCTCCTAGGACATTTCCTATTGCTGGGGTTCCCCTCCAGAACCCCCACCCTATGAGCCTGTGTACTCACCCTGGGCCTGGGAATGGGTGGCCTGGGGGGTGGTAGCACCTGTGGGATCAGCGACTGGCTGGACCTCTTTCGCTGGGCCTTGGGCATTGGCCACCAGGTTCCGAGCAGAACTGAAGCCAGGCAGGAACCCCAAGAAGCTGCCCAGGGTCTGTGTAGGGAGGGGCAGCATGAGCAGGGCTGAGCTGCAGTGGGCTGGGGTGGGGAGAAGCATCAGACAGCCCTGGGCTTCCACACCTTCTCAGGCTCTGGCTTTTGAGTGACCTTTCGTTTCAAGCCTCAGCTTCCTTGCCGGGGCAGTGGGCAGATACAACCAGCCTCCCAGGGACAGAGGAGAGGGTCATCCTCCTAGTCTTCAAGGCCTTCTCCTTCCACAACCCCCGCTTCACAGATGGGGAAACGGAGGCTCAGAGAGGGGCCATGGCCTGCCCATGGTCACACAGTAGGAAAGGATCTGAGGTCTACATGAGCCACCCCCCACTCCCAGCTAGGGACAGGAGGGAAGAGTTAGCACGGTGGCTCTCAGAGCCCTCCCGCCCCACCTGGAAAGCCCCTCCCAGACCTGAGGACTGTGGAGGTCACCTTCCCAAGGCTCTGGGTGGGGGGCTCCAGGCCTCAGCAGGAATCTTCCCCGCCCATAGCTCCCCTTACCTTGCCCTTGGGTTTGGGCTCCCGGCCTCCTTCCCCTTGAGCGGACATGTTAATACTCTTAGGCAGCTGGAAGGGGGCAGAGAGGGTTCGTTAAACGGGGCCCCCAGGCCTGCCCCACACCCATAGCCCTAGGCATTCCCAGACACCCACCTGGAGACCGGGCCTTACCCCGGCATTACTCACCTGGGCTGTGTGAGGGTCCTTAGGAGTGACTGGTGGTGCAGCTGGCAGCTGGCTCTGCTTTCAGCTCCCAGGCCTTATAGGGTCTGGGGCAGGCACAGGCCTGGCCGGCAGGGGCAGGCGGCCAGCGGGCTGGGGGAGGGCTCTGGACAGTCACGTGTCTGCCCGCCCAGCCCAGCATGGGCCCCGGGCCCGCACCTTTCCCCTTCTCTCAGTACTGGGCCACCTCTGCCCACAGCACCGCCCCCACAAGCCGAGTGAGTCACAGGCCATCCTGTGTCCCTGAGGCATGGCCTGTATGCCCTCTTGGCCTATTCTTTTTATCCATGAGATGGGCATGGTTCAAATCTCAGCTCTACTGGGATGCCTTGGTCTTGGTTTCCCCTTCAGACTTCTCACTGTAACTCACAATGTTATATTTCCCCTCTGCCTTCATTTCCCCTGGCTCTCTTCCCCCTTGATCATCCCAGCCACAGGGGTCGTCTTGTACCTCCAGATCTCTAGGTATGGTCCTGCCTCAGGGCCTTTGCATGGGCTTTCCCTTCTGCCTATAGCACTCTTTCTTCCCCAGACACCCACACAACTCCCTCCCTCCTGTGTTCCCTGCAATAGAACAGTACCTGGCACATAGTTGGCACTTAATGTTTGGTTAAATGGGCCAACTCTGAGTGGTTGTGAGTGTGAGATGAGGTCACACATGTGACCTGTTTATTTCTGTGCTTGGTACTCAGTAGGTGCTCAACAGGTATTAACATTGTCCAGGGAGAGAGAAGCAGCATCTGTCCTCAGCTGGGAGGGGACATGTTGCTCTCTGAAAGGGACTTCTCTTGAGAAAGGAGCCAAAACGTAAACCAAGACACAGCACTGACAGAGCTGGGGGCACCCTAAGAGTGAGAATCAGGCCTGGTAGGCTTGGGCCAATCCAAGGTGGCTTCCTGGAGGAGGCTTTTTGTGCCTGAGGCCACAGCCAGGAACTGGCAGACATGGAATTCAGATCCAAACCCTGAACCTGCGTATAGAGTGACCTGTCTGTGGATGGGTCCGTGGGTGACCAGAGGAGTGACTGCCATGCCTTCTCTCGGCAGTTTCCCTGCTGCCTACCCCTGAAACAGGGTTCCCAGTCATGTGCCAGTGGGAGCTGGGGAAAGACCCAGCTGGTGGCTCTGGGCTCTGAGTTGGGAGAAGAAAGGGTCTTTTCTCTGGGTCTAATGACCCTCAGGTTGTCTCCTTGGAGTCGTCACTGTTTGCCAAACACTCAAGGATGAAAGAGGGAATCCCTTAACCTCTCTCCAACCTACACTTCCTAAAGGTGACATTGGGTTGGGTGGATCTTGGGTGTGCTCCTCCTTTCACAGCACAGTGAGGGACAGGGGAACCCAGCCACAATAATAAAAATGATCATAACCACCAAGTCAGGTGTTGTCCCCCTCCTGCCCACAGCCCTCCAGGGCTCCCACCTCCCGTGGGGGAAAGGTCCAAGTTCTCCCTGTGGCCCGTCCGTCCTGGATGACCTGCTCCTGTCCTCTCCCTGCCCTCACCTCCTCCATCTCTCCCTCTCACTCTGCTCCAGCCAGTTAGGCCTCTTTGCTCTTTCTCCAACAGGCCGGGCAAGGTCCTGCCCCAGGGCCTTTGCATAGGCTGTGCTCCCAGCCTGGAATGTTCTTCAGTCTTCGCTCATGTGTCACCTCGTCAGAGGCCTTGCTGGACCCCCTCTTTTATTTGAAAATATCTCTTGAACTCTCACACATTTCCCATTGTCCTTCCCTTTTATTTTTCTCGTCATTCTAACACTAAGGAAAGTAATTTACTCGTTTTTCTTGTTTATTGCTTGTCTTCTACTGTATTGTCAGGCATAGAGGGTAGGATTTTTATCCATTTTGTTCTCTGCCATGTCCCAAGGCAGAGAAGAGCCTAGCACATAGCAGGTGCTCTGTAAGTATTTGTTGAATGAATGAATGAATGAGTGAATAATAGCCTCTGTGGATGAGGAGTTTACTAGGATTGAGCACGACTTGCCTATTTTGCAGAGAAAATGGGTTTGGAGAGGGGGCGTCGCCTGCCTGCCCACCTGTGGGCAAGGATGGGACTCAACCCCAGGGCCACAGGGGCCAGGGAGGTTCCTGAGCAGGGGCAGGGAGGTGAGTCTTGCCAGTGGGAAGTGGTTAGGGCCGAGTCCCAAGGAAGCCAGGGGCCACCCTGACCTCATCGAATCAGACTGTGGTTTCCCAGAAGCCTGCCTGGTCACCCGGGAGCCTGAGGGGCAGCCAAGACTGTGGCCAGAGCACGGGAGGGCCCATGAGGCTGCCCTGTGGCCCGTGCCCCACCACTGTCTCCCCGGCCCTGACCAGTGGGGAAGCCACAGCAAGGCCAGCCCCTGGGGGCCCGGGAGGTGGGCGTAGGAGCGGCTGACCCACCTAACTCCTCTCCTCAGACCTGCTCCCTGTAGATTCCAGGACATTCATTTATACCGATGTGTGAACTTTCACTCCCGGAAGCACATCCGAAGGGGCAACGCTGAACCCAGGTGGGCTGAGCACCAAAGATGGAACTACAGACAGGATGTCAAGCTGGCGGCAGGTCATCACTCCTTTCAGATCTCAAACCCCAGCTGGTGCCACATAATAACACAGCCCTGAGGCTCCCCACACCCTGAAACTGAGACTCCCTTTGGTCAGAACAGAGGCCGTGGGCCTTTGGACAACATGAAGCACCTTTATTCCGGAGAGCATACCCCAAACAGCAAAGCAAGTGGGTCTGGCAGGCCCAGCTGGTGCACCCCGGCATCTTTGGGGACTCCTCAGTCCAGTATGTGCAAGATGGGGGAGCAGGGGAGTGCTCACTTTTCAAAGCCCCAGATAGAAGCCATTGGGCAAAATGTGTGTTTCTCTGAGGAGATTTGATTGGCTTCTTGGGCGTGAGGGAACAGGTGACCACAGATGAATGAACCCAGCTGAGGACTAGTCAGACCTGAGTTAGGTTCATGTCCCCATATGTCCAAGGGAAATGTTGGGGAGGATCTGATATCAGTGAAGCTGGCCTAGATTCAGAATTCTGCAGGAACCCCCAAATCCGCGCCTGGGCCAAATTTAAGGCATTCGGTGTTAGTGCTTCTGCACGGCCACTAGGGGGCAGCAGGATATGGAGATGTAGGCAGCCTCCCGCTGCCCCAGGCTGCAAGGCACCATCCGGTCAGAAGTCCAGCTCTGGCATCAGGGTGTGCTTGGGACGGCTGGGGGGCTCAGGCTCCTCCTCTGGAATGTCCTCCGGGAAACCTGTGCCGTCCCGGTGCTGGGCCTGCCAGGCTCTCTGCTGGGCTGGCCAGTCCAGGTGGGCCCAGCGGGGATCGGGGCCCCCCACAATCTCGTCCACTAGGTTCTCCAGGTTGGGTGGGGGCTCTGACCGCTCTAGGAGAATGGGCGAGAAGGGCCCCACGAGCCAGGGCAGCGGCACGGCCTGCACCACCAGCTCTAGCAGCTCGTCCACGCAGGCGTGGGCCCGAGCCACTCTGCCCCGTCCTTCAGCCAATGCCGCCGCGGGCACGTCCCCAAAGCAGCGTGCGTCAGCGAAGGCGGCCTGCAGGGCATCCACGCTGCGTCGCACCTCAGCCACCTTCTCCTGGGCGCCCCGGGGCAGGCCCCGCACGCTGGTCTGCAGTGCGTCCACTGAGCCCTGTAGTTCCTGCATCAGACTTCGGGACAGTACCAGCGTTTCCAGCTCCGCCTGCAGGGAGGGTGAAGGGGGCGGGGCCTCAGTGTTCCGGATGGACACATTCCCAGACCATAGCCCTATCTCAGTTTCCCCATGGACACAATGGTATTGTCACCCTGACTCAAATTCATCATGGACACAATGGAACTATCTCCCTGCCTCTGTTTCCCCCATGGACACAAGACAGCCCTGCCTTCTCAAAAGCAGAAATCGAGAAGGTTTTCCTAAAGGACCCACGATTGGACTTCCCTTGCCTCAGTTTCCTCCAACCAGCTGACCTCACCAGTTGGTTAGACACAGCTCGAGACTGTCCCCTGGCAGCCCTGGGCAGATCCAGAACCACCCCCTACAATTCCACCATCCTACCTGGCTGCGGCGGCGGCCATTTTCCAGGGCACTCAGGCTCCAGTCCCCCCATAGCTCGTGCACTTTCCCAGGGCGGGCCGGGGCAGTAGGGGTCACCCCACACCGCACAAGGTCAATCTGTGGGGACGGGAGAAATGGTTGTCAGAGGTGCAAGATTTGGGGGGTTAGATCTGGCCTTATTAGGCACCTGTGTGCAACCTTCCACACCTGCTGATCCAGCCTGGCCAGCCTTGTTCATCGTCTCTGCCCTCTGGCAGACCCTGCAATATGTGGCTCCTCTGAAGCTCAGCCTCACTGCCAGGCATTTGCTCATGCCGGTCCCTCTGCCAGGTACACTTCCCTCCACCCGATCTCCCTTCCTGGTTTGCTCCAGTTCTAGTCTCAATGCAGACGTCACCCTTCCAGGAGGTTTTCCCTCCTCCCCTCCTGGCTGTGTGGTCCTCTGGGTCCCACAAGCACCTGGCATGTTCCCCATTGAGACCTTGATCTCCCAACTGGACTGTGAGTATCCTAAAGAGGCCACTATGCCTCCAGTACCCGGGACAGGGCATGTATTAGAAGATGAACAGAAGTAAATCATGGCCCATCGATACAATGGAATATTAGTGATAATATTAGCCATAAAAAGGAAGTTCTGACACGTGCTGCAAAATGGAATGAACCTCGAGGACTTTGTGCTCAGTGAAATAGACCCACTTAGGTGCTGCGGGCGCCCTCTGGTGGCTGCTAAGGGGAGGACAGACGGGTCCAGGAGGAGAGCTGGGGGACCAGGTGACCAATAGTGGGGGCTGGACCTAGGTAGATGGAGGAAGAGGAGGGAGATGTGGGTAGATTCAGGTTAGACTTTGAGGGCAGAGCGGACAGTATGGCTGATGTGTCAGATGTGGGAGGGGATGAGAATAGGGATCAAGAAACCAGAGCTGCAGGCAGTTGAGATGGGGAGAGAGGATGTGGAATAAGCAGGTTGGGGCATCTGAACTTATCAAGTGCAGTAAGCCTGAGCTGTCGTATCCCTTCGAAGCAGGGAGGGATGGACAATGGGGGAAGAAGCTGGCTGTGAGCTGGAACCTAAAGGATGGTGAGGATTGAGATTGGTGACAGTAGAGTGAAGGAAGAGGTAACTTCTCCCTCTCTGGACCTACCTTAACTGCCTATAAATTCCAATTCCTACTCCTCCACAAAACCCCTTCCTCACTCCCCAGGCTGACTCTTAGCAGCCCCCTGAGCTTCTCCAGCCCCAGGCAACCCTCCTCCCAAACCCTGAACACACACAGCTAGAGGCAGCTGAGCCTAATTCTGCCTCCCCCTTCAGTCTAGCATGGGACCAGGTACTCAGCTGGTGCTCAATCCATGCTTACTGGCCTGCATTACAGGGCGAGGGCAGGTAGAGGGCTCTCACCAGCTCCAGTGTCTCCTGCAGCTGGGCCAGTGTGTCCTGGGCATGGTGTTTCTTCTGCCTCAGTTTCCCCAGAGAGTGCTCATACGCCAGGTGGCGCAGCCGTGCTGACAGGGAGCCCAGGCGCACAAAGTAGCCCTGATGTCTCCTCTGCTCTTCCACTGAGCCCACTTCCGGGCTTTCAGCCTCAGCTGCCAGCGCCACTGCAGGACGGGATGGGGGACGGGGTCAGCATGGACACCACTTCGATGTCTGTTCACCCTCCTTCTGGGTTGACAAGCCCATGGGCTCCCAAATTTATAGCTTCCTTTTATTAGTATCAACTCATTTAATCTTCCCTAAACCCTGTGATGTAGGCACTGTGGCACTGTTATTAGCGCCACTTCACAGATGGGAAAGAGAGAGGTGAAGTCCCACAGTGTACAAAGAGTAGAACTGGGATTCGAACCCAGGCACTCTGGCTCCAGGCTATTCTTAAAAATAAATAAATAAAAGATTTTATTCATTTATTTTTAGAGGGGAGGGAAGGGAGGGAGAGAGAAACATTGATTGGTTGCATCTTGCACACTCCCAACTGGGGACTGAACCTGCAACCCAGGCATGTGCCCTGACTGGGAATCGAACCTGCAGCCTTTCGGTTTGTGGGACGATGTCCAACCAACTGAACCACACCAGTCAGGGCTAGGCTAGTCTTAACCTATCTACTAAACCACACCTTAAAGGATATATCACAAGTGTCTGGCACACAGTAGGTGCTTCAAAAATGCCTCACAGCCTTTGTGCTGAGAAGTAAGTATGTCAAGATGTTTTCTAGTGCCGTAAAGCAGGGGTTGAGCAGCCGGATTGTGTCCAGGGCCAGCAGACAACATTAGAACATTGGAGAAAGGTGGGCTTTAAGAGGGCACACGCTATTTAACTCAAGTGTCTATAGTTTTTCAAGGCAAGCCAGAAATCGGATGTGTAGGACAAAATCTGATTGTTAAATGCACACAATAAATTAAGAGATTTTTAAAGGCATTGTACAGGCCAGATAATACAATTTGGATGGCTACCAGCTTGAGACCATGACCCTCTCAAGTCTTTAAGCCAATTATGCCCTTGGGGTCTGGGTGGTCTGTTTCTAGTAGGATGTGGGCAGGGGGCCATGGAAGTGGAGTGGGAGGCCAGGGCTGGCCTCTAGCTCCACATTCCTGCTGATCTGTATGTCCTTGAGTAAGTCCTGAACCTCTCTGATCTGTAACCTCCAGGGATGTGGACTGGGTAGGAGGACTTAGGAGTGGAGTGGGGAGGGCACTGGTCTCACCAAGCTCCTCCTCGGTCATGGGCAGGAAGTGGTCCACCAGCTCCTCTGACTTGCCCAGCACGACATCCACAGCATGGCTCATGGAACGCTTCAGCTCCACACTCCAGCGCCGGCTCTGCCGTGCCAGGCCTGCCATGCCTGTCATACTACTGGCCACTGCGTCCTTGGCTGAGGTTACCACCTAGAAGGAGAGGCCCCTGATCCAGGTGCTGTTAGATTCTGGCTCCCTTCCCTGGCCCCTGGGGCTAGGGGTCAAGGGTTCCTGGCCCCTTTCCACCTCAGGGCCTCAATTTCTCCTCTATAAATTGGAGAAAAATATCTCCCTCACAAGGTGGCTGAAGGGGTTACCAGCACCTGCCGGCACATATTAAGTGCTCAATAAATATGGGTGCCAATTATTTTAATCCGGCCGGTGTTTTTTGTTCTGGTTCCAGAGTCCAGGTGGCAGAGGGGCTCAGGCTGGGCCTAGGGGGAGGCAGTCTTCCTCCTTCCCACTCCCACCCCCTGTAGGTCCCCACGGTCTGGTGCTGTACCATCTCCGAAGGTTGCTGGAGAAAGGGTAGCTTCTCCTCCAGCTTGTCCAGGCCCCTGCAGGCAAGATCGTTCACTGTAGCCACTGGAGAGAGAGAGAGAGAGAGAGAGAAAGAGAAGCAGGGAGAATCTGGAAGATGAGGGAGATAGGGACACAGAGGAACAGAGAAAGAGGGAGTGCTGGAGGGAGAAGCAGAGGGAAAAAGAAGGGGAGATAGGGAGTGAGGGGGGCTGATCAGGGAGAGTCAGGGAAGGCCACTTGGCAGAGGCTAGCTGGCTGGCCCCTGAGGGGCCGGAGACCCTGAGGGTATGGATGGGCCACCAGGCTGGGCCCCGCCTCCTCTGCTTTCCCCACCTCTGTCCTGTCACTGGTCTCTGCCAGCACCAAGGTGACTCCACCCCCCTGCTCAGCTCAAACGCCCCAACGAGCAGGCTCAAGGTCACACAAAGCAGCAAAGGAGGTGGGGAGGCCCTGGGCTGGAACCCTCAGGTGACATCCTTCTTCAGTCAGATGTGAGGCCGAGAGTCTTTCTGCCCTCACCCCCATCAGGCTGTTAGGTTGGACTCCTGAGCTGGTCACAGGTCTAGGGAGATGTAGGGCTCAGGACAGGCGGAGGCAAGGACAAAGGGGCAGAAGGGGAAGGGAGGTCGGATAGGCAAAGGGGACCCAAGGCACAACAGGCCAACCGACAAGGGAGGAGGACATCCAGACAGATGGAATGGGGACAGAAGGAGGGGACCACAAGTAAACTGCTAAGGGCAGATAACAGCCAGGCAAAAAAACATAATACACCAACAGGTAGAGGAGAAGTGGGACAGGCAAAGAAGGACTGAGCAAGGATAACACGGGTGGATGGAGGGCAGGCAGATGGAAGGCACGCAGGATAGGTAAGACTGAGGAGGGACACCCAGGTCATGGGGTCCACCCCAGGGCATGCCATGCAGATGGAGCAGGAGAGGGTGGAACCACGGGGCAACCACGACTCTCTGGCCATGGGGACTCACGCTGAGGCTGCAGGTGGCTGAGCAGTGGTTGGGCGTGGTCCAGGGCACTGGTGGTGAGGCTGCACACGCAGTGCTCAGCCAGGCGGCAGGCAGAGCCCAGTAGCGGGTGCTTATCCTTGGCCGCGCTATAAGCACCGGAGACGGCAGTGCATGTGGCCTTGACCAGGGGCAGGGCCACAACTCGCTGCACCGCACTCTGTGGGAAGTAGAAGCATCAGAAGGGCCCCCAGGGAGGTGGGAGTCTCAACCACACTTTAGCCTACCTCCCCTCTAAGGGCCATAATGAGAGGTGGGCAAGAGGGCTGAGGGAATGTGTATTGGGCACCTGGCTGTATACAGCAGAGGAAACCCACATGAAGGTGCTCACAGGCTCCTGTTCTCAGTAGCACGCACACAGCATGACAAGTTCTGAAAGAGTCTGGCGGCTAAGGGCAGACAGCCTCTGGGGCAAAACTACCTGTATTCAGTTCCGGTTTGGCCACAACCGGGCTGTGTGAGCTTGGGCAAGTGAGTGAACTGTTTGGTGCCTTGGTCTCCAGTCTGTAAAATAGGTTTCTAGGGCTATGATCGAAATGCTAGGAGCTGATGTATGTGAAGCACTTGGGACAGTGGCTGGTGCGGAGTAGATGCTGTGAGTGCTGCTATCGTTGTTGTTGTTGTTGTTGTTCTTGTTCTTGTTGTTGTTGTTGTTGTTAAGAGTGCCATGATGCCAGACACAGAAATAAGGAGATATGGGCAAGAAGACCCAGAGTGGGAGAGGGAAAGGTGGGCAGAGGCCAGGTAAGTTAGCTGGGTCTGCTTGGAGAGATAGATGCTTCCCTCCCCGGGCTTCTCTGTGCCCCTCTGGGAAGTGGTAGGAGGTGCCGAGATGCCAGCCTCCATGGTCCAAAATGCCCTAATAGTGTGGTGCTCACATCAAAGATAGAGGTGGTGGAGGGTGCCCAGCCTGCAGCTGTTTAGGGAAGGACTGTCCCCTACCCTTCCCCATGCCCTGCTTCATAGGAGGTGCAGCCCCTTACCTGCTGGTCCTGCTCCCACAAGCTGGATCTGCGGCCCTGAGCCGCCTCATCCTCTGACATGCCTGCTGCAAACAAGGTCACCTGGGGAGCAGGACACAGTGAGGGGGGTCAGCCCTCCCGGCCCCCTCCCAGGCCTTAGGTTCTGCCTGGAGCCTAAGAGCCTCTGTGACTCCAGGGAGTCTCGTTCCCTCTTGGGGCCTCAGTTTCCTCATCTGAAAAATGGGATAATGATAATACCTACCTCAGAATGTCATGAGAAGCACAGGTAGTGCATGCACAGGACTCTGCACACAGTAGGTGCACATGAGAGAGCCTCTGGCAAGGGGGTGGCTCTGTAGTGATTCAAAGCATGGACTCAGGGTTCGAATCCTGCCATTATCTGCTGTGTGAATTTGGGCAAGTGCCTTCACCTCTCTGGGCAGTTTCCTCTTCTGCAAAATAGGGAAGGTCCCTGCTGTCCCTTCCCGGACAGAACTGCACAAGCAGCCCCCTACAGGGATGCAGGTGATAACTGTAGAATCCCAATAAACCCAGTCAGTTTGACAGTCAGGAAAGCTGAGGCACATAGCGGTCCATGCTGGGCCCAAGGTCACTCGGCTTAAGCTTGACTCAGAGTAGGCAGTTCGACCTCAGGCTCCCCGCCTGCAGTTCATCCCCACCCCGTGCCTTCAGAGCCGTGGTCCCCGCCCAACTGGGTCCTGAGCTTCAGCCAACTGGGCTAAGGGTCTCAGCCACCTGCTCCGGCGCGTCACCTCTCTCTTGTTGGACCCTCGCCTACCCACTCAATTCGGGGCCCCCCGGGCGCGCGGAGCGCTCCTGGACGCCACCCGCGTGGTACTCACCTGGGTGTGCGCAGCCTCAGCCCCCAGGTACCGCCAAGGACCCCAACTCGGGCTCCAGTCTCCGCCCCCTGCCGGCCCCTCTCGCCTTATAGTGGCTCGGGAGGCGGAGCCTCCGGGGGCCGACCAATAGAGAGAGGCCGAGTGGGGGCGTGCCTCTGGGGCGGGGCTCCAGGCCCGCTTGCTCTTCTCTGCTGCTCCCAGAGCCCTGTGCAGTTGCCAAAGCAGCTCGGGGACGCTGGATGCCCATGGGTTGAGCTACTTCCGTGTCACCCTCTGCGGAGGGCGATCACAGCCCTCACCTCCTCGACCAGTGACCTCAGGCAAGTCCTTAACATCGTTCTGTTTTTAAAAATCTGCCACTTAACTAAACCAGGAGCCAGGCCGTCCCATTCCCTGAGATCCTCGTTTTACAGATGAGCAAATTGAGGCTCAGAATTCTTAAACCACTTGCTCTGGTCCCACAGCGATCGAAGGATTTGTTTTAAACCCAGCTCTGCCAGGCTGCAGACCCTGGTTTTTTCATCAACTTGCCTGTAATGACCACCAATGGGCATGACACACCTCCCAGGGTCTGAAAAACCCGAGCATGGTCCAAAAGTTCCCATGCCCCCCAAATCTGACCCTGGCTTCCACTATGGCCAGCATTGTGTCAGCAGGTGGCTCCAGATTCTAAGTTGTGAGAACACAGTTCCCTGGGCTTCTGCCCATCTGCTCAGCCTTATCCAGTCTGCCCACACTTGCCACACTGGGTGGCTGCCCCCTGGGTTATCACTGGCCAACATGACAAATTGTTTGGAGACCTGAAGCAATCTGGTTTAATTTAAACCTTCCCCAGGGCACAAGCTCTGGCAGGAATCCACCAGTAAAATGACACCCCAGGCAATGGTCAAGGTTTTATTTCCAGTTAAGCCTCAGGATAGAAGGGAGGAGGACCAGCCACAGGCCACCAGATCCCAACTACCATCTGTTTGGAATTTCAAGCCCATCACCCCAAACCCTGGGTCATGCCTCTTCTTTCCTCCTTCATCCTGGAGACTTAGGAAGTTGCAGGAACACAGTGAATGCTAATTGGTCCAATTCTGTTCAACAATTATTTATTAAACCAACCCCTAACAAAGCGATGAATAAGAAGCAACTCATCCCCAGGCCCTGCACTCAGAGAGCCCCCCAAACTGGGATAGAGGGAGCTAGAGCCAGGTGAAGACAGCCCCAGTATGGCCAGGGCTGTGCCAGAGGGAGGGAGAGGGAGCGGAGGGAACAGGGAGACCAAGAGGTCTAGAATGCGGGGAAGGCATTCCTAGAAGAGGACACAGCTTGAGCGATGGCAAGGAGGCCGCAGAGCCTAAGAAGCGTTTTCGGAAGCAGGGGCAAAGTGGGTCTAGCGATTATGGAAATCCTGCCCCACCCTTAAAAGGGGGGGATTAATTGCCTAGCGGGGTGCAGTGTTCTGCCAGGCCATCCCTATCCACCTCCACCCCAGCCTTAGACTTCAAATAGGATATGGCCGTGGCCAGTAGCGTCTTGCCCTTCATGGCTTTAGGTTCAGCACAACATGTGTTATTCCGGAAGAACATCTTGTCTTTATTGTTCACAAGCCACTGATAGAGGTCATCCAAGTTCTGGTCGCAGATCCAGGGGTTACTGGAGATGTCAAAGCCATCCTTCATGTCCCGGGCCGCTCCGGGCTTCCCCAGGGATGCCCAGAGCCCCTTGGGCACGCTGGTCAGTGAATTGTTGGAAAGGTCCAGCATGTCCAGCTGCTTCAGACCTCGGAAAGTGCCGGCTGCCAGCGTGGCCAGCTGGTTATTACTCAGGAAAAGGTGGTGCAGGTTTGGCTGGGGCACTAGCAGGCCCTCTTCGAGTGCTCGCAATCTGTTGCCTTCGAGGTGCAGCCGTTCCAGCTTCAGGGGCCCCCTCAGAAGGTCAGGGGGCAAAGTTTCCAGCTGGTTATTGCCAAGGTCAAGGATGCGCAGGTCGGTGAGGTTGGCCAGCAGCCTGGGGGGCAGTGTCCGGAGGCGGTTCCCAGATAGATCCAGATGCCTCAGTGCTTTCAAGCCATGCAGCCATGAGGCTTCCAGGACTTCCAGATGGTTTTCTGTCAGCACCAGGGTGTGGAGAACAGCTGAGTTCTGGAAGAGGCCCGGGGACAGCTGGGTCAGGGTGTTGCGGGTTAGGTCGAGCACCTTGAGCTGGGGCACAGGCAACAGAAACTTGTCTGAGAGGTTCTTCAGCCCGTTGCTGGAAAGGTGCAGTTCCTGGAGGTTAGACATATCCTGGAGGATGTCGGGTGGCAGCTGGGTGAGGTTGTAGAACTCTACAGCCAGGTAGATGGTGTCGGCTCGGAGGTAACTCAAGAATTTGGCAGGTGGTTGGCAGTTGACAGAGCTGCCATTTTCTGACTGGAACACATGGCAGGCTTCAGGGTTTGGGGTGACCCCCTGGGCCGAGGGGGACACAATTATTAGCAGCAGGAACAGGGTTCTAAAAGGTTGGGGGTCCAAGCCCCCTGGGCTGTAGGCAATGACAGAAGGTGCTTAATGAGCCAAAATAAAATATTCCTAAGTCAGTGAAAATATTCCCAGAGTTCGCCCACTTCTCATCCCTACTTCCACCCCCCACGACCATGTCTCTTCTTGCTCTGCTGGACTAGCACAGCCATCTCCTTCTCCTCTTCATGTTTTAAAGGCAGAGCCAGTGAACTCCTACCCATCCTGCAAAGCCCCCAACTCTAATGCCCCCTTTTCCATGAAGTTTTCTCTGACTTTCCCAAGCAGTACTCTCAGTTTCCCCTCTGTGCTCCTCCTCTTTCTGTTCAGCCCTGACTAAACCCAATTAGGTTGTGTCCAGTTCCATCTTGCTTCAGGCATTCAGGTACCACTCAGGGCTCCAGGAACAAACGGGATTCTGAATATGAAAAGTCCCTGAAGCAGGTCTGGGGGCAGGCATTTGGCCTTGGGATGGGGCCGTCAACAGTTGGCACTGAAACCCTGGGAGGGCTGGAGCCTCTGCTCCTTCTGGTCCTTCCAGCAGGCCTCTGATCTTGGTGGTGGGCTTCCACTGCCTGGCTGGGGCGTCTGCAGGTGAGCGTGTGTATGGAAGCAAGCCTGTCCTAGTCAGAGCCTGAGTGTCGGTCTGTGCCAGCCTGCAGGCCTACAGTTTGACCCTGTGACTTTAGTGGGTCAGACGGAATATCCGTGCACTGCTTGTTCCAAGTCGGCCCAGGAATGGCGGGGCGGGGGAGGGGGAGGGGGAACCTACCTCTGATTTCGCTCTGGACTCCAAGAGGACATGGTGTTCTTTCTCTTTTCCATCTAGGTTCCTTCGGTCTGGTGAGTTGGCCTTATACCTGCCTGGGCTGGGGGCAGGGGGACCAACCATAGGGAAGTCCCCACCCACATCCTGTTCCTGAGCCAGGCAGGGGAAAGGGAGGGGTCAGGATTGCAAAATTGTTTCCTAGCAGGGGGAGGACAGCAGAGGGGCTGCCCACCCCATTTTGTCCCTGCTTCTGCCAAGTTTTCCTTCCCCTGACTCCTGCTTTTGGGAAGCGAGTCCCCTAGAGCCCCTGGGGCTGAGTCCCCACTCCCCCTAACCCAGGAATCAAGGGTCAAGCCTGGGAGACAGGGCAGCTCTTTGAGCAAAAGGTACTATTTATGACACATTTGAGCAACCAGGAAGTGCAGTGAAGAGAACAAAAAACACTTGTCTTGAATTATGACATGTTGTTGGACATATTTTTATTGAAATAATTTTAAAAAAATAGAGTTTAAAAGTGAGCGATGCCAAAAGTCTTTGCAGCCTTTGAACAATGGCCTGGGAGGGACTAAACCTGGTTCTGAATCACAGCTGTGTGAGGACTGCTTTGCTTTGTGACCATGGGCAAGTAGCTTAACTTTTCTTGGCCTCTGTTTCCCCGTAAGTGAAGCGGAATTCAATGTCCGAGGGCCCTGTCTGTTCTTCCTTTTTTTAAAAATTGAATTTATTGGGTGACATCGGTTAATAAAATCACATAGGTTTCAGGTGTTGCTCTTTCTTCATCCTAAGCTGATGTGCTATTTGTTTTGGATTTTTTTTTTTTTACTAATGAATGCATTTGGAGGCTACACATTTACTTTGAGAATGGCTTTGGCTGCATCTCATGGGTTTGACTATTCAGTGCTTTCATTCTTTTTGAGCTATAAAAATTCATGTGTGCTTTGTCATCTTTATCTCTCATGCCCGGCCATGGCCTCTTCTCCCTGGCCCCATCCATTAAGGGTTTGTCCCTATTCAGCTGTGAGGATGATTGAATTCTGTCTTAGTGGACACACAGGCTCAGAGACAAACAGTCTGACAGTGACAAGCACAGATAAAGAATGACAGATAGATACACATGAATCCACAGACACAGATGCTGGCGCAGAGGAGGCAAAAACACATAGACAGAACCTAACAGGGATATGGACAGGGCAGGACCTACTGGACAGAATGGCAGACCTGTAGGGATGGACACACAAAACAGACACACACCAAAATGGGCAAAGGACATGAACGGATATTTTTCCAAAGAAGACATGCAAATGGCCAATAGATATATGAAAAGCTCCTCAGCATAACTGACCATGAGGGAAATACAAATCAAAACCATCATGAGATATGACCTCACACCTGTTGGAATGGTTATGACCAATAGGACAAGAAATAACAAGTGTTGGAGAGGATGTGGAGAAAAGGGAACCCTCTGCCCTGTTGGCGGAGATGTGTAAGTTGCTGCAGCTGCTATGGAGAACTTTGTGGAGGTTCCTCAGAAAATTAAAAATGGAGCTGCCGTGTCATCAAGCAATTCTACTTCTAGGTATTTATCTGAAGTAAATTAAATCACGAGCTTTAGGTATCTGCACCCCAGTGGTTATTGCAACATTATTCACACACACACACACACACACACACACACACACACACAGAGGAATATTAAATAAGACACAAATCCTGCCATAAAATAAGACACAAATCCTGCCATTTGCAACAACCTTGCAAATGGGTGAAACTTGAGGGCATTATGCTAAGTGCAATAAGTCAGAGAAAGATAAATACTATGTGATTTCACGTATATGTGGAATCTAAAAAAAAGAAAAAATGAACTCATAGAAACTGAGAGGAGAATGGTTTTAGCCAGGGCTGGGGCAGGGGATGGGGAGAGGATGGTGTAAGGGTACAAACTTGCAGTTATGAGTAAGATCTGGGGATCTAATGTACAGCAGTGACTATAGTTGCTAATACTGTATTTTTAAAAGATTTTATTTATTTTTAGAGAGAGGGGAAGGGAGGGAGAAAGAGAGGCAGAGAAATATCAGTGTGTGGTTGCCTCTCATGTTCCCTCTACTGGGGACGTGACCTGCAACCCAGGCCAGTGCCCTGACTGGGAGGCGAACCGGCGACCCTCTGGTTTGCAGGTTGGCACTCAATCCACTAAGCCATACCAACCAGGGCTGATATAATACTGTATTGTATACTTGGAAGTTGCTAAGAGAGTAGATTTTAAATGATCTGACCATACACTAAAAGGTAGCAATGTGAGGTAATGGATGTGTTAACCCTATTGTGGCGATCATCTTGCAATAAATACATATATCAAATCATCAAGTTGTGCACCTGAAACTTACACCATGTCATATGTCAATTATATCTCAAGGTAAAGAAAACAGATACACACAGATTCAGGAGGAGCTGTTAGATGCCAGAGCAGTGTTTTGAGTTTCTTTGTTTATTATCAGTTTCCCCCATGACAAGGGGAAACCGGGTCTGTTTTGTTCACACAGTAGGTGCTTAATTGACATGGGCTGGAAGGAAGGGTTGTGAACTGTAATGACATAATGCAAAAACGATCTCTTAAAATGAAATCAGATGACATCTCCTGCTTAAAACCCTCTGGTGTCTTCCCCTCTCAGTTAAAACTCGTAAGGCTGGGAGAGTGGGGAGTAGGATGAGGAGTCAGTGTTTAATGAGGGTGGAGTTTTTGTCTGGGAACATGAGGAAGTGCTGGAGATGGATGATGGGGATGGTTGTCCAACCATGTGAATGGACTTCATGCCACTGAACTCAGCACTTAAAAAGAGCTGAAATGGCACATTTGAGTTTCTGTATATTTATGCATATTTTACCACAGTTAAAAAATAACTGCACTCCCCAGCTGCGAGGCCCTGCCAACCTGGGGCCCTGTCCTCCTCTCCCTCTTCATCTCCACCTGACGTTCCCTCACCAACTGCGCCAGCTACACTGGCCACCTCACCCCTCCAAGTGATTCCTGTCTCGGGGCCTTCGTACTGGTTCTTCCCACTGCCTGGGAGGCTCTCTCTGCACATCTCCCCAGCGTGGTCCCTTCTCACCAATTCCCGTCTCAGCTCAAATGTCACCTCCAGCAGGCTCTCCTTGACCACCCCTTCTCCCAGCCACAGTCACCCCGACCTAGCACATTATCCGGCTTTTACGTCATTACACATATCGCAGCCTCAGACCAAGTCCGAATCTGCTTGTACGTGTCAGTCTCCCCACTAGGCTGTGAGCTCCACGAGGACAGGGGTCTTTGTCCCCACACAGTGTCTGGCACATAGTAGGTGCACAATAAATATCTGCTGAAGGACCAGTCAGAAACTGACCCCCAACCAGATGAAGACAGGGAACCCCCCAACTCTCTGCACTCCCACACTCAGTGCCCTCGATTCTGCTGGCTGCCGTGGCCCAGCCAGGAGTCTCGCAGGTGCTCCCAGCTATGCAGGGCCGTGCCGCTGCCCAGGTCCCACCCGTGGGAGACAGAGCAGACCCGGAGCCTTGGGGGCCGGTGGTTGTAAACAGTTTTATTGATGGGGAGGGGGTCGGGGGAGGCCAGTTCCAGAGAGGGTCCAGGTCTCAGCTGGCCACTCAGCTGGCATGCAGGGTCAGCTGGAGGTCAAAGGGGAGGTCACAGGGGGCAGGTGGTGTGGGACCCTCTGACCACCCTGGGGCCATATTTACAGGGGGGGGCACCCGCCTTTGCTGCTCCCCAGGCCTTTACACAGCTGCTGCCAGTATGACTTATGGGCAGGCCCTCCTGGACCCCCCTGCCTGAAACCCCTTCTCTGTCTCCCCTCAAATTCCTATCCGGCACCTTGGAGGACCCCCAGCCTTCTGGAAGCTCCTGCGTTGGCTCAGCCAATGCCCAGGCCACTGGGGCCGCTGCACTCACACACAGACACGCACCCTGCATGAGTGCCCATCCCCACGCACACACCGGTAGCAGCCCTCGCAGGCATCCACACGCACGCCTCCCTCCCCTTCCCGGCCCCTCGCACACGGACGTGGCATGCACACACACACACACTCACACACGCCAGGAGCCTGGGTCAAGGAGGGACCTGGGGGGGCACTTGGGACTGCAGCTGTGGCCCCCTCCTCATCCCGCCACCTCCAAGCCCCTGGCCGCCACCCCGAGAACGGAGTTGTGCAATTGGGTAGAAAACTGCAAAAATAAAACGCAAATTGGAAACAAACCCAAACCCACGCACAGAAGATCAACCTCAAATCCATAGCACATCCTCCCGACCCCCGCCCCCCAAACCGCCTAGTGTCCCGCGGCCCTGGGTCAGGGTGGGGGGGGCCGAGCCGTTGTGCTTCCATGTGGCAGAGGCCCCGCTCCCCCTGTGCGCTGGGGTGGGGGTCTTGAGCACCCACTAGGAGCTGGGCCTGATCTCTTGCTCCTGTTCCCGTGGCTGGCACAGCCGAGGCATCAGGGGGCCCTGGCCTAGGGCACAGGGGGCGCAGTCCTGTCTGTCCCACCATAGGAGAGGAGGTGGGCCAAGTCCGTGCTGGGCCGAGCGTGGCGGCCACGGTGATGGTCACCTGGCCGGCCCTCGCCGCTGTTGAACGTGTGCGTGCGGCGCAGGGTGGTGGCTGCTGGGGCATGGGGGCCTGGCCTCCGAAGGCTGCCGGTGGGCGGTGGGCTCCAGGGCCGAGGGAGGCTGTCGGAGGCTGCTGTATTTGGGTCCAAGGGGCCTGTGGGTGCTGACACGACGCGCCGGCGGTCTGGGCTGGCATGGGGCGTGAGCGGGAAGTCGCCATGGGAGGCCCGGCTGGGCACAGGGGGCTGCTCGGGGGCCCGGGTGGGGGCCAGCAGCAGCAGGGAGGAGGAGGCAGAGGCTGGAAGCAAAGGGTGGCTGTGCTCCCAGGCACGGGGGCCTAGGGCGTGGGGGTGTGGGGTGGGCAGGCGCTTCTGGGGCAGCGGTGTCTGCTCGGGCGTGGGCAGCAGCCCCGAGTCCAGGTCATGGGGGCCTCCCTGTAGCAGTGTGGTCTTGACCCACCCGTTCTGCATTAAGGGGGCCAGTAGGGCCTCAGGGGGTCCCCCAGCTCCACTGCCACCCCCACCCCGGCCCCCAGGACCACCTGCCCGGCGCTCGCCCAGCCGGCTCACGCTCAGCACAGCCTCACTGCCCCCATGGGCCAGGATGGACTCCTTGTCCTTGCGACGGGCCAGCTCACGCCGCTCTCGGAGGCCCACGTACCAGCCCACACTGAAGCCCGACACCACAGCACCCACCACAAAGGCTGCCACTGACGATGTCACCAGTAGGTTCACAGACACCAGCCCGACGCGCTCCTCCGAGAGGCTGGCCCGCAGGAGTCCTGGCCAAGAGGGCCGTGTGAGAGGGGCCGGTGAGGGGACAGTTCTGTGCACACCTCTGGCCACCTTAGGCTTGTCTGCCCATCTGTCCTCTCAAAGTCTGTTCATCTGATTGTCCTGTGATGTCTCTGTCACTTTAAAGCCTGCCCATCCATTTGTCTCTTGGCATCTGTCTTCTCTCATTATCTCTCTGTCCCTTGCAACGCTTGTCCATACATCTGTCTGTCCCCTCAGTTTGTCCATTTATCTGTCTCTTGGCCTCTGTCTCTTACCTACCTCCCTACTTGGAAGTGGAACCCCCTACCCTTCCAAAGCCAGTCACCCCACCCCTCTGGGCATGGGCAGCAAAGGGCATGAGAGCCCCAGGGGAGGGTTCCCAGCTCTCCTCCCTTTCCCCCACTTACCTGTGCAGTCCCCTAAGCCTGAGGTGCTAGCTCCGGACACATCCTGCTCAAAGGTGGCCCTGAAGCGGGTAAGACAGGCACAGTCAGCAGAAACTCCTCTCACAGAGCCCAAGTGAGGGGCGGGGGAGCCCAGACCCCCCCGCCCATTCTCTCCGTCCCCCATACCTGGTGCCAGGGCTGAGGAAGATACAGGAACCATCAGGGGCCCACCCGCAGTAGGGGTCCTGACTGCCAATGCAGTTCCTAGGGCAAACAAGGGACCCGGCAGGTCTGTCAACCACAGCGTCTTGCACGGTGCCTCCTACTTACAAGCTCAGGCGTCCTGGCCGCACATTTCTGCGGTGGGGGCTAGTCATTCTCCATTTTACAGATAAGAAAACTGAGGCTCAGGAAGGTTCATTTTTGCCAGAGCAGCAGTGTGGGATGGGCACCCAGCAGGGGTTCTGTGCGTTGGCATCACTGTTGTCAGGACGATGGGTGCGGGCAGGGTTTCTCAGCGTGGGAGGCTCACACTGAGTTCAGGGGGTGCCAGTGCTTTGCATCTGATCTTTCCACCCATATTAGAAGTAGGGAAACAGCCACCTCCCTGGTCCCCAGCTTCTGCTCCTGCTGCTCTTAAAAATGTCACTTAGGTTCCACGCTTCCTCTGCCCACAGGCCTCCAGGTCTCCCTTGGGATAATAACAGCCCAGGCCCTCCCTGTGGCCCACAGGGCCCTGCATGACCTGCTCCCATCCTCCCCCCGCCCTCGCCTCCTTCTTCACTGGCTCTTTTCCAGCCTCATAGGCCCCCTCACTATTCCTCTGAAACCCCAGGCATAGTCCTGTCCCAGGACCTTTGCAGATGCTGTGCCTTCTGCCTCGCTCATCTTCCAAGTCAGGATGCTGTTGGGCCCTTAACTCAGACTCAGCTCTTCCCCTCTTCCCATGCTCATCTCCCCAGAGTCCTCCCATAAACCCCGGCAGTGGACTCACTTCATGCACCCTGAGTACTGCTGGCAGCGGGCCACGGGCACACGGACCACACAGCGGGGGAAGGCCGCCAGCAGGCCTCCTGAGGCTGCGTCCAACTCCAGGCTCAGCAGCCGCTGCCCTGTCTCACCGCCACCTGACTGTCCACACCTGGAGGTGAGTAGGTTAGTAAGACTCGAGGGTTGTGTCCCATCTCCCTGCCCACTGGCCCGACTCCTGGCTTCTGCCAGGCCCCACCTGTCTGGCCGGTAGGTCTCGAACTCCTCAAGGAGGACACTGGGCCCAGAAGTGCCCAAGGCACTGGCATTGGGCCAGACGAGGAACTTGAGGATGGTCCCCGCCTCGGAGCCCAGGAAGACGACGGTCTGGTTGCCCCAGGGGCCGGCGCCCACGTCCACAGCCACTCGAGTCAGCTGGTGCCTGTGGCCGGGGCAGGAGGGGTCAGTGTGGCCCCACAGCCCCTTCAGTCCCACTCTCACTGGGCAGACACAGAGACACCACCCACGATGGGCAGTGTGGGCACAGGCGTGGTTACACGGGTCCACGTCACCCTCCTCCAAAACGGACCCCAAACTGGGCTCCCACTGGGGCCTGTCGCTCTCCCTCTGAGTCTCTCTGTCTTTCTGTGTCCCTCTCTGTGTGTCTCTGGTCCGTCCCCCGAGCTGCATGCACACTGTCTCCACCACCACGGCTCTCCATCCTCCCCTCGTGTCCTCAGTCAGCCCTATCCACCCCCCATCCGCCACCCTCTTCTGGGCTTTCATCTTCACCCTGTACCCCAGCAGGACCCCAGCCACTCATGGGGACCGACCGTGTCAGAGTCCGCACTATCCAGGGTGCGTGGCCCAGTGAGGGCACTGCCTCATCCATCAGTGGGTGGGTCTTGACAAAATTGAGGATCTCATCAGGGAAGGCGCTAGAGGCATTGTACTGCATGCCGGGAGCTGCACAGCACCCAGGCCTGTGGAGGGGAGGGGGTGGTCAGGGCAGTTTGGGGGTCCCCATATAGGGGCTCTGATTCTCTAGGGGACCCACTGCCCTGCCTCAAGTTTCCCTTGTCTGCATAATGGAGACAGCTGAACTTGGCAACAGCTAAACAACTACCTGGGAGTCTCTGGCCCACACTCGTGGGGACAGGACCCCGGTAGGCACCTGTCCTAGGATGGAGGGGACTCTTACCGGGGCCGTGGCACCTGATCTTCTGGCACGGGCGTCCAGATGGACTCAGGGGACTTTTGCTCGCGGAAGCGGCCTTCGAACACGGCAGCCACCTGTGTCATGTCAAAGGCGCAGACGGCAGAGCCCGGGATGCTGGGGAGGTTAGATGAAAGGGAACAGTGAGCCTGGTGGGAGGCACCGCCTCCAGCACATGTGTGGGGGAATCCCTGTCCTCTGGAGCTGTCGGATGTTCAGTCCCCTAGGCCAGAGATGTCACCCACCTGCCCCATCCAGTCACTGCCTCCTAAATAGTACTCAAGCAGGATTGTATTTCGGCTCCTCCACAACCACCTGTGTGTCCTGGCCTTCACTGTCGCGTGCCTGAATGTTCAGTCTCCCAGATGCCACTCTTGCCCCCTTACCACCCATTCCTTCTTCAGCTCCTCACTCTCCCATGGCTCCCTAGTGCCCCCAAGATAAAATCCAGGCTCTTCCCTGCAGCCATCACCTCCCGGTCCTCATGTTGTTCGCTTTCCCCGTGGCTCCCTCCATTCTAGCCACACGGACTCCTCCCTGTCGTTTAAGCACACCAAGTTCATTGCAGCCTTGCATGCGCTGTTCCTACAGCTTGGAATGCTCTTCCCTTTTCCTCCATCTCACACCCATTGAAGCCTAGTTCCAACGTCCCCACCTCAAGGTAGCTCTCTCTGACCCCCTCCTTTAAAGGCAGTGGATGCTTATGTCCCACATCTGCCCAGGTATCACCAAAGGGCCTTGGAGGGTCAGTGTGAGTTTGTTCTACCATGGTCAGGGGCCGAGGCCTCTTGGGGGTCCGACCTTGCCCAGCCTAGGACCCAGGGAATAGGCAATGAGTGAATGTGGGACCTCTCTACTCATGTCCCCTCAGTGCCCTCAGTCTGTCGCCATCAACACCCACTGACCTGTTGCTGGGGGTGGAGAAAATGGCAAGAACCACGGGCCGGCCCCCCAGGCTGACCACGCCCGTGACGGCCTGCAGCACATTAAAGTAGAAGTGCGAGTCCCCGGGCACCGAGCAGTTGAGCCGCGCCTTCAGGAAGGATGTCCACTGTTTCTCCAGCACGCGAGGGGAGCCCCCCACATCATTCTTGCACACCCGGGCCACACGGGACACCACCACCTGGCATGACAGTGGGCAGACAGCACCTGAGCCCTGTGTCCCAAAGGATGCACTGCCCACCACCCAGGCTGGGATGGAGGAGCCTGACCCTGGCTACCTGTGGGGTCCCGACCAGTCACTGTACCTCCCTGGGCACCAGATTCCCCAGTGGAAAAGTGGAGATGACAATGAGGATCATAGCAATGTGACGGTCACGACCATAATTCACACTGACAGACCGCTCACTGTGATCTCGGTACTTGATTCTCATACTTTCCTCCCAAAGCTCTACAAAGGAGGGCCTACTGATATCTCCCTTGTATAGATGGGGAAACTGAGGCACAGAGAAAGGGAAGTGACTGGCCCAAGGCAGTCTGTATACTTAACTGTCTGGCTGCTGGAGTGGATGTGTAGGTAGAGGGATGAAGGAATAAGTGGATGGATGGATTGGGGATAGATGGATGGAGAGATGGGTAAATGAGTGATTTGAAGGAGATAATTACGGATAATGAAGGAGATAATGAACAAGATAATCAATGGACGGATGTGTGTAGAAGTGGATGCCTCTCAGCTCCACGCCCCACTGCCTGAGCCTCTCTAGGAGGGGAAAAATAGCATTTTACCTTCTCCAGGTAGTTAAACTCCATTGCGATCTCCCGGAAGAAGAAGTAGATGTGGCCGCCCCACTCCACCGCATGCACAAAGTAGGGCTCTATAGGAGAGGAGGGGTCAGAACCCAGCCCCTGATGTGAGAGCACACCAGCCTAGGCGGCTGCTCTTACAGTGAAGGGGGGACATCAGTTGATTACCCAGGCAAAAGAAAACAGACTCAATCTTTTGGGGTTTTGAGGAGAGGGGTGAGTGTCAAATCTTAAAATCACTGTGTCCACTCCCCACAAACAGCAACATGTACTATTTTTGTCACCTTCCTCCCTCATGTGTTAAAGGGCTGAGTTCCTGCTATACACCCCTCTTGTAGTTCCGTTTTGGGCGTCCAAGCCACCCATTCCCAGCAAGTTCTACTTTAGATCCAACTTCAGTCTTTCCTCTAGCTTTGTCTTTAAAGAGGCCAGCAGGTTCCAAAGATGAGATGGGAGTCCCCTCCCTGACTCCTCTGGGACTCTTATTCTGGTGGGGTGGTGGGAGGATTCAATGAATGTCCACCCCACCTTTAAACCACTTGGAGTCGTGTTTCACTGTGCGCAGAGTGGGTCGGTCCCCGAGGCTGCGGTAGATGACGGCATCGATGGCTAGGAAGTCGGTAACGGTGGCTGTGAAGAGCATTCCTTCTGTGTGGGGGTGATGGGGGAAGCAGGTGAGAGACTGACTGGACTGTAGAGGCCAGAGACTGTGTGGGTCAACACTTCATCTTCTAAGGCTCTCAGTCTACCTCGCTGAGACTAAGTGAGCCCCTGTCTCTAGGCTGAGCCCTGCTCCCGCTGAGCCCTGACCCCCGGCTGAGGTCCTGCCTGTTCCACAGCTGAGCGGGTAGTCTCCCAGCTGCCTTCTAAATGACTCCAACTCCAAGAGTGGAAAGTGCCATGCCTCGTTTGGGGCCGGGGCCCCGTCAGATGGTCAGAATTGGGTTGTGGGGGTACACTCACCAGAAAAGAGGGCGACGTTGGCGTGTTTGGGGTCATATGGGCAGCGGGCCATACCACTGATGTTGTCCCCGAGAGGCTGTAGTGTGTCTATCTGCAGGGGGACAGGGCCTGAGTGATAGAGCTCCTGGCCACGCCAGGCAGATCCCCCTCTCCCCCATACGGCCACTCCAAAGGGAATTCTGTCTCTACCTTGGATGCCATGTGACTTGACCAGTCACCTAACCTCTCTGGGGGGCTCAGCTTGTTGATCTGTAAATGGGTCTAACAGTCGATTCTAGTTAATCTTATGCCTGGGTCACAGGCAAAGGAACTAGGGCTTCCCTGACCCCGATACAAGCCTCCTTTGGAAGCCTCCTCTTGAGCTCTGGGTGAGGAGGTGGGCAGGGCATATCCAGTAAGGCTTCCTGTAAGAGGTTATGTGGGATCGGGAAAGGGCACAGCCAGTGGAGGGCAGGTGAGCAAAGGTACGGAATTTGGACCTGGGGCAACCAGGGCTTCGAAGGGCGGAGACTCACACTGTAGTTGGCACACACTGGGTTGAAGGCATTGGAACCGCACACAAAAAGGGTGGATTCGTCCCGAAGTAGCAGCACCTTTACAAAGTTTCGACATTCGCCCTGAGGTGGAGAGGGAACAGAGATGCAGAAGTGGGCGCGGTCACGTGTGGGCCATAATAGGGCTTGGCTAGGGCAGAGGGGGAGCCAAGGCGAATATAAGAGTTTACAGGGAGGGGCGGGGGTGTGGGCGCGTCTAAGTCTCGAGACCACGTCGGGGGCGTAGGCACAGCTAAAATAGGCCTGGTTGGGGGCGTGGCCATGACTAAGGGAGGGGCCGGGATAGGGGTATTTCCTGTCAGCGGCCATTGAAAGGGTGGAGCTATGGCGAGACCTGCTCTGTGGACGTGGTGGTGACTGAGGACCATTTGGGGATCCTGGCTAGGCTCTGGGCATAGCAATATGTACAACACCAGGGTCCAGGTCTGGGATGAAGGGAGAGGAAGATTTTGCCTTGGGTGGCCAGGCTGCATTGAGGCGTGGCTTTGGGCGTGGTCGTAGCTGATTGGGGGCGTGACCAGGACCCGCTCACCTCCTGCTTGCCTTTCATCCGACACACGTTGATGTCGCTGGGGTTGGAGCGCCAGGTCAGCTTCTAGGGGTACAGGGAGCGGATAAGGGTCCTAGGGACAACCCTAGGAAGCCCCACCAGGTAGGCCCGAATCTGCAGTGCAATGTGAACCCCTCTGGTGGGAGCCCTAAGCGCTGTCCCATCCCCTCGCTCCTGGGCCCCCTCCTAACCTTCTGGTACCGAAGCTCCGTGGAGGTAGGGGGCTCCAGCTCTACCCGGTACAAGTTGTCCCTGAGGGAGGGGTGCAGTTAGTAAGATTGAAGGGCCCCCACCTCCACCATGTTGCATGCTTCTGGTGGCAGAGGTGGTGTCCAACGTGTAACACGCAGGGGCATGACAATGCCTCTGCCATGAGCAACTCCAATACCGAACATGCCCTCACATGCATGCGTATGGCTTAACAGGTCTCCTCATGCCCTAAAAAGGCTCACAAGTTCTAGGACATCCGTATGCCTTAACATGCCACCTCAGGCTTACATACCCAATGGCCTGGGGCTACACCCAACATGATGAACTGTTCGATGCCCCACTCAGGTGTCCCACTCTGCACCTCTCCATCTAACCCAGGCTCCCCCCCTCCCCCCATGGCACGGAAACCTGCCCTGGCCAAGGTCACTGACCAACGAGTATTAAGTTCAGCAGTAACTTCTCTGTCTTCCTCCCCTTCTCCGGTGTCTGACTCCCACAGGACCTCTCTCCTGGGAACTAACTTCTCACAAGGACCCCCAGACTCACCAGGCTTCCTTCCTACCTCTCAGACGCTCTCTGGCCTCTTCCTCCACTACCCACACCCCTCCTGGTGGCCTTTTCCAGTCTAATACTGACTACAGCTTCACAACAATGCCCACAGTCCTGCCTCTAGCTTGGGCCTCCCCTGAGCTCCAGATTCGGGGTCCAGCTGCCCCTTAACCTCTCCACGCAGAGGGCTAAGAGGCGTTTCCCACTCGGTGTGGCCATTCTGCGCCCAACTGTCCCCTCAAACTTGCTACCTCCCTTCCCCTGTCTTCCACCTCTGACCTTCCTCTCCAGCTCTGTCCTTCTGGGAGTGCAGACCACAACTTGGAAGTCACCCTCAACTCCCTTCTCCTCCCCTCCCACATCCGCCACATCAGCCAACACTGTCTCCTCTGCCTTTAATGTCTGTTGAGAATTCACCTACTTCTCACCCCCTCCAGGGCCACCACCCTATTCCAGCCCCATCACCTCCCACCTGGACCAGCTCAGTCCAGTCCAGCTTGCTCTCCCCAACCCCCGCAAACAGTCTGTTATCCCCAAAGAAGCCACCAGAGGACGACGGTGAGCACCTGATTCGGATTTCCTCCCTTTACCTACAGCTTTCCAGGGCTCCCACCTTCCTCCAGGTAAAAACCTAAGTCTTCCCCTCAAGCCAAGAGGCCCCGCAAGACCTGCCCTGTCCCCTCTCTGCCCTCACCTCCGCCCTCTCTCCCTTTCATTCACGCTGCGCCAGTCACACGGGCTTCCTTGCTGCTCCTCTAACAGGCCAGGCAAGATCCCGGCCTTTGCACACGCTGTGTCCTCTCCCTGGATGACTCCCTCTCCACCGCATTTCCTCATGGCTGACTCCTCATTATTTAGGTTTCAAACCTGGAGGCGCCCAGTGAATTTTGACCAAACGGTTGTCCCCCTCCTCTAAGACATCCTAGTAGGCACCAGGCTCCAACCACACCCAGAATTCAGCACCCTTAAAAGTCCCACCCTACGTACACACGTTCACATTCCAGCCAAACAGTACACCCCATCATGAGAACTCCCCCGGAGGCTTCCACTTGCTCCCTACTGTCTGCGTGCCGTGCCAGACGGACCCCATACCTGTCTCCAATGAACAGTGTCCTGTTGACCCGCAGGACCCGCTGAATGTTGAGGTCGTCAGCGCCCTCTGTGGTGGTCAGGCGCCCTGGCCCGCTGCCCACGAACACGGGATAGTGGTTCAGGTCTGGGGGAGGGGGAAGAGGGGAGGATGATTTAGGGCTGGGGTAAGCCTAGCCTAGTGAGCTCCTGGGGGACAGGGGGCAGCAGGCTCAGCTGGGGAGCAAGACCCTCCCTTGGAACGCCCCCTCCCCCAGGATCCCCACTCACAGTCCCTGGGGGCCACACTGAGCGGCGGCGGCTCCTCGGGGAAGAGTCCGTGGGCACCCCCCAGTAGCAGCAGCAGAAGCAATAGGGCCGGGCGGGGAGGGGGCACTCGCGGGGTCCGCATGGCGAGGTCGGGGTGACACCTGCGGGTGAGAGGTGGGGCAATGAGCGGCGTGGCCTGCATCCGCCGCCAGATGGCGCTCACAAGCCGCAGCGGCCTTGACCGTCAATTCCCAGAAAATTCCCCTTTGGGATAATAATTTAAACTATCTACAATTATGGCACTAACAATAATAGCACCAGCACTTGTTTAATTACCAGAACAACTTTCTTACCACATATTAATGAAAGCTCAGGAAACTGTTTCTAACAAAAAATAACATTTGAATTATTTTCATAAGAAATAATTTTACTAATAATGATAATAGAGACATTTCAAAATATATTTTAAAAATTAACCTCAAAATACAGAATTAAAACATAACTATCTTAAAGTGGAAGGCTCAAAAAAATTCAAAGGCTCTTGGTATTTTATAAACCACAACCTGGGAATTGCAGTATTTTAGAATCAGAAGCGATTCCAGTTGGCAGGGGACCTCAGGGACCCCAGCGAGTCTGACTTCCTTCTGGAGTCCAGCCTTTCTGTCTCCTGCCCCTGTACCCCTGAGACAGATGCCTCGCTACCTCTCCGGGGGGCCTGTTTCCCACTCCTGCTCCAGGGAATTTAAAGAACCTTCAAGGTGTGTGGAGCAGAGACAGCCCCCCTCCACCCCCACCCAAGCAATGATCTGGTGGGTTGGTGGAAGTTTGTAGAACTCACCCTCTGGAACCTAGCCCTCCATACCCCTTCCAGAAAGGGGTGCAGTTCGGAGGTCCCGAATATGAAACCCACATCCTTGTCCTTCTGAGAAGTCCCGGCAAGCTCCACACCTTACATTTCCCATCGTGGCAGCAACGACATTTCCAAGCCCTGCCCTGGCCTCATAGGAAATTCTGAGCCCCTGGAGGTGGAAGTGATGAGGAACTTTGGCCCTGGAGTGACTGCCTCCTGGTCTTCCGGGCCAAAACAAGACGGCCTTGCATGAAGCCTGAACTTCCAGGATTTGTGACTCAGAGGATGCCTGGATCCCATGTGTGCACAGACATGGCATTCCTTCCTAAAGAGCTTCCTTCCCCAGCTCCTCCCCTGATCCGCAGCCTCCCAGTGATCCAAGATCCACTGCCTGGCATTCAAGCCCCCCAACCTGACTGCCAGCCCCACTCTTGCCTACCCTACCCTGCGCCCCACAACACCAGCCCAGGTAACTCTGACCTCCTGGGTGCTCTGTTTGCCCCGTTGCCGTGTTTAAAAAACATTCTTTACATTGTGGTGACATGTATAACATGAAGTTTATCATCTTAACTATTTTTAAGCGTACTGTTCCGTGACATTATGTGCACTTCACAGTGTTGTACAACCATTACCACCGTCCATCTCCAGGACTTTCTCATCTTCTCGAACTGAACCTCTGTCCCCATTAAACTCTAACTCCCATGCCCCCTGCCCTAGACCTTGGCTCCCACCAATCTACTTTCTGTCTCTGTGGATCCGACTCCTCTAGGGACCTCCTATGAGTAGAATCACACAGGATTTGTTCTTTCGTGTCTGGCTTATTTCACTGAGCATAATGTCCTCAAGGTTCATCCATGTTGTAGCAGGTGTCCGAATTTCCTTCCTTTTTAAGGTTAAATAATATTACAGTGTGTGGATGGACCACATTGTGGTACACAGAAGTAAAATTGCTGGATCATAATGTAACTGTATGTTGTTTTTTAAGATTTTATTTTTATTTATTTTCAGAGAGGGGAAAGGAGGGACAAAGAGAGGGAGAGAAACATTGCCTCTCATAACACGCCCGACCGGGGACCTGGCCTACAACCCAGCCATGTGCCCTGACAGGGAATTGAACTGGTGACCTTTCAGATTGTGGGACGATGCCCAACCCACTGATCCACACCAGTCAACCAGTCAGGGATGCTACTTTTTTTTAAGAAAATGCTCCACCATTTTATATTTTCACCAACACACAGTGTTCCAGTTTCTCCACATTTTCACCATTACTTCTTATTGTCTGTTCGTTTGTTTTTTTTGAGTCGCCATCCCAATGAGTGTGAAGTGACGTTGCGTCTTTTCACATTAGTTATTTTGACAATATTACATAACTGAACCCCACATGCTCTTGTTGGGGAGTCTGGGCTACTTCAGGGCCAAGCCACTGCACCTGGCCTCAGTTTACCTCCCTGCCACCTGGGGTTACCAGAGGCCTCAGCACTTCCCCCAGCTCCCCTAAGACCATCTGCTTCTCTCCATGAAACTCGAGGCGCCTCTGCTGGCAGCCGCCCGGCGCCTGCCTGCCTGGAAGCCACCCCACCACCTGCCCCAGCACCTGGCCACCGAGAGCTGCCACCAGGCTGGGAAGTGTGTGGTCAGTATGTGCATCCAACGGTGTGCAGGGCACCCATGCACCCACATGTCTGCATGCCTGTGGAGGGGGCAAACTTCCCGCCTGCAGCCCTGGGACATGGCCATGGGGGAGCGGGACAGTCATAAATTGATAAAGTGATAGCTCCCACCTGGAAGGGCTCAAGATATGGCTGGGCCTCTCAGCTTGGCCCCTGAACCATCACTCCGAGTAGTGGCAGGCAATCCCACTGTACAGACGAGGAAACTGAGGCAGAAATGGAAATTCCTTAAGGTTACCGACTTTATCTCCTCCCATTGTCAAGTGTTCCCTGAACCAACTTCCCAGGTATTACACTGCCTTAGTAACTGTAAGTATATGACAGGGTGGAATTTCCTTCTGGAACATTTCTCCCACTTCTGGCCAGGATGTCTGGGTTACTTGTGGAGCCCAGGGCTTCAGTATAAATTTTAATATCAGCTGGTAAGTTTGAAAACAAACAACAGATAGAACATAAACCCCGTCAGAATTTTCATTGCACTGAATGTATATATCAAATCGAACTTCTGACTTACAGCTGATCTTCCCTGGCCCCAGCCCGTGCTTCTTTGGTCCCGCCTGTTTCAGCTGAGGGCTCAGGTCTTCATAATTTATCCAGAAGTCTAACCCCTTTCCAGTCCGCTCTCCGGCCAGTCCCCATCACCTTCCACGTGGACCAGCCATCCAGTACCCTCCACCCTGGACGCCCGCCCTTGCTCCCCCCCCAGCCTGTTTTCCCCGCAGCAGCCACTAGAGGGCCCACGTGGGCACCCATGTCAGGGCCGTGTCGCCAGTCTGCCCGTGGCCCTCCCAGACTCCCGCCTCCCTTAGGGTAAAAGCTCAGGTCCTTCCAGTGGCCCGCAAGGCCCTGCATGACCTGCCTTTATTGGCCCCTCTCCGCCCTCATACCCTCCCCCTCACCTCCTTGCTCGCTCGGTTCCAGCCACGCGGGCCTCCTTGCTGTCCCCCCATCGTGCCAGGCACAGTCCTGCCTCAGGACTTTTGCACAAGCTATTCACCCACACTCAAAAGCCTCTTCTTTCAGATGCCCACAAGGTTCCCTTTTTATTTCAGATCTCTGCCGAAATGATGCCTCCTCAGAGTCCCCTCATCCCCATCACCCTGGGCTCCAGTAGCCTCTCCCTCCCTCTGTTCCCCCCACACTCTCAAAGGGTCCTTTAGACCCTTTGCTTCTCCATAGGTGGCCCTCAAACCAGCAGCCTCAGCCTCACTTGAGAGCTGTTGGAATGCAGAGCCCGACACCCCACCCCAGAGCCGCCGAGCCAGAGCCTACATTTCAGCAAGATCTCCAGACACCTGTATGCACCATAACGCATAGAATCGGCTTATGTGCTGATTGCCCCAAGGGAAACAATCACCCATGTAACAACTCCTTCAGAGCCTGTGTGCCCCCCTGGAATGTGAGCCCTGTGAAAGCAGGCCTGGGTGTGTCTTGGCCAGTGACATGTCCCCATAGTGTCTGGCATACCTCTGGTGTTCAGTAATGGTTTGCTATATGTTGATGACTATGTGTCAGCACCAGGAGCTGAACCCAGATCGGACCTCTTGCCTGGCTCAGCTCTGCTCATCACCTCTACAACACACATGGGTGTCCGTAGGCAGGCGGGTTTCTGCCACGCAGGTCCACGGACCCCGATGTCCACCACATACTACAGCGTCCGTATGTTCACACATATCCATGGATGCAACCACAAAACAACCATGTGCCCCAGCAGGGGTGGTCAGTCCACACATGTGTGTGCATCTGCTTGTGTGTCCGAGTGTACATACATACACACCCAGGAAGCTTCTGTCTGCACCGCTCCCCCACTGATGACTTTCTGGCTGTCAGTTTCCAAAGATGCCAATTAACTGTTGACCAGGCTGTCTACTCGCCCTCCTGCCTGCCTAGCCCAGCCCAATCTCGCTGGCAGGTTGGGGAAACTGAGGCACAGAATGAGAGCTGGACACACAACAGTACTAGCCAAAAAGCCCTAGGCCAGCAGCCAAGTCCTTGAAATGCACGGTCTAGGTTCAAATCCCAGCTCTGCCTCTTATCAGCCGTGAGACCTCTGATGGTCTCCCCCCTCTCTGGGCCTCAGTTTCCCCATCTATAAACTGTGGTTGACTATAAATCCAACCCTAAAATATTGCTATGCAGTTAAAAGGATATGTGTTAACCCAGCAACAGCCAGCAGAAAACCACGCACATGCGTAGTTTTAAATTTCTTAGTGGCCACGTTGGAAAGGTGATTCAATAGCCACATGTGGCCAGTGACCACTGTTTCGGACAGCCCAGCTCTAGATGAAGGGCTGAGCCTCCGCGACTAGTGCACAGTAACTGGAACCACTGAAGCAATAGCAAAAGGTTCCGGCAGGTGGAGGGAGGACTACTGGGATTCTCCCCCTTGTCTAGACAAGGGGGTTTTTCCTTCCGTAAAATAAGGCACTAGAATGGGGCCTGGTCCACATATTCACTCGCTGTGAAATGACCTTCTGGGTGACCTTGGGCCAGCAGCTAGCACTCTCTGGGCCTCTGTGTCATAGTAGGAACTCAGTGACCCCAGGCCAGCCTCAGAGGCCATTTCTCCATCTGCCATGGCAAAGATGGGGGTGAGATGCCCATCTTCAGTTCCATAGAAGGAGCTCCTGTCAGCCCAGCCGCCCTAGGATTCCAGCTCCGGGGCCCGGCGTCCCCAAGGAGATCAAGTAACCTGGCCTGGCAGCCAGGCCCCTGCATCATCCAGGTCCAGTTACCAGCTCTGCTTACAGCTGCCTCCTCCAGCTGCCTCGGTCATCCCCGTCACAGCCCAGCCGGGCTCTGGAGCTGTCTAGGAACTTGGCTGAGCAGGCAGAAGGTGTTCCTGGGGCCCTGGGCATGGGGGTCTGTGGAGAGACCCCCTTGCACTCCAATGCCCTGTCAATGCCAGGTAATTCATCTCTCCCCAGCCTGGAAGGCAGTGCCCTCCGCCTCTTCTGGTTGGTGTGGGCAGGGCACGAGTTGACGCGCGTGAAGGGCTTGGCCCAGCATGTGGTGCACACGTACCACATCCTCCTCCGCCCCCCACCCTCCTCCCTGCTCCCCCATCATGGTGACTATCACCATCTGGTTATCACGAGGGGTAAATGAGGTGTGCATAGTAGGGGCTTAATAAACCATATCGACTTCTGTGCCGCCTTGGGTTACATCCTCCTCCTCTCTGGGCTTGCTTCCCCTTCTGTGAATCAGGAATGAAAATGTCAGCTCCACAGTGGCAGGGGGTCGGGCACATAGTAGGTGCTTAGCAAACATTGGCTAAATGAATATCTGAGGAACAGCCCCTGGGGTATGTCTGTTGCAAGGGTACCTTTAGTCCAGACTTCCTGAGCACCAACACGACCAGGGGTTCAGTCACCACCAGGACTATGTCAAGAGCTTGGCACAGAGCCAGGCATGCAGTCAGCACTCAATGGATGCTGAGAGTCTCTTCTGAAGAGAATGGTACTCAGAGTACCTGAGCCACATCATCCCCCAGCATCCCAGCAGAGCAGGGATCTAAGCTGAGATTTATGAAGCTCCTAGTACGCGTGCACCACATGCTGGGCCAAGCCCTTCACGCGTGTGAACTCGTGCCCTGCCCACACCAACCAGAAGAGGTGGAGGGCAACACCGCCCCACCAGCACCATCACCGCTGTTTTACAGATGGAAAAACTGAGACTCAGAGAGGTTAAGTCACTTAGCCAAGGTCACAGAGCACAGAGGGATACAGCCAGCATTTGAACCCAGGCACGTGGTCATACTGCCTCTCGCTGACGTTTATGGAGTGCCCACAATGTGCCATCTGGCTATGCGGCCACACGGTCTGAATGAACATTTTGAGGATAAATAAGTAGAGGCCCAGAGAGAGGCTGTCCTGTTCCCAGGTCACTAAGGGAACCAGAGAGGAGACCAGGTGGCAGAGGCAAGGCCTCGAATGGGGGACAAGGCAGGTCCCTGGGGCTCCCGGCCCAGATGGGGAGGGGGTGCTCCTGGGTAATTAATTTTAATCACTGTTTGGAAATTGGGCCACCAGGAGGCAAATCGGAAGCAGCAACTTGTAATTAGGAATGGGGAAGACCAGGCTGCTTCCTCCACGATGCTGAGACCATTGCGAGGAAATTAAAGTATCATTTATACCCAGCAAGTCATTAGGGGCCTGGAAACAGGCCGCCCAAGGGGGCTGGAGGCTCCTAGGGAATCCGGGCTGGGGCTGGGGGGCTGGTCACCCACAGATTCCTGGGCAGGCCTAGGGGCAGATGGGTCCTGATCTCTGGGGAAAGAGAGAGTCGGGTCCTGCTCTTGGGGCCCAGTTTTGGGAAACACAGGGAAGTAAGGTTTGGCTCTCAGGGCTCCACTTTAGAGAGGACAAAGAGATCTGGTCCCTGCCCTTGGTGTCCTCTAGCTGATGGCAGAAGATGGGGACTCCAGCCCCTCTCACTGGGGTTTCTGGGAGCCCTCCTTTATCCCAGGTTGAGCCCCACCTAGAATTCCTCCACTCACTACCCCTCTCAGAGGCTCTGCCTGGGAGGACACAGGGATCCCCAAGTGGGACAGGGCCAGAAAGGTAGGTCTGCAGGGTGACACCCCTGAGAGATGCTGGGCCGGAGGCAGGCAGGGCTGTGCCAGGTGCTGCTGGGAACAGAAGACCCGGCCAATGAACTTGAAGATAAAGGCGGGAAGAAATAGGTCTCAAGGGAAGGCCCTGGGGTCAGAGTAGACCACAAGTCCTAGTGAGTCACAGCTCAAGAATGGCAGAGTCATTGGCAGAGTGACATGGGTTCTGGGGGATGGGTCATGAGAGACGTACATCAATGGAGAAAAACAGCGAGGGATCTTGGGTTTTACTGGGTGACCTCGAGGAATTTACGACCCAATCTGTGCCTCATTTTTCTCCCCAGAGCCTGGGGATTAGACCTTCAAAGGGAAATAACGGCACATACTCATGGAGCATCTGTCGTGTTTCCAGCCCTGTGTTACAGGGCTTTACAGAAAGTACTGGTGGGGTAGGTGAGAGGGGTTCTTCTCACCATTTTACAGGTGAGGAAACTGAGGCCTGGAGTGGGTGAGAGATCCCAAGTGATCCCAGTGATTAAAACAGTGATCCCAAGGCTGCACAGCTAGGAAATGGCCAAGCCGGGATTTAAACCCAGGTCACCTGGTCCAGACCCCACGCTCTTAACCCCAGCACTACCTGCCCCAAGAGAAAGGGGCTCTCAGTCCCTCCCCACGTCCACCCATCTGCAAGGCCAAAATCGACCCCACCCACCCATTTCTTTTCCCCTCTGCTGCCTCAGCCTGGCCAGGCTCCATCGTCACTCACCTGGACCAGCGCAGTTGCCCACTCCCACCCACAGTTCTGGCCTTTGCTGCCCACGGGCCATCCTCCCTGCAGAAGCCAGAGGCACCCGTGGTTACCAAGTCAGGTCCTGCCCTTCTCTGCCCACAGCCCTCAGGGCTCCCACCTCTCTCAGGGTAAAAGCCCAAGCCCCCCCGTAAGGCCCTGTACAAGCTGCCCCCCACCCCCTCACCTCCTCCCTCTCTCCCCTTCACTTAGTCTGCTCCAGCCACATGGTCCTCCTCCCTGCTCCTCCAACATGCCAGGCACATTCTTGCCCCAGGGCCTTTGAACGGCCTATGCCCTCTTCCTGGAATGCTCTTCCTCCAGGTCTTTGAATGACTGGCTCCTTCTCATTTTCCAGGTCTCGGCTCAAATGCCACCACCTCAGAGACACCCTTCCTACTCCAACGGCTCTGCCCTTCTCAGCTACATCATCCCATATTACTGTCTTCAGGGCACTCATTATAGTTGATTTACTTTCTCTAGTTCGTGTCCATATTCCCACCTGGCTGTGAGCATGACAAGGGCAGAGCCCAGTCAGCCTTGGTCATTGCTGGGTCCCTAGCACCTGGCCCATAGTAGGTGCTCATTAAATATTTGTCAACTTATCAAATGAGAGCAATGGCCCACAGTTCCCATTGTGCTCAGGGCCACAGGCCACAGTTTCTGCTTTTTGAAAAGCAGAAATTACTTTGAAGTAACTCCTTTTTTCCGGAGTAAGAAAAACAATAGGACTATCCTAGCATTTTTTCTGCATTCTCTTGTTTAAACGTTGAACCCTGAGAAAGAATAGCATCTATGTTTTGCTGATGGGGAAACTGAGGCTCAGAGAAGGGGGCGTGAATGAGTGAGTGAGTGAGTGAGTGAGTGAGTGAGTGAGTGAGTGAATAAAAAGATGGACTCAGACTGAGGCAGTAAGTCTGACCCGGCTGCTGTAGCAATCTCTACGGGCAGTAATTCATAGTGGCTATTTCAACTGTCCAGGGGCTCTCACTCCAGAGAAGGAAGAAGGTTCCTCTGAAACTGTCAGAAAACATGTGGTCTCCCCTTGGTGAACTCCTATACATTCATCATGGTCCTAGTTACGATGTCCCTCCGAAGTGCATCTTCTCTGATCCACTGGGCCCGCTTTCACCAGTCCCATTTGCTCACTCTGCCCAGGCCCTGACCCCATGTAGCTGAGGGCCAGTGCCTGCCTCTATTTCCCTTCCCCCTTGAGAGCCAAACAGAGCTAAAGACGCCCTCTCTGGGATCCCAGTGTCATCCAGCATAGGGCGCAGTATAGGAGGGCCACTTTATGGAGTGACTGATCTCCCCAGCTGCCTTGGACAATGGATCCCCTGAGAATCCACAATCCTTAGTGGGCTCTGGCATCTGGGAAGTTCTTTCCTAGGTCTGCCCTTGGAATGCTGGCTCAGGTTGGGCTAAGGTACATCCTGGGAATTGTAGTCCTCACTAGATGGCCTCCCTCCCAGAAGGCCCTGGGGTGGCCCACCTTGGGATCCTGGGGTCCCAAGACAGTGAAGGGTCATTGAGGGTGGCTGGTGGGTGTCCCGCATCTCTGCCCAAGTCGCCTCCTTAGTGTTCGAATGCTTGCCACTTTATCTGGACATCCCCGAAGGACAGGTGACGGATGGCCGGGAAAATAAAAGATAATTTTGTGGCTCAGGTCCAGACCTCTTAGGCCACATATGGAACCCTGGCTCTGGCAAGCCAAGTTTGCACCCCATTCATGATGGTGGGGGTGTCTAGGGTGGGGGACTGTCCCTTGAGCTCCCTTACCCTGGAGCCAAATCCTAGATAATTCAACAGGACGTGGGGCAGGTGCCTGGAGCCTGCGTCTGTCGGGGGCCGCCTTGAGCCTCAGTTTCTCTATTTCTGCTAAATGACGCCCTACCCACCGTCAACCCCAATCACTGCTGGGTCTTAAGAGGAATCGGTCTGAGAATCTGCAGCTCTTTAAATGACTTAGAATTTCAGAATCATGGTATCTTAAACATTCCTGTTCAGAAAACCCACAGTACCTGGAAATTTAGAAGAAATCTGGAGAGTCACCTGGGCCTGACCAATACCAGAATTATTTTTCCAGGATTCTGGAAAGATGGCTGTCCACCCTCCTTGCCTGCCTCCCTGCATAGGTGGCTCACCACCCCTCCAAACTGCTAACTTGGTTTCCAGAAGCCTGTCTCCTGGTAGTTACTCTTCCTTGCTGTTGCTCAAGGTCTGAAATGTTGCCCATTCACTTTCCTACTCTAGAACCTTCCATGGCTCCCTGTTCCCCTTGGGATAAAGCCCGCTCCTCAGCTTGGCATTCACAGTCCCTGCCACCTCTCAGGCCTCATTGTTCATTGTCTCCCGCCATTAAAACAGTCCAGGCACCCAGGACTCCCATAACTCACCACGCAGTGGCTCTCCTTGCTTCTCCTTCCACCTAGAATCCCTGCCTCCTCTTCTCCTGGCAACGTCCTTTTCATCCTTCTAACCCAGGGTCAGCATCCCCTCCTCCAGGCAGCCTTTCCTGCTTCCACCTGTCATTGACCCTGGCTGAGTCCTCTCTGCGCCCCCATCATCATCTGGCAAAGGGCCAGGTACACAGGACAGGGCCACACCCAAGGTTCAGCTAGGGACACCCTCCATCCCAGGAGACGGGCAGCAACCGGCATGTCCTTCAGCCCCTGGGGACCCAGCTCCCCTGTCCTGATGGCTGACGTCAGGGTCACCTTTCCAAGGACAGTTTGATTTCTATCTTCCAGGTCCAGTCCCAGGTAACCCCAGCAACTCCTTGTCACAAGCCCTGAGCGGCCGCTGCAGACGCCAAACCCTCCTACAGCACAAATCTCCAGCACTTTCTTTGCCAGTGGATAGAGGCAAACCGAAGTCTAGAGGAGGAACGGCACCTCCTAGGTGACTCACTACCTCTGCTGACTTAGAGACACCTTCTCACCTCAAAGCAGGGAAGGCCACAGGACCCTGAGGACCCGGGGGTGCCCAGTTCTGGTAGAAGGTGGGTGGGAGGCAGAGGGAGAGAGGAGAGGTTACAAATCCAAGGCATTATAATGTGAACTTGCTCTGCCTTGTCTCCCTCCACTCAGCTCCCAAAGGTAAAGAGCACCTCCTGGGGAGATGGAAGCCCAGAGAGGGCTAGATACCCGTCTAAGGCCACACCTCTCCATCCTCAGCCTTTTCCTCTAAATTGAATTTTTTTATTTTATTTATTTATTTTTTTTTTGAGAAGAGTTGGGGCAGTAGGAGCTCCAGGTCTAATTTCTGTACATCCCGTGGCAGACAGAGGAGTGGGAGCCAGGGTAACCTTTGCCAGAGCATTTGGGTTTCATGTGGGTTTCACCTCTCCCCTGAACCCATCTAGTAGCCCCAGGAGCACAGAGGCTTGGTTTTCCTCTTTACCCACTCTGCCACCTCCCTGGGCCTCAGTTTCCCAATCTGCTTTGGGGAATGAGCCGGTACAGGGTGGCCACACTAGTTTAATGAGGCTTCTGGCAGGCTGCCACCTACCCAATATCGAAGGGGTCTCCAATGGGTCCCACCGACTGGCCCCCAGCCACCGTCCGGTAGAGCTTGGGACCTCCTCTCGGGTGAGTCCTGTCCCCACCCATGACCCCCATCCATCTCCCCACATCCTGTACTTTCTCAAAATAGAGTTTCAGCAACTGCCCAGATATATCTGAAATTTTTATCCTTGAAAGAAACCACGTCTACTAGGATGTGGGAAAGGGGATGGGGGTGGGGGAACTCATGGGGGAAGGGATGTCCTGGGGTACTGAACTTTGATTTTGGACCCCTTGAGAAGCTGAGGGAACCCAGAGAAATATGAAGAAATGCAATTTTGCAAATGGGACCGGGGTCCCTTCTGTAGCCCCAGCCAATGGTTCCCCACTCCTTACTTCTTAAATCCAAATCCAGACCCTCCAAACCCTAAGTCCCACTTCCCTTTGGGTCTGAGGGTCAAAGATGACAACGTCAGGGAGGGGATGCCAGAGATTTCAGCCAGAGAGGACCTAACAGGGGCTGAAGGTGTGTGAACTGCCCAGGTCCCAGGACTCTTGCAAACACTTCCAGCTCCAGTGTCTACGCGTCCCAGGCAGAGCCAGGGGTTCTCTGTGGCACCCCTCTCTGGGAGGTGCCCCCAACTGGAGGGCGCCCAGAGGTAGAGAGCAGGACAGAGGCACACGTGACACCCGCCCTGGGGACCAATCAGCGCCTGCAGGAGGGGGTCACACTCGGTGCCCCCCACCCTGCCTGGCACCCTCTGAGAGAGACGCTTTCTTTGTCCCTTTGTCAGTTCTTGGTGGGGGGGCCGAACCCCTCCCGGGTCCCCACTGCAGCGAGTGGTATCCGGACTGGCTCTCTACCCCCAGCGCGGCCCCTCCCTTGTGGCCGGGGCCCTGGACTCGATCTGGGCCAAGCAGGAGGCTGGAGAGGGCTCAGGGGCGTCCAAGGTGCGGTGGCTGACGGTGGAGTGGGGTGGAGCGGCCTCACCGCGCTGGGACCACCACCCCAGCAATGGGTGGCCCTTGACTTAGCCCTCGGGGCCCCGCCCCCCAACACCGGCCCCCATCTCTGGCAGCAGACCCTC
>PVJD01002500.1:0-199967 GCA_004026545.1 Mormoops blainvillei | reverse complement strand
CTACTTATGGGTGACAGGCAACATTTTCACTAATGTGTGACAAAAGGGATTAAAAAGCCTCTCTCTGGCTTTTTAAGTGTCTGTGAGAAGCAGCTGCTGGGAGACCCGCGCCGGGGCAGCCCAAGTCCCAGCCCCAAACACATGGGTGGCCTCCCTCGGGGAATGGGGAGTGAGGCTTGGCGTGGACCTGAGCCCCTCCCCGGGCTGGGTGCACAGGGGCCCGGAGAGTCTCCCAGGGCCTCCCTGAGACAGGTTGCGATGCAGCAGGCGGCAAGGCAGTGCCGGGCAGTGGAGCGGCCAGCAGCCTGAGGCTCGGGGACGTCCGTCCCATACGGTGGCCACTGGCCGCATGTGACTACTGAAGTTCAAATGAATTAAAATGAGACAAAATTAAAAATTTAGTTCTTGGCTCGCCCTAGTCACTTTTCAAGTGCTCAGTAGTCATATGTTACTAGTGGCTACCACGCTGGATGGCGGCTCAAAGTTGCAGAACTGGACGCGGCTCCTTCCCCTCAACCCTCAGCCCCGTGTGGCCGGCCCTCAGGGTCCACTGTCCCCTCCCCTATCCACACCTCTGCTGGTGGTTCCTAAAACCTCTTCGGACTTCCCAGTTTCTGTGTGTCCTCCAAAGGCGTGTGCTGGAAAACTGGCTCTCCGAAAAGCGAAGGCACGGATCTGCAGGGTCTGCATTAGATTTCCATGGCATAAACACCCGCGCTGCGGCTGACTTCCAGCTCCCAGGGGCTTCAAAGTGGTGGGAGAAGGCTCTCACGGAGCTAGAGCGAGCCAGTTCCTGCAGGCCCCGCCCAGCCTCTGCTGCTGTGCCTGGAAGTGACGGCGCAGACCCCCTTTCTAGGGGGCCACCGCCCAGGGCCACAGCACCACTGTGAGCCCTCAGTGCTCATCACCCCACAGCCACATTAAGCAGGAGTGGGAAGAGCCACTTTGTCATCTGGGCCCCAAAGCGGCACTGCTTCTGTTCTGATCCCCACAAGCTACCCCGGAAGGGGGTTCCTCAGCTCCCACTGACCAATTCTCTGTGTCTCTGCCTCTCTCTCTTTTCAAGGCTCAAATCAGACTCCGTCTGGGCTAAAAAATGGGCACCTGCCGCCTTCTTCCACTTCTATGGCTCTCTCATCTCCATCCCTAGGATCCGGTCCCCAAATTCCACCCTCGTAGA
Organism: Mormoops blainvillei; assembly: GCA_004026545.1. Lineage (NCBI taxonomy): Eukaryota > Metazoa > Chordata > Mammalia > Chiroptera > Mormoopidae > Mormoops > Mormoops blainvillei. The sequence goes on along the minus strand of PVJD01002500.1, from coordinate 198,787 downwards.
TCCAGTCTCCCTCATACCTGTCAGTTCATGAAAAGTGATGCTAGGTGACAGTGAGAATGAGGGTGGAGGCGGAACAAATCCTCCGACCAGCAGAGGGCGACTCTGAGTCCCACTAAACACGCAAATAAGCACTGTGGCTAAACAGCCAACAGCCTTGCTATAGTCAATATAGATTGACGATATTATGGTTTACCCATTTAATGGAATGCTCTACAACCTTTTAAAAAATGTTTTATGGAATGCGAAAATGATCACAATGTTCTGTTACATTAAAAAGCAAGCAATTTCTGGTTGCACACTACAGCACCAATGAACCTTGAGGATATTATGCCAAGTAAAAATAAGTCAGACACGAAAGCACAAATACCGTTTGATTCCCTTTCTATGAGGTGTCTAAAACAGACTCACAGTAACAGGAAGTAGAATGGTGGCTGCCAAGGGCCGGGAGGAGGGAGGGATGGGGAGTCGTTTAGCAGGCAGGGAGTTTCAGTTTTGCCTCATGAAAAAGTTCCAGAGAGCTCTTGAACCGCGAAGTGCATCTAGTTAACACTACTGAACTGTACACTTACAGGTGGCTGAGGCGGTAAAAAAATTTTTTTAAAGCAAGAGATTTTTTTTTTTCCTCAAGCCAAACAATTGTGAAACCCAAGGTTCTCCGTGTACTCCTTCAGGTGTTAGTCACGTGACACTGAACAGTTCCGGCCCCAGATCTCAGGGAACTCACCCTCCAGTGGGGAGCCCAGTGAGCGCGGGAGGCACGCGAAGAAATGTCAAACTGCGGAGAGGGGAACTGCTTGGAAGGGGCCGCATGCCGTGTTCTGAGCACGTTATATCAGCGCACTGACCTGGCCGAGGAGGCAGGGAGAGTGGCCAAGAGGACAGAAGGTGAGGCGAGGACCCCAGGACTGAGTCCCTGGGAAGGGGAGTGCTCAAGAGCAGGTGGGGACAGAGGGGTGCACCCGCTGGAAAAAAGAAAGCAGCCTACATCCTTCTGCGGGTGTTGGGAAAGACACCCCCTCACCCTCCTCCTCACCGGCCAGTTCCTCCAAATGGTGAGGTTATCTCTGTGCACTTCTCTATTGCCCAGCCTTTCCACTGTGAGCTTGGGGGTTTGCATGAAGCGACAGCCGTACCGCACAGGTGGACAGCAGCGCTGTTCATTTATTTATGTTCCTCCTTGTTTCAAGGAGAATTTCAAGCTGCTGACAATTATGTTAGCAATACAGCAGGCTAAAACACCTTGTCGCTAAGTAAGAAAAAATGAGGTGAAGGAAAAATATAGCTCCAACAATCACAGGAGAAAGGCGGCATCCCTTTACCCACAGGAGCAACCTTGTCCTGTTCCTCATCAAGTCCCGTCTTGTGTTTAATCCAAATGTTGACATTTAATTGTCCTGTTTTTACTTTGTCTTCTCAACTCTACTGAACAATCTTTCACTGGGATCTCCTCTGCCCTTTATTACTCTCTCTCCCTTAAATATAGCTTTTTATTTTTTTCCCGCTGTGTCTTTTTTGCCGTTTTTTTAAAAAATCCGTCCTTCCTTCCCCAGAGGGAAGGGGTCACACCTGGTCCACCTCGGCACAGTGACACAGTCAGAGCCTCCTCACAGTAGGTCCTCGCAGGTTTGTGAATGGCTGAGGGCCACTCGCACCAACTCTCTTTGGCACTCAGCCAGTGAAACGCCCTCCGCAGGGCTCAGGACACGCTTGCCAATTTGATTTATGGAACTTATTATCCCAAGTGGCGGTAGAGAATAGATATTGATTCGAAAGAGTTTAAATAAATAAGTGGATGCGCACTCCAGACAGGGCTGGAGACCGAGGAGAGGGGTCTGTGAAGCAGCTGAAGCAGATGTTGTAAAGGAGCACGGGTCCTCTGGGAAACTGCGGGGGGTAGTCAGTGGCGGTGGCTACAGGGATGGGTTGTGGAGTCCCTGAGCCCAGGTTCACGTCCAGCCCCATCATATCTCATGCCAGGGGAGCGACCTGGGGCAAAGAACAGAAGCAAGGTGGCCGCTAGTGAGGATGGCCGGGAGGAATGTTGTGTGCATGTGTGCACCCCCGTGTGCACATGTGGGGAGAGAGGCCAGAGGGGCTGGCCAGCCCTGCTCCATGATGTCTGCAGCCTCCACGCGGGAACGTGAAGGCTGGAAGCTGGATGTCTGCAGGCTCCTCACTCACAGGTCTGGTGGGAGATGCTGGCTGTCGGCTGATGACTGAGCTGGGCCGTTGGCTGCAACACCTCCGTGTGGCCTCTTGGCTTCTTCACGTTATAGAGGTTGGCTCCATGGGGAGTGTCCTGGAGATAGTGCCCGGGGAAAGCTGGGTCCCTATCTATGACTTAGCCTTGGAAATCCCCGAGCCACTTCTACCACATTCTATTGGCAAAGCAGGTACAAAGCTCTGCCTGGGTCGAAGGGGAGAGGGCACGGATGCCTGCTCTGGATGGAGGGGTGTTGCTGTCACATCAGTGGAAGAGCATGTGGGATGGGGCACGTGTTGCTGTGGCCATTTTTGGAAAACGCAATCTGCCACCCTATGGGATCTCTGATTCCTAAAACCACCGAGGGCCTTGGTATCGTTATCTCCATCCTAGAGAAGGACCAATTAAGGCTCAGAGAGGCAACGTAACTTGCCTTGGGAAGTTTAGTTAACCTCTCTGTACTTCGGTCACCCACACTATCAAACGGGTGGAAAACTCTCTTCCGGCATGGATCGAGGTGAGCTTGCAGTACTTATGACCTTACGAGGGTGCTGGGGGATTGAAGTCGGGGAGGTGTTTTGTGAACGCAGACACCCTGCATACATGCAAAGCACCAGCTTGTCCTGTGGTGGCACCATTACTTCCTCCCTCCCTGACTAGAACTGCTGGTGACACACAGCCCCGCGGCTGGCCGGGACCCGGGTCCTCGTCCGCGTGCCCGCGCAAGCCAGGCCCGGTCCAAGCGTTTGGCCTGGGTCCCCTTCTTTGCAGCGGAAGAGCTTTCATCCCCTCTCCCCACCCTCCCTGTTCCCACCTTCCAAGAGGAGGAGTGCCTTGGGAAGAAGGCTAACGTTTGTTTATAAATTCCAAACCGTATAACCCTTAGTAACTCGGTTAGTTGATTACGGGTAGGCAGTCCTTTGGTCACACTTCCAATGGTCTCTGTGGCTCTGTGCACTCTCCCAGGGAGCAGGAGGAAGGGCTGGCATTTTGGCATCACTTCGTGGGCCCCAGGAGGACTCTTCCGGCTCCCGAATGGACCAAGAACCATCGCTAGAAAACCAGTCCTCTGGGGATTCATCCAGGCCCCGTGTCCCTCATTGTCAATTCGCCTGCAAGGTCTAAGGCCTTAAGAGACCTCCTTTGCTATGATGTCCATGAAACGGACAATTTACTCTCCTGCTCATATGATTCAATTAGTAGAGGTTGGGGGTTGGGCACTTATTGCTGGAACGTGTCATTTCATGGCCCGCTGGGCTGTCTGCCTGACAGTGGCCGAGGCAGGAGTGAGGGAGGTGGCGGGACTCAACTGGCAGGCACGGCTGCGCTACATCCGCCTCCGTGGGGACTGGGGTCACTCAGGGTGACCCCCAGAGCCCCAGGCGCAGGTGACTGTAGAGCGGAGGTGAGCTCTTATGTCTTAGAGCAGGACCGGGCTCCGCAGCGGCAGCCAGGGCTTTGCAGCCTGGAAGGACCGGCTTTGAATCCGGCTCCGGCCCTTGCAGCGCTCTGGCCGTGGGCCTGCCCCTCAAGGCGGCCGAGGCCCAGGTTCGGCTTCTTTGCCTCGCCGGTGGGTGAGGGGAGGAGCGGAGACATCATGCCTGATAGCTGGGAAAGGCCCGACGTACCAGGTCTGTTTTTCTCGCTGATTTTGAATCCTTGCAGCGACCACTTTACAGAAGGGGAAATGGGGAGAAATCTAGAAGTGAGGTTTCGCCTGCAAATGCTGTGCTCCCTTGTCTCACTGGTAGGAATAAACCTCTGCCGTGACTCCGAACCGGACGCTGGGAGGCCACCTGAGAGGGCAGGCCGACCTGCCCCTGGCAGGCAGAAGTCACTGTGGAGCGACGGCAGTCCCCTGCTTCTGCTTGGCTGCCCTTTAAAATGACAGTTCCTTTTCCCCTGCCCCAAATCCCTACCATCTGTAATCCTCCTCACCGCCCTGAACGAAGTAAGGTTTAAAGCTCCCCACAGCACAGATGAGGAAACTGAGGCTCGGGGGGTGCCAGGACTTGCCCAGGGCCACGCAGCATGCAGGTGCCAAAGGTAGGAGGGTTTGGCTGCCCCGGCGGGGATGTGCCAGCCCCCCCGTGGCTGACAGCGGTCCCCTCTCCAGCTTCAACTCCTCCTCCCTGCCCCATGCCAACAAGAGGAAAACCATGTCTCCTTCCTGCACCTCCGCCGGCCCGGAGAGGCCGAGCGAAGAAGTGCTGCCAAATTCACCAGGATGGCCTTTCCCGGCTTCCAGTTTTGCTCTGGTTTTGTTTGAAACCTGATTCCCAGGAGACCCTGGGAAATGCAGGTGCAGGGTCTGGGTAGCAGCTACTGTCCTCTGTCCTTCCTCCTCTGGCTGGGTACCTGCTCTCAGAGTTTGCACCCTGGGGCTGTGCGCTCAGACTTGACCATGTTTGGGCATGGAGGCTTATCTCCAATGGGGACCAAAGGCCGCTTCCCTGGAGACAGAGACGGGCTGGGAGCCCAAGCTGCCTGCTGGAGCTCAGGCGGCCTCCTTCGGGGTAAGGGCTGGGGGGCGGGCAGACAGAAAATGTCTGCCTGCTGAAGACGCAGGGCGCAGGGCGCAGGGGAGACCGTGAGTACTGGCAACCAGTTCCGCCACAGCCTGGGGCCAGAGGGGAGGGAGGGAGGGAGGTGGGCAGCGGGGGCAAATCTGGGGGTCAGCTGGAAGGTGGGGGGCTCTGAGGCCCGGTCACTCTATTAACTCAGTGCCCTGGCCCTCAGGTACCAGCTTCCAGAGAGGCTGGAGGGCTGGGCCCAGAGAGCCACCCAGGAAAATGTGCTCCCTTTGTGACACTGGGAGGGAGGTCTCTGTTAGAACGTAGGGGACCCCACTTCTCCGTGCCCCCGATGAGAGAGGAAAACTTGTCACTGGGTGTCAGCCCTGTCAGTCATCTTGGAGGGAGGGACAGAGTTATATCCTTGGTGCCCGACCCTGGGCTCTCCTCTTTAGGGCAGGAAGGGGCGGAGAGGGGAGGCAGCGGGGTGGGGGAAGTGGGGTGAAGGATCTCTGATGGGACACTTGAAACAGTCAATACTTAGGAGAGAAACCTAAGCAGAAAATAAAGCACTTTGCTGGAAATCTCTTTGGACCGGTATCTCCCCTGGACACTCACTACTTCATTAAAAAATAATAATAATAATAATAACATGTTTAGCACTGGCCGGGGAGCTCTGTTGGAATGCCATCCCGCACACCAGAGAGTCAGGAGTCTGAACCCTGGTCAGGGCTCACACCTAGGTCAGGTTCAATGGAGTACCGGAGGCAACTGATCGATGTTTCCCTCACATTCGTGTTTCTCTCTCCCGCTTCCTCTCTCCCTTAAAAAAAAAAAAATCAATAAACATATCCTTGGGTGAGGATTAAAAAAAAAATAACATGTTTATTACTTTAAAGAACTGGCAGGGAAAATAAAGTTCTTCCCGACCTCTGGCTAAAATGTCCTCTAACGCAGGAGGTTTCAGAGAAGGGGCCCCGTGGTCCTGGTATCTTTAGTAGAAAGGAGCTATGGTTACCTTAAACAAACAGAAGCAACAAAGGCATTTACCCGAGCTCACAGGACAGATGGGAAACCCACACAACGGACAGAAGCCGGCAGCAGTGTGGCTCCAGGTGACTCACAGGTGATGAGTCACACCCCTGGGTGTTCAGGGCGCCCAGTGGGGGAGGTAGAGGCCCAGGAGGAAAATAAGGGGTGCTGCTTCCGGAAGGAGGAGGGAAGAAGAAAGCTGCCAGCTACTTCCCCACACCCTGCTTTGGCCCCGGGTGGCTCAAGGCCCCAGATAGGACGGCAGTTGCTGAGGCCACTGAATGTGTTCTGCCCCCGCGTGAAGACGGCGGGGGCCCTCACAGGACCCTGATGGCGCCTGCCTCCTGGGGGCTCTCTGCCCGCTGCCCTGGCCCAGCCAGCCCTGATGCGGGACTGCTGGGCAGGACTGTGAAGTGCTCCCAGTTTTCCTGAGGCAAGCGTCTCAGAAGAAAGTGTACCGATGTTCTGTCTCTGCCGCTTGCTGAATTTGTTTTTCTCCCGTGTTACCTTCCCATTGCCGCCTTAGCAAATTACCATAAACTTTGTGCCTCAAACCACAGAAATCTACTTGTGCAAAGTTCTGGAGGCCCGAAGTGCCAAATCAGCAAGATGCTGGCAGGGCTAGAGCCACAGAGTCAGCAGGGCTGCGCGTCCCCTGCCTCTGCTGCTTCGGGGGCTGCCTGCCACCCGTGGTGTGGGGAGGCATCACTCTGATGCCTGCCTCCCTGGTCATACTACCTGCCCCCTTCTGTGTCCTAGTCTCTGTGGCCTCTTTCTTGTAAGGACATGCAGGGTCTCCATGGATAAGCCAGGGTAATCGCCCCAACTCAAGAGCCTTAATTTAAAATCCTTGCTAAGTCAAGTAACAGTCACAGACCCCAGGGCTGAGAACATGGGCATCTTGGGGACCATTTTTGAGCCCATCACACAGTGTCACCTTGGGCAAGTCACTTCACCCCTCTGAACCACAGATCCTTCATCCGTAGAATGGGGACGATAATACTGGCCTCTCGGGACTGGAGGGAGGCTTACCTGGGGTCCAAAAAGCCCTCTGAAGGTGCAAAGCTCCATATAAAAATAGAGGAGATATTAAGAGTTGAGCACCCTCCCCTCTCACCTGTCTTCTCTTCTGTGCATTAACTGACACGTGTGCTGACCTCATGTCTGTGTGTCTCCGTGGCCCTAGAAATGACTGCTGTCCCCCGTGGACATGGGGAAGAAGCTGGTGACAGCCCAGAAGCGGGGGGAGACTCGAGCCCTTTGCCTAGGTGTGGCCATGGTGGTGTGTGCCGTCATCGCCTACTACATCCTGGGCACGGTTGTGCTGCCTCTCTACCAGAAAAGGTACCAGACCCTCTGGCCTGCCCCCCTCCCCCGGCCTCTCCCCCGAGGGCCTGGTCTGCAGGGAACCCTGGACTTCCTCCCATGCTTCCCCTTGCCTCTCGCACAAGGCAGAAAGGTCTGGACGATCCTCTTTCTTAGGGTCGAGGATTCACATGCAGGGAGGGTTGGCTGGACTGGGGCCCGCTGCTCTGGAATCCTGGGACTTGCAGGCAACAGACACAGGGCGCCCTTTCCACAGGAAATGCCCCAGGGTCAGGTCAAATGCTGTGGCGTGAGTGTGATCCCAGGAGGAACCAGAGAGTCAGGATCTTGTAGCTCATCTGCACAGTTCAACTCCCCCTGAAACCTCCTGGTCAGTGGGCATCTAGCCTCCTGTTGAATAGCTCAAGTGACGGGGAGCTCACTACTGAACTGTGCACACCCACTTTCGGATAAGCAGGAAGTGTCTATACTGAGCCCACATCTGCTCCCCTGGAGCTCTGCGCTATAATGCAGAGAACGTTCCATGCCCTTGCTCCCTGAAATGTCAACCCCGTGGGTTTTTAAAGGGAACGCCGGGAAGTCCCTGACCCGTGCTCCGTTTGGAACAAACACACTCAGTGCTCTCAGCCTGTTCTCAGGGTGAGGCTCAGACCCTCACTTCTGGGCATGCTCCAGAGACTGCCTGCCCCTGGCCTGATGGATGGGGGGTGAGTCACGTCTGACTGGCTGCTGTGTGTCAATGGGTCTGTCGGCCTCTCCCTCCTGGGCCTGCTCCTTCCCCGCGTTGCACAGTGCTGGAGCAGTTCCACTCCGAGCAGCCCGGTGCCCCAACACGGCGCCTGTAGGCCAAGCGCTCTCCCTGCCGTCTCCCCACCAGGCACAAATCAAAGCCTCCTCCCTTGACACTTTTTAGGGGAAAGGGCACCAATTCTGAAGCTACCCAGACTGGGTTTCAGACCTTGTGTGGCCTCAGGAAAGTCATGTGACCTCTCTGAGCTTCTCTTCCTCTCTCTCTGCAAGGGGAAGGTGATGTAGATGCGGGGGCTTGGGCCTGGATGCTCATCTGAATCATGGCAGCTCTTTTTACAATCAACCAAGGCCTGGCTGCATCCCCCTCAGAAGTTCTGATTCACTTGTTCTGGGGTGTGGCTTGGATGATGATGTCCAAGAGGCCAGCAGCACTGATGATCTGAGTCTATGTTTCCTCCCCGGGCCCAGGAACTCTGGGTCACGCTCCTTTAGCGCTGGGTGCTTATGGTATGATGGGCGGCCCAGACCTGGGTCCCTCTAAGGGGTCCAAACAGGGTGCTCTGGGCCACCCAGGTTCTGAAACGTGTGTGCGTGTGTATGTGTGTAATCTCTCCAGCGTGTGGACCCAGGAATCCACGTGCCACCTGATTGAGACCAAGATCTGGGACCAGGAGGAGTTGGAGGGCAAGAAGGTGGCCCAGTACCCGTGCCTGTGGGTCAATGTGTCCGCCGTGGGCCGCTGGGCTGTGCTGTACCACACAGAGGACACTTGGGACCAGAACCAGCAGGTACCAACTGCGGGGAATGGGTACATGTCCCCTGATCCCTGGCAGATATGCAGGCCTGTCCCTAACTGGTTTTCTATCCCCTCTCGAGAGAGGGAAGGCTGGGAAAGATGAACTCACTTGACCAGGGACCATAGCTGGTATGAGGTCCAGCCAGGCCTAGCTCGTCTGTGTCGGCATCAGACAGACCTCAGTTCGAATCCTTGCTATGCCACTAACTGGTTGTGTGACCTGGGGTGGCTGACTGAGCCCCTCTGTGCCTCGGTTTCCACTTTGCTGAAGTGCTCTTATGAAGCTGTACACTGCATGTAACATGCCATGCTTCCTGTCGGGTGGATGGAGTGTGCTGACAAAGGGTGGTCGCTCATCCCATAAAGCGCGTCAAATGAGAAGGCAGGCCCAGAGCGCGCCCCACTGAGGGAAACCCCTGTGAGTCCTGTGCCCCAGGAAACCAGGGGTCTAGGGCTGCAGCGAAGACAAAACTTGGGGTATTTTCTCATCACTGCCTCCAATATCCCTCCCGTCCCCAAATCCACCATCGTAGCCCTTCCTGAAGGAAATGCAAGTCGGCCCATATTCTTTCACTCCTTTGCTCACTCATCCACTCGACGGTCACTGAGCACGTCCTGCGCCAGGGGCTTTGGACCCAAGAGGAGAAGGTTCGCAAGGGAAATCATACCTGGCAGGGAAGGCGCAGCGCCAAAGAGGCCTGGGGACGGCTGTGGGGTGAAAGGAGGGAGGGGCAGCTCCAGCCAAGACAGAGGGGGTAGGTGAGGGTATCAGAAGGGCGCCGGGGCTAGGCTCTTCAATACCAGGCAGGTGCTGGACCCACACAAACGTGGAGGGGCATATATATTGGGTGCGAGGCGCAGAGGAAGGCTGGAGGGGAGGGCTGGGGACACCGGGACTCCACGGCAGGTACAGACAGTGACACACGACCGAGTGCAGCGGGGACAGGCTGCAGTGGTGAATGAAGGTGGCTTCCCAGGAGACCCCCGCTCTTCCAAGTGTGGAATGAAAATGTTGTGTGTGTGAGTTTGCTTGCTTTTGTTTCGGTCGAGGGAGGCAGAGCTTTAATGAAGAAAGCTACATGTTGTACATATTAGCTCCCATATTTTAAAAAAATTACAGAAAAACTCCTTACTGAAATTGCTTTGCTAAGATGACAGTCTTCAAAGGGTGTCCAAGAGATACAGCAAGTACAACATGGTAGGAGAAAAGAAGGGGGTGTGGGATTCTGGCCGCAGACACGGGCACAGCACGGTTAGGGAAGCGGGGGGACCACTGTTTCATAAAGAAGAGAGTTAGGCATTCACATTCGATTAGGGTTCTTTGTCAAGCTTTCAAAGTCCTGTATAAGGCAGGGAATTGGGGGAAGGGGCTAAGCTTACCTATAAGGACTGCTTTACCGAAACACGAAACACGCGCTGGTCCAACCACAGGACAAGTGGGAGCCAATCCTGCCTATGGAGCAAAGGCCAAGGCCTTCTGGTCTCCCTGGTGTGGATGTCACAACCGGCAACAGTTTTTAAAGAAACTCCGATTGCACAAGGACTGGTCTCTCACCACCCTGGGCTCACAACAGATGGAGTTCCTTTCTGTTTGCATCGGAAGGAACAACTCACTCCAAATAATGCTCACGGCGCTGGTTTTCACAGGGGTCGGGGTTGGCAGGAACTCGAGTCCATCCCAGAAGAAGGTCCTACTGATTACTGGGGACTTAAATTCAAGGAAACCATAAAGGAAGGAAATTCCGGTGACACTCAGGCATGGTGCAGGCCGTGTGCCTGCCATCTCTGCCAAGGACTAGTGAACTGTGGCATTAAAATGTGATTGTACAAGTGGGGTCTGCTCAGCATTGGCTGTGCATGAAATGCACCCCCGTTCCCAGGGGGACTTAACAAAACCAGGCTCCCACCCCTGACTGATAGGCGCAGAGTCTCTGGGCTCTCCATGTGATTCTAAGGCTGAGAATTACTGCTGTGAGCAGCCTGGGGTCTTTACAGGGCTTGGGGTCCCAGGGGCATGATCAGAGTGCAGTAGAGCGGTGGGAGGGTCAGTGGCTGGGCAGCGGGGAGGGGCCACAGCGAGCGCCCCTGATGAGGGCTGAACCTCAAGCAGGATGGATGCTGGCGGTCAGACTTCAGTGGCACATGGGATGGAAAGGGGCCGGGTACCTGGGGGGACAGCAGGATCACAGGCAGTGCCAGGGGTTGGGGGTCATGGAGAAGTGGGTCTGGACAGTGCAAGGTGGTCTGACCAGTTCTGTCATCATCACGGAAATGACTCAGCCCCACCAGATGGAGGAAGAGCCTCCACCCCCTGAGTCAGCTCCCACCAGGATTCCTGCCTCTTCCTGGCATTCAGTGGCCCCTGATTTAACCCAAGGAGCAAGAAGCACATTTTCGAAGACAGGTAGGCATGATCACTGCAGTGACGGAGACTGGGAGGGGCTGGCTTGCAGGTCGCCTCCCTGATGCTGAGGCTGCCAACTCAGAGGAACAGGAGGTCAGATCAACCCCTGAGATGAGCTGTCAGCAGCCTGTCTGGCCCTGGAAGGACAGGGCTGGCTGGCAGCCGCCGGCTCTTCTGTCTTCCCTTCCATTGCACCCAGGCATTGCCCGCAGTGGTGCTAATGGCAGGCTGCTGTATGGGCAGGACGGTGGAAATACTTACTTTCATGTTTTTGCCACTCGGCAGGGTCAATGGGCCAGCTGCCGCTCTACTTTCATTCAGCTCTGGGCTGCAGGGGGCCCGTGCTGTAGGGCAGTTGGGTGTCGTGTGAAAGGCCCCTCTTTAAGAAGGGAAAGGAGGAGCTATTACTGCAATATTATAGTTATGTCACGGTATGGTTATTAATAATAATAACAGCACCTCCCTGTTACCTGCCACGTGCCGGGCTTTGTGCGGGGTGTTTATATGCGTCATCTCTTTTAATCCACATGACAATGCAGCCAGGCAGGCCCCCTCACAAACCCATGTCGCAAGGCTCAGAGAAGTTACGGGCTTGCCAGGGCCACACAATCTGGAACTGGTAGTTGAACCCAGGCCTGCCTGGCTTCAGAGCCACATGTGCTGCTCAGTGGGCTAGGTTACCCAAGGTCACAGAGGCACAGGGCAGACTGGGGCTTGCCCCTCGCAGCTCCGGGTTCTGAATCCACCTGCTAATGAGACCCTGCAGTGCCCAACAACCCCGAATGCCGGATTCCTCAGAAGCCAGCTTCTCCCCAGCCTCAGCTGCTCCCTGGCTGGCTGGATATCTACTTCTGGGTGCAGCGCCCCTTCTTTCCAGGCTGTCAGAACTATGACGCAACCATCCTTTGTTCTGCTGGACTGAATATTGTCAGGGTAGGTAGCTTTGGGGGAAGGGTCTCTTTCCAATCCAGGTAGCAGCTGAGGCCTGGGGAGAAACTGGCTTGATAGTTTACACATTTTGATCTTGGACATAATAGCTCCAGTCCAGTGGCCTCAAACTTTTGAATATGAAGGGATCACCTGATTGCCGGGCCCCTCCCTCAGTGATTCAGAGGGATGGCCCTCCAGCTGAGCTGCTGCAGGGGCTTGGGGGTGTGGATCGCACCTCCAGAACGTCTCCCACGGGTTCACATATACAACATTCGGACCTCCTGGCACAGAACAGAGATGGAACCAGGGTCACTGCTTTGTGTCTCCTCTGCAGAGCTCTGCAGCTGGGCCTCATCTGCCGAGGTCAGAGGTTCCAAAGGCAACCGTCAGTGTCAGGATTAAATGTGTACCGCGTTCTGTCTGCGCAAAGCCCTTCTCCATGCACCCTCTTGCTCCTCCGGATCCCAGCATCTAATGGCGGCTTGCCAGCATCTTTCGTGTGGCTCACACCGGGTTAGGCCATGAAGGTGTTTCAATTTGAATTTTTGCCAACATTTTAAAAAATGTGAGCATTCACATTAAAATCTGGTTTTCTGGCTTCTCATGAAATGTCAGAGGCCTGGCTACAAAGGTCTTCTGGATCCCACGGTGTCCATTGTCCAGATGGAGTGGTGACTGCCAGCCTGGACGCGTCTGGCTGTCTCCACTGCACCAGGCCCCACCACTCCCTGGCAGTTCTCCCTGGCTCAAAGGTCCCTGTCATCTTAGTCCCTCACCCACACCTCTCGTGGGCCTTCCCTGCATGAGCCCTGCAGGTGAGCGTGCACTTGACCTCTGCCCGGAATCCACATACAGAGCCCACTGGGCCTGAGTCACTCACTGGTCTCATTAGACAGTTAAGCTTGAAGTCCTTCTTTAATAACATCCTCTGAAAAAGATACTGCTTTTAACCCATTTAAGGGATGAAACTCTCAAGACTCAGAAAGAGTGATTTGTCTAAAGTTCTACAGCAATGGAAGCAGAGCTGGGACTCCAGCTGGGTCCCTGGCTCCAGGTGTCAGCGCGTCCCCCGGGCAGCTCCAGGGTCACCATGCTCACAAATGACACTGTGAAGGCCCCCTCTGGAAGCAGGCTGTGCCCAGCGCGCCAACTTTACCCAGTCCTGACTCCCACTAAGGGCCCGACTCAAAGCGGGCACTGTTCTTCGCTCCTGCCAGCCAACCAACCCTGGGTACCAAGAGGCAGGGACTTCCCAGCCCACGGGAGCTCTCGCTTCTCCCCACAGTGCTCCTATATCCCAGGCAGACTGGACAACTACCGGAAGGCCCGGGCCGACGTGGAGGAAGTCAGAGACAAGTTCCACAAGCGCCGGGTTTTCTACTGCTTCTCGACCCCGCAGGAGAACGAGACCAGAGTCCTGTACCAGCGCCTCTACGGGCCGCAGACCCTCCTCTTCTCTCTCCTCTGGCCCACCTTCCTGCTGACTGGCGGCCTCCTCATCATCGCCATGGTGAAGCTCAACCAGTCCCTCTCCATCCTGGCGGCTCAGTAGACGCGGACGCGCCGCAACGCTGCTCAGGTCGCAGGGCACTGGGGGACCCCGGGCTGTGCCCCATTTATGTATCCATGCCTCTTCCCTCTGCCTTTCCGCTCCCCCGGCCCCAGTCCACCCTGTCTTTCATTGCATGCGTGGCCTTTCCTAAGTCACTTGCTGCTCGAGAATGTCCAATGGCCCCCTAGTGCCTTGGAGAGCACAGGCCAGCCGGCTGCGGCTCTCCAGTACCTGCCCCCACCCCGACCCTCCCCGGACGACAGTGACTCTGACCTCTGAGCGGTGTTCTCACGGTTGGCTCAGTGACCTGCCTGTCCTGTCCAGGAAGCTGTCCTTGGCAAACCTTTGAATTTCATAATGAAAATAGTGGCTCCCATGTATAGAACACATTTAGAATATCTCTTGTTTTTAGGACACTAAGTGCCATATCCATTTTTATTCTAATGCTGACAAATACATTAAAAATAGTGAGACAATCAGGAAATATACTAAAATACATCAAAATACTAACAGTGGAATGGTGGTTAATTTTAATTTTCTTCCTTATCCCCTTTTTATTTTTGGTATTTGCAACAGGAGGAAGGTCTGGTTTTGTTGTGTTTGTTTTTAATCAGAAAAGCAGCAGTAGGTGTTATTTTGGGGCAAGTTTGCAAAGCTGGGCCCCATCACCAGGCAGGTGGAAGAGCGGGCTGAGGTGGCCTTGGCCCCCATCAAAGAAGGCTTTCGAGAGGAAGTGATCTTGAGAACCAACCCTCTGTGGAGGGAGGTCACCGCACTGATGGGGACTGACACTGCGGGTAGATACAAGGGGGCACTGGCCCCGCTGGGAAACCCTTCTCAGGTGAAAAGGGCAAAACTGGAGGAAGCCGTTATCCCCACCATTACTACTCCAGGCAGCTTTCCTAGGACAGTGGTCCTCAAAGTGGGGTCCCTGGACCAGCAGTGTCAGCGTTCTTTGGGGACCTGTGAGAAAAGCACGTTCTTGGGCCCCCTGGCTCTAGCTAGTAAAAACCCCCAAGGGCGTGTGGTGCGGAGGCATCAGGCGGGGTCAGAGCCAGAGGCTGCAGGGGGTTCTGGAGTGTGCTCGGGTGCGGGAACCACGGTGTCGCGAACCAGTGCCCTATCGCCATGCTTTCGGGATGGATAGATGGCCCCTGGGCAGGCCAAGCCCTGCACTGAGTGCAAAGTCGCCCTGGTATCCTTGAAGCTCCTTCCAGAGCTGTGTTTTCTGGACACAGCCCCTGGGTGTGAGTCCTGACTCTACCCGTCAGGCTGCCTCTCTACAGTTCCCAGTTGCTTCGTCTATAAAAGAGAGACACCACCCTCTGGGCCCCCGAGAGGGCTGAATAAGGGTCTGACACATAGTAGGTGGCCAGAAAGGAGGCTAGTGTTAATAACAAAGTAATGAATACCCAGAAGCTTCCAGAAGAAATCATGCCAACAGTAATGTTAACTAGCATTTTGGGCGCCTATTTCTTGCACGCCAGGCAGTGTGCTACGCAACCGACCTTGTAAGAGAGATACCGCATGTGTCACGGCCTCACGTGTCACGGGAGAGAGGCACGGGACCCTGGGTATGTGTGTGGGCTGGTGAGGGGGGCGCCTGAGTTCGAACGCCCAGCCCTGCCGTTCAAGAGCTGGGTGACTTTGGGCAAATAACTCGGCCTCTGTGTGCCTCCATTTCCTCATATGCAAATGGGAACTAATAGTGTCCCCTTTTTAGGGCTGTTGGTATTAAATGAGTTATTATACGATGTTCCTAGAATAGTAACTGACACATCCTAAGATGCTACTTGCCTTTTTCAGCTGCCTTCTCTATTATATTCTCTATAATCGTGACTTATATAGAAAATATATAAGATATTTTGAAAAATTAAGGCTCTGAGAGGACATTGGCCATGTAACAAGTGCAGATACCCAGCCAGTGCCCAAGGTCGCAGCACCCAAAGCCCCCGGGGCTGGGTAAGGGCCAGCGGTGTGACCTAGGACCCCAGTGGTGCCCTCATGCAGGGCAGCGGTCTGAGAGGTGGGCATCCAAGATCTGCACCAACACCTGTCACTTCCAAAGTGGGAGCCCTGCTGCACCTCTACACCCTCCAAGCTGTTACCTAACATTCCCTCCTAGGGGGGTGGCACGCTGTTCCCCAGAGTCCCCTCCCTCCCAGGCTAGTCCTCCCACTCTTTTAAGAAAGTCCCACTTGTATTACCTTCCGGCAAGAGGTTGCCATTGGGGAAATTAGGTAAAAGGTACATAAGATCTCTTTGTATTATTCCTCACAACCACATGTGAATCTGCAATTATCCCCGAAAATTTTAATTTTATCAGGTAAAAAAGAAAAAGAAAGTCCCCCACCACGAGCCTCCCTTACAGGGGCTCCTTTGCACTGGGATCCCTGCATTTGGGGCTAAAACACACAGAAACTCAGAACACCCAAGCAGCTCCTGCAGGGGGAAATGCCACGTCCCTCTAGAAAACACAGTGCCTGAGGGTGTCCAGACCCCTCGCCCCTCGCCTTATTAACCATGACCCTCATTCACTCTGACAAAGGCCCACCTCCCGTCCACATCTGCCTGCTGCTCACCAACTCCGTGAGCCGGGTGAGTGTGAGGTTAGGGGCATTTAAGGGTGATGTGGTCAGACACCGAGGAAAAATGTTTTGGGGAGTAATGGCTGCCCAGGAGCAGAGAGCGCTCGTTGCTCCCTAATAAACTGCCCTGCTAACGAGGGCCTTGTGCTTGTACCGGTTTCGCTTCTCCTCTCGGAGGCAGTGACCCACGCCTGGAGAGGGGCCCCTGGCTCGTGCTCCCACGTCCCTCCCCTGGAACTGAGACCACCTGGTGGTAGTCAAAGGCAAGGAGAAGGTCAGGGATGACCAGGTCCCTGCCTACCGATAAGGAGCTTTCCGTCTTCTTGCCACTTGTCCCCCACCCCGCCCCGACACCTCCCCACCACCATTAAGGTCTTCCAGCCTTACTGTGAAGAGCCTATTCTATGCAAATTCAGCACAGGCGACGTAAACTAGCCACAGAAATCCCAATTCTTGTGACTTATTGAAATGAGGCTCTGCTCTCTCCAAATCAACAATTCATCCAAAATTTCTCCTAATCGCAAAGCTCCTTGGGCAAGTGGACTGTACACCACAGTCGTGCTGTGGCTAATTGGCAGTGCAGGTCGGCGTGCAAGACTATCCAGTGTCCTTTGGATGCGTCTTGCACTTGGCGGGGTGGTTTGAACTACACGAAATATTTGCAAAGATACCATTTGAACAAGGTGCAGCTGTTCCCTGTACCTCACCAGCCACTGTCCTTTCACAAGGAGGGACAAGAGAAAGGGCCAAACCAGGTCAGAAAGGCAAAAAGACGTTCACTAGAGTCCAACCTAGGGATTCTCTACGCGGGGCCCTGCAAGGTCAAACCCTTTCCATAACGACGCTGAGATGCTACTTGCCTGTTTCGCCCGCCTCCTCTGACCAGCAGGGCAGCGTGTTTCGAACCTTCGTGTGGCGTGGGGGTATCTCAACAGCCTGACTGCAGAAGCGAATCGGGAGACTCTAGCTGTCTTCCAGTAAGCCAGACATTGAGGAGATTTGTAAAAACGGAAAACAATGCCACTTTCCTCAATACGTTTTTTTTTTTTTGGAAAATAGAACTATTTCTCATAAAAATGTTATTTTGTTCCCATGTAACGAGCTTATTATTTTAAAACAAATGCATTTACATTAAACAGTCTTTTTCATTTCTAAATCAATAAATATTAGTAGCTGTATCCCACATAAACCAAATCTTTTTGGAATTCTTAATATCTTTTAAGAGTGTAACAGGATCCTGAGACCAGAAAGTTTCAGAACTGCTGGTTCAGTGTATCCAGAGACAGGGTCTCTCTGTTCTTCCCGCACATGCCCTCTGAGCACCCAAAGACCTCCCCAGGGTGTCGTCCGATTCCCGTGGAGGGCCGGGAGGAGAGTTTCAGTTTCCCAGTATCCCCTGGTTCCTGGTTCTCTGTTCCAGGGATGGATTAGCACAAGGATTATCTTCCTACCCACAGGCACTTTCCTGGGTCTTCGTCATGTCAACTCCAATACAGAGCTCAGCTTCCTCCTGGTTTCCACTGCTCTCCCTCCCCGACAGGTAAAGCACACGTGCACCAGCCAGCTCCCTGACAGCCTTGGGGAGGAGAGGAAGGGATGCGTACAGGTGTAAAGCCAACAACTCCCCGCCAAATGTAGGGCGCAGTGGGTGATCCATCGGCAGGTTTGTGGAGTCAAGGGTGACTCGGAGCAATGAGCCTCTCCTGTACTCTCCATCATCTCACACCAAGGGCCCTGGTCCCTGACACACATACAATAAAAAATGATAAAAACGGGCTTGCTAAACACAGGCAGCTGGAAGGCAGGCCCTCTCCGCTCCCCGCACAAGGGGATGAACATGCTGAGCCCTCCTCCGTCAATTCTGGAGCCCCCGCTACTTGACTCCCCTTTGACTCCGCATATTCAGATACAAACTCACATTCTCCCTGGTCAGTAGTTCTTTAAAGGTCTAATCTGGCACTTGCGCCCTTCCTACAACATTCCCCTGTAGTGACAACCTGTATCAACATCTCTTTAGATGAATGACTCACGGCCCCGGGAGGTGGCCACTTCCATTTTGGGATATGTTTAGCGAATCATTCCCTGTCCTATCATCTGTCATCTCTAATAGCAATGCGAGCTAACATTTGTTTAGCACCTACAGGCCAGAATCTGGGTTAAGCTCCTCCATGTACAGCACAATATCCTCTGTGTTACTATTACCATCTCCGCTTACAAAGCGGAGGCAAGAGGTGGGGTGGGGGTGTGGGGGGCGGGATTTAACTTGCCATAGGCAGAAGTTAGTAAAGGGCAGAGTGGGGGTCCAATACCCGGAGGACATAGCTTCAGACTCTACTCTCTAACCACCGTGCTTCCTGCCCCTTGTCTCTGACCCCTATCAAACGTGGAAGATGCCCAGCAGGGCAAGGTTAGTGCAGGGAGCCTGGCGAATGCCTCCACACGCCTCCCCACCGAGCCTGGGCTCTTGGGTGCCTCCCTGGGGCCACTCCTCTGAAGGGTCGACAGATGTGGGTGAGGCCCAAATGGACGTGTCTGAAAAAGCCCTGTAAGAGTTCTGATGTGGGCCATGCCAAGACAGACAGGGTCTTGTGTCAGCCACCACGTGCCTGATGCCACGCTCACTCAGTTCACAGCCACCGAACGCCAGCAGGAACCCAGGCATGCCACGGCCACAGCACCCCCTGAACTGGTCTACTAAAAGGCAGAAAGGAAGAGAGGCTGGTCTGACATGACTTTTCTCAGGGACCCCACCCTTCTCAGTCACCCTGTTTTCTTCTCCAGGTGTTCCCAAACCATTGGTGTAAGAGTCCACTCTAAGAATTTGTCCGGGAGTTGACAGCTTGTTCATTTATGTGTAGTTTTAGAATCTTTCACTATCATTAATAAAAATTGGGCCACATGACATCTTCTTGGTCACTAAGTAATTTTTCTATGACTCTGCTGACCACGCAAGTCGTATTCCTAGAAGCAGATATGCATGTATGTTTAAACACTGTTTCGTATGCTCTGTTGGTTCTTCCCAACCCCTGGAATTGAAATTCCCTGAGCCATGAGCCAGAGCCTCACTGGTCCGGAGCGGCCACATGAGTCTCTTAGCCACGCTGGACCACTATGCCCAGCTCTTGGCTCTCACTCCTGCAGGGAAGGTGGGAGGAGTCCATACAGAAGCAGGTGTTGTTTGTCCCTTTTTCAGATCTTTTGCCCCAAGCTGACTCAGCCATCAGCTACTGTCATTCTCAGAACAGGTTTCAAAGACTTTTTTTCCCTGCTACTTACATTTTTGGGGAGGTAAGTTTCAATTTTGTACGACCTTATTCTTACGGCCCTAAACTACGCGTTCGTATTTTCTTTGGTCAGGGAACCCGCGGAGAGGAAAGCACAGAAAAGCCAGGAGTTGGAATCTGGCTTGTCAGTGACCGTGGGCCATTTATTTAATCTCTCTGAGTCTCAGTTTCCTCAACTGGAAAATGAGCATAGCATCATCTGCTTTACAGCTCCCTGAGATGACTGGATACTCTAAGGGAATGTGAAGTGCCCAGCACAGCATCTGGCACAGAACAGATGCTCCACAAGTGTTCATTCTTTCTGAGCAAACGTGTCTCCTTCCTCTGGTCAGACAGATTCTTCTCTGTTGGAGCTCAGAGAACTTCCTCCTGCCCCTCCTTCCCACGAGCACCTTCCCACTTCTCTTTCTCGTGAGCGTCACTGGCCATCTTGCCTCTCTTCCTCTCGAGCCATTTCTAGCTGAATTCCTTCTTAAAAATCCCCACCACCGGTGGGGCTGATAGACTTTGCTTTGAACTTTCTTGAATCTACTTGTATAAACTTAGCTCCAGAGGAAACACGGTACCTGCCCACAGGCGCACATCCTCGCCCGGTCGGACCACCCCGGGGTCTAAGGAACAGCTTCCTGGAGCATGCACTTCACGGGAGGACTACCCTTCACTGACCACAATAGGTCTGGTTGGAATGATCCTCCCAGTGCGAGGCAGGCAGGTCCCTTGGCCCAGAAATCAGGCTTAATTGGAAATTAAATTGCATTTCAACACCAACTGCAGGATGCCTGTATCCACAGCTAATTTATCAAGGTGACGCCTCATCTTCAGGAAGCCCATGGGAATAGAGTGGCTGCATCAGCAAAATTACGAGCTCGTATCTGGTGAGCACGTCCTTTAAAGTACAAACTGAACCCTTCAAGTTTCTCATCTTGGGTTATGTGCGCTTATTGGTGGCCTTCTCTGTGCCAGGCACTGTGCCGGGACCCGGTGCCTCGATCTTGCGGCTGCGGGGCAGCGACAGAGAAACACAAACAAGAGACCCCTTCTCCAGGGGTGTCCAACCTCTGTGCCGCGCTGGAAGAAGAGGAGTTGCCTTGGGCCACCCACTAAAAACATGCAACACATAATCATAAAAAAATCTCCTAAGGTTTTAAGTCAATTTATGATTTTGTGCTGGGTCGTGTTCACGGCCATCCTGGGCTGCGTGCGGCCCACGGGCCACAGGTTGGACACCCCTGTGAGTTGTCCAGGGTTGAGTCGCTTAGTGGGCGGTGGAGAGTATTATAAATAACTTCATGGCTAAGAACTGGATTTTTCTATTTAAAACTGACTATACTGACAGATCACAATGATCTTGGGTGTGCTAGGCTCTTTGCCACACACTTCACACACATCCATTCCACCCTCCAGATGGCTATAGGGAAGAAATACATTATGATTTCCATCATCCTCATTTTACTGATGAAAAAACTGAGACCTAGAAGGTAAGTAACTTGCCTAAGGCGAGGCCATTAATGCCCAGTGAACAGGCTGTAGAACTAGTATCTGAACTGAAGTCCTTTCACAGCAAAGCCTCTGCTCTGTGCATGTGTGCATGTGTGTGAACATGCATACACATATGTGTGTATCTGAACCACTGGGGAGTTAGGTCCAGGGACTGCAAACACGAGTCCATGGTTTTAGAAACCATGTGGACTCCAGTCTGGCTGGAGGAGGCTGTGCGGGCAGGGGGGGAGACGGGAGCAGGAGGCAGGCCGAGGTTGTGCGCGCGGGCCGTGAGAACCAGGCCTGGGGGTCTGGAAGCGTGTGCACTACCATGGAAGGGACAGGCAGTGACACAGTGACAGCGACTGCACAGATTTTATTGAAGGTATTGAGAAGAACTAAAACTGCTGAAGTTGTGTATTCAGTGAAGGATATCTTTACGTGCTTATTGTAGTCCACGTCGACAGTACAGGTAAGAATCAAGAAGAGCTTTGAACAACAACCCTTAACCTCAACTAAAGGCCATGGGAATATTTCGGTTTATTTCTTTTCTGTTTTGCTTTTCCATGCACACACTCACAGGTTGGAACCTCACTGTGCACACACTTTTATTTCTTGCATTTCCACCTCCTTTCCTGTCAATAGCGCCGCTGCGTGTCACTGAGTAATCCTTGGCATCATTCTGCAAAGGCTTAATACTATTCCGTCAGGTAGAGGAACCGAAGTTTATCTCACCCATTGTGTTCCGGCTGAAGTTTAAAGATCGTCTCCAGTTTTACCCTACTGTGACGCAATTTGGTGATTAACACCCTGGAATAAAAGTCTTTGTGCATATTCTGGAGATCTGCTTAAAGCAGATCGCTCTGGGGGTGCGTTGCTTTCCTAGGGTTAGCACAACAAAGTACCCCGGGCTGGGTGGCCGAAACAATAGCAATTCATTTTCTCATGATTCCTGAGGCTGGAAGTCCAAGATCAAGGGGCTGGTCGAGCTGGTTTCCGGTCAGGCCTCTCTCTGCTTGTAGATGGACACTGTGTTCTTGTTGTGTCCTCACATGGCCTTTTCTCTGTGTATAGTCTCCTGGTGTCCCTTCCTCTTATAAGGACACCAGTCCCACGGTGTCAGTGCCTCACCCTTATGGCCTCACTTAACCTTAATTACCCTGTTTTAAGTTCTTCTCTTCGAATACAGTCACATCAGGGGTTAGGGTTTCAGCATATGAGTTTGGGGTGGGGGTTGTCACAGAACTCAGTGCATAACAGGGGGTGACGGTGCTGAGGGAACTGACCAAGAGAGTGTTCCTTGGCTCTGTCACCTTGAGCTCGTTATTCAACCTCTCCCAGCCTCAGGGTGGGAGCAGTAAGAGTAGGCAACTCACAGGGCTGGGGTTGAATTGAATGGAGGGCCCCTTGTAAAGCCCCAGAGAATCAGTGAGTGCCGACAATTACTATTCCTCTTCAGAACAGCAGGCTGCTGTGCCCGGACTGCTGAGGCATGCGCAGGGCTAATCAGCACCAGGATGCCGGGAGGGCTCGGCAGCCCAATATGCCTTGTAGCTTAGGAACGTCCGGGGCTCCAAGTGACAGCAGGTTCCCAGCTGACGTTTGCAGATAGCAAGCGGCGAGCCTAGGCCTGGTTCTGCCTGCCAAGTGCAGATGGTTTGAAAAATGCCGCCCAAGCTGGCCCAGGGTTAATCAAAAGATTACAGACAGGAAATTGGGGTAAGCTAACCTAAGCCCCTCAGACACAGTATCAGATTCGCATCTCCCTCCCTGCTCCCGCCCACTTCTAGCTGGGAGTGAGAACCCGTCAGAGTGGAATTACAGCGGGTCGCCTGCTGGGTGAGGTTGCCTTTCTTCACCCCTGGCAGTGCTGGCTCCCGGGCCAGCCCCGCATTTTGTTGTTTGACTGGGAAGGGTGACTTGTAGGTGATGGTTTGGGGCATGCACTGGGGGGGGGGGGGGGGGGTGTCTCTGGTCTCAGGGGAAGTATCCAGAATTGTGCTGCTTCCGTCAGAACAGAGGCCTTGGAGCCTTGATTTCTGAAATTAGCGTGTCGTCTCTCGGTCAGGCTGGAAGCAATCAGTTTTGTCTTCATTGCTTGCTATCCTGGACCTGAGTTTCAGAAATGGAGGGAGTGGAATGCGGAGGGGAGAGCCGGCACTTGGACACCGACAGCCCAGCTTCCAGTTCTGGTTCTGTCCCAGGCTGGCTGTGTGAGGCGGAGCCAGGCCGTTCCCTTTCTGAAGCTCGGGTCTTCCCACCTGTCAGTGGGGTTAACTTGAGCTCTCCGCCTTCCGGACTCCTTGGGCCCTTTAAGTGAACGCCCGCGCCGAATGCTTGGAGCAATGAGCAGACGTCATGGGCAGTGTCACAATTGTTATTGAATCTTATAACTGCAAAGCTGCAAGGGACTTTGCAATGAGCAGCTCCCTCATTTTAGAGATGAAGAAACTGAAGCCCAGAGAAGGGAGGCCACTCGCACAGTGAGCAAATGTGAGGATTTGGATTCGAACCCAGGCCCGGTTCCAAAGCTGCTGCTTTTGTAGCTAGAAGAACATGAACTGGAAACACAATGGCTTCGACAGGGAGGACCAGGGCTGGTTCTGGGTTCATGGCCCTTCCCCCTTCCCCGAATGCGAAGGAAGCTTTCTTCTGCCTCCAGGCTAGTGCCCCGTGAGAGGGGAGGGTGGGCATGCAATGGTGGATGCCTCCCCTTGCATCTTTTCCGGGAGTCCCTGCTTCCCTTTCTGACCCAGGAAACCTGGGGATCTCCCCATCTCAGGTTCCTCTCCGCAAAAGATCCTCTCCCTAGCTCTCTGACCTTCTGGGGGGTCCTCAGAGCCTGGGCCCTCCCTCCTGCCCTTCTCGATTTCAGGACTTGTAACTGAGAGTGACTGAGGGTGGGGGTGGAGTGCAACTCTGGGGGAACGGAAGGGCTGGGAGGAGACGCCCAGAGCCTGCTTCTCCCTCAGCTCCACCTCCTTCCTCCTGGTGACAAGTCCAAGTTTAATTGTAAAAGAAGATGAGAAGGGTGGGAGCTTGAGTTTTACGGGGCAGCTGTTAGGTGCTGGGTACTGTGAGTGTCACAGGCACCATCGCGGTCTCCTGGTGGTCCCGTCTGGTGGGAATGCCTGGCCATTTTGCATGAGAGGACACAGATGCCAGGTGGGAAATGGCTTGTCCAGGGCTATCCTGCCAACACGTGGCAGGACGGGACCGAGGGCCGTCTGGCCCCAGAGCTGTGCTCTCTGACCCTGTGTCGTGCCGCCTTCCGTGGCTACCTGACTCGACCACATCCACCCTCGGGAGCCAACAGCTCCCAGGGGTGCGGGACCTGGTAAGAGGGGTGGCCCAGGGAAGATTCTGCGGCCTGGAAGGTTCTGTTACCCTAGGAGTTCTGAGGGTCACACTGGCGTGGCCAGGGACCTCCGGGCCTCTGAAGGCTGATCAAAACCTGACTTGATCCACTCCACCCTGTGCTTGGGTATCGCAGCCCACGGTGCCCTCCCACCTGCCAGAGGGGCCCATTTCCAGCTACTTTTAATTGGGAACAAGTCGTCGCTCCCTCGTGGTCCGGAAGTTAATAGGGTGTCTGTACAGTGCTGCTAGGATGAGCGGCCCTGAGCAAATTATTTCTGCCTGGTGTGGGGTTATCCGGGAGAGAGTCCCAGTGGCCTCAGAGAGCACCGCCTGGCAGGTGGGGAGAGGCCTCACCTTCCTCTCTCTCCTCTGCCACGGGGCTGTGGGGACCCTAGAGAGCACCTGGCCAGCGAAATGGATCAGGGAGTGAGGGTCTGCTTCAGAGGGGCAAGGATGAGAGATCTGGCAGCTGGAGTCAGGGCTACTCCGCGCTGGGAGAGCCAAGGAGAGCACAAGCCCCACCCTGGTGGTTCTGGCTTTAAACGGAGAGGCAGGCATGGGCCAGACCCTCGGTGATCGAAGTTTCTGTCTATAACAAGGCAGGGGCACACAAAGGCTCCGGGGTGCAACGAGGCAGTGGGGCTGTCCTGAGGCAACCGCGGTCCTCACCCGCACTGCCAGGCCAGTGAGCCGGCTGGGACCTGGGCTGGTGGAGACTCTTACTCTCCGCTGCAAAGGGAAGTGCATACTTCTTGAAGGATGGGTGGCTTCCTCCTTTATCAGGGGGCGCTGTCACATCTCACAGGTCCCACGGGCCCCAGTGTCAGGGCCATTGCTTTCCCAGAGAATTCTAGTAAAAAGTCGGTATTTCAATTCCGGAGTTCCTGGCACCCCATCCTTGTGTATTTCCCCCACTGACAAAAACACGTGTCCCACAAGAAGGGAGAGCAGCAGGAGAAGACAGGCCATCTCATGGGTGCAGAACGCACTTAGCATCCAGCAGGTGCCCTGGCCCCAGTGCACCTACCTGAGCCGGAAAAGCACGCATGTGGCTGTCTTGCTGACTGTGGCCTGTGACGTGTCCCCTTTCCCCAAAAAGCTTATTCCTTAACCCAGGCCATGCCACATCATGGAATTTGTCCCAGCCCTTTGGAAGACAGGTGGCTGCCCTGAAGTGACTCAGCTGACAGAACAGCTCTCGATGAACTCACCTACAAGATTAGTGGGAAGCTGGGGCAGTCTCTGCTGGTGACAAGGTGGCGGGCAAGCCTGCAGGGCCATCTTCTCTAGCCCTGCGGAGGGGAGAGGCACGCACCTGATCTCGGTCACAGCAGGACCGTGGTTCTAATTCTAGCTCTGCCAGCTGGGCCACGTGGGCCACCTGGCTTAACTACAGTTCAGCTTCCTTATCTGTTAATTTGGTGATAACGGTACCTACTTCCAGGGTCAGAACTGAGGCAAGAGGAGAGAGGTACCTAGGGCACAATGTTTAAGGAGGGCCTTGCTCTCAGCAACTTGCAAGTGCAAGGTCACCCTGGTAGCTGCCAGCCTGTTACTTGCATTATCCTCGCTAAATTAAAAACAACCTCTTGCAGTTGATAATATTATTATCTCCAATTAAAAGCAAGGAACCATGGCTTGGGGAGGTTGCATAACTCCCTCAAGCTCCCATGGCTGGTAGACAACAGACAGAGCTGGGACTCAAGCCCAGCCTGCCTTAAGGCAGAGCCCATTCCCAAGTTCAAAGGCAGTTTCTTAAGGATCCTAAACAGCAGTTGGGGAGGAAGCAAGACAAACAGCATGTCTCTGATGGTCTGACGCTGCGGTCCTGCCTCACACGGAGAGAAACAACCTGGGCCTGGGTGGGAGGGAGGAGTCGGGACTCCAGGGCCTTGTCCAGAGATAAATCTTACGAGGCCAGCTCCCACACCGCCTGCCCACCCTGCAGCCATGTGGGTGGCCGGGACAACACTACAAGTTCTCCTGGATTGGATCCCTCTCTCCTGCCTGCTCGGGCTTTGCCATCTCATCCTGGGGTGACAGATGGGTTCCCAAAGTGCGGAAGGAAATGGGCTGAAGCCTCCCTGGCCGGAAGGAGGCCGCACACCAGCAGCCCTGGGGTCTCTGTGAGGGCGTGGGGAAGCTGGGCGCACAGGAAGAGGCGGGCCCCCCAGGCTCCCAGTGTAACTGGGCATCGGAGTCAGGAGCTGGCTCCTGCTAAGCTAAAGAGCCGGGAGGGCCTGGCTCTGGGGGCCCTGCTCCTGACTCCGAACAAGGGATCAGGTGTGGGAAACAGCTCAAGGTCATCTCGGCGCTTAGGAAAGCAAGTGCAGAGAGGGGAAGCAGGGAATGTTCTAGAAATTAGAGAAGTCTTCCTGATCTGTGCCCAGTGCAGAAGAAACCAGCAGTGAGTGAGGAGTCCGGGCCTGAGGCGCTCACAGCCCTGAGAGTACCAGCTACAGCAGCTCCAAAGAACATCTGCGGCGCACGAGTTATGCAGGGAGCTCTACGCACACAATCGCATTAGTACTACGAGGAGGGCATGCCAGTTTAGCAAAACTGAGAACTGAATAGTGAGGGGCCCAGCAGAAGGTGTCCCAGCCAGTGTGCTGAGGACCGAGGATGTCCCAGTCTGGCACCAAGTGCCTTTTCCACTGCCTTACTGGCTTACAAAATTTTTTTTAAGCAAGAGAGACTCTTTCTTTAAATTTAGAGAAATCTAGTATGTAAAACAGATCAAAGTAGAGCTGAAGGGGCCGGGGTGGGGGTGCCAGAACTCTACCCATGATTTAGGACAATGTAAGTGCCCTTCCTGAGATAGGAAGAAAGCTCAGGCACAGGTCTGAATGAACTGTCTGTCTGGAGGCTTGCGCTCTAGCTGCACAAGGAGGGAGTTCAGGGCAGCCTGGGGCAGGAGTTTGCACACTGCGTCCCAGAATGCTCCGACGTCAGCCCCACCGCAGGGCCCTGGCAGGTGTCTGGAACGGGCGGTGCTGCTCCGTTCACTTAACATGCCTGTGAAGCGTGTGCTCTGGGCTGTGCACTGGACGAGGCGCTCCAGCTGCAGTGATGTGTAAAGCTGCGTATGGTTCCCACCCTCACAGAGCTTGAGTCTGCAACCTTTAGCAAATGTGTTCCTAAAGGAACATGGATCCCATGTGGTGATCACGGCTGAAGCTCAAGGTCAGGACGACATGTGAGCAGAACCCGATCAGTTCACCTCTGAAAAGGGCACGGATGAGAATTCCAGGACACGGCGCAGCTCAGACCAACAGGAAAGGGGGTGGCTGGCTTTTGGGGGTGGGCTGCAAGGTCCAGGGACAGTCAGAGCAGGGAGGGGTGATATTGGACCCTCCCTGCTCCCCAGGTGTTCCCTAGGCAGGTAAGAAACAATAAGTTGTCCCTAGGACCAGCAGGAGGTACCTGGTTCTATAGAATCTTTATGTTCCTCAGTCCCAAAGCGGACAAAGGAAATCCTTCTAAGGGCTGGATTACTGCAAAAGTAGGACTCAGTGCAATGAATAATGAATAAGTGAAAACACAATTACAGCCAGATGTCATTAAGTAAACGTAATATGTCCACGAAGAGTCTAATCTAAACCCACCCAGGGCTGGTCTATACATTAGAAAGATCTTTTCCGCTCCCCTGCTCCAGGCCTGGCCCAGCTCCCACGGTCATTTATTGAGCAAACACTGAGCAAACACCTGGGTTGGGCAGCACACCAGCTTCCCAGCGCAT
This sequence comes from Mormoops blainvillei, assembly GCA_004026545.1. Lineage (NCBI taxonomy): Eukaryota > Metazoa > Chordata > Mammalia > Chiroptera > Mormoopidae > Mormoops > Mormoops blainvillei. The sequence continues at coordinate 170,831 of PVJD01002500.1, read as the reverse complement.
GCCTGGCACAGAGCCAGGGTTGTGTAAACACTTGGTGCTCCCTGCGGGGGATGAGGGGAGACAGGATCCCGTCCTGCCACCTGCTGTGGCCGCCTCCCCAAGCCTCAGCTACAGGGAGCTCAGGGCGGAGGCAGGTCAGGGAAAGGCCAGGTACCCAGTGCGGGTTCCCGTGAAGCACTTTCCATGTCACATGGCTCTCAGTGCCCGAGGTTCTGAGAGGAGAGGGGGTGCCGTCCGGCCCGCTGGCTGGTTTCTCTGCAGAGGCTGACCCTCCTTGCACCTGCCCAGCCCTGCCCTCCTGCTCACCCCACCTCAGGGGCTGCTGTTGCAGGAGCTCTGCGCCGGCCCCAGGCTGCTGCTCCCTGGGCCCTCTGGCCCCCACGCCTCCCTTCAGTGCGATGTCAGGTGGTAGTTTTGTCTTCCGCCTGCGCCCCCACCCGAAAGCACATGTCTTGATGGAGAGCTTGTGTCTTACTCGCCCATGTGTCCAGCGAGGAGTGTGGGGCAGAGTAGGTCACAAACAAACACGGAGCCAACGACTGTAGGCGAATACGCAGAAGACCCCGTTGTCACGCTCATGAATTCAGAGGGCCATCGACCCCCTCTCTCAACTACTCGTCCTCCCTTTCTCATACACTCACTCCACATACCCACCCACACACACAGCTTTGTACACACTCTCTCTGACTCCCTTTCTCACACTCACCCTTCCTGCCGCATAATGTCTTTCTGTGATCTCTCCCCACCCTGGCTCTGCCTGGGGTGCACGGCCCCACCTGTGGTCAGCTAAATCGAGGCGCGTTTGCCCCCGGCCCTGCAGCGGGATGGCCTGGGCGCCCTCTCAAGACCCAGGCCCATCTCAGCGCCTAACCGCTCCCTCACATCTGGTCACAGTGACACACTCCGTAAAAGGATCCCGGTCTCAGCTGCCTGGATCCTTGTGACAGTGCTGGGGGATAGACAGGAGAAAGGCATGGACACATTTCACACACGAGGACACGGAGGCGCAGAGAGGCGGTGGCTTGCCCACGGAGCAAGACCAGAGTTGAGATCCAGGTTTCCTAACTCTGACCCAAGCTCTTTCTGCTGCTCTTCTGGGAAGCAGAGACTGGCACAGGGTGCTGCCCGTCACTCCTCACCCCTGAGGTCATGGTACCAGAGACACAGAGTGGGGACCCTCAATTTGTCTCAGAGGTCTGAATGGCAAGATTTTGTGCGGCCTCCTAAGCCCCCTGCACTCTCCTCCTCACCTCAGTCCATCACCCTCGGGGCCTCTGATAATTCTGTCCGGCAGCTGACCCTCGGCCTTGGGCACTCAGTCCACCTGGGCTTTCTGGAGGAGGGGTGCCCCACTTCAGAAGTGCACTGGGGACAGAGCAGGAGTGACGGAAGAGCCTGAGATAGGAGACAAGCAAAATCTCACCGTCACCGCCGCCCACATCCGCCTTTCACACCGCAGCAGGCCAGGCCCGTGGGGCAGCCAGGGGCCTGGGCCACGCCGTTAGGGCTGGCCACACACAGCGGTCCTCTTCGCTCGTCTTCACGTTGCAAAGTCCTGATCAAGGTTTGCGGGCTCCCTCCTTCCCTGAACCCCCTGCCTGTTGCTGCCAATGCCTCTCCCCTGAAGCCTTGCTTCCTGAATCAGGGAGTGAATATTTTAAGACTTTTTTGTTTTTTTTCCACCCAGTGAAGCTACATCAGGCTGCTGCTGCCCCCTTTAAACATGATCTCCAGAAAGTTTGCCAGAGTGTCTCCGAGCACCTCGCCCTCCCGGGTTGGAGTGGAAGATGAGGCTCCAGGGGCAGCGACAGCCCCTGAGGTGCAGCCGCCCCTCTGCCCTGGGGCCAGGTCGCAGACTCCCAGTCCCAGCTTTAGTCCACAGCCGCCCTTTGTGGGCTGCTGGGGAGTTAAGCCCGCAAACCTCCTGCTACCCCAGCTCTTAGAGAAGACAGACAACAGCACAGGCAGGAGACGCGGGGTGACAGGGATCCAAGGAAGCAGGAACTTGACCCAAAGCCCCAGAAATGCAGCATTCTGGAACCAGCTAGAGGAAGCTCCTGCTACATCAGTCCCAGCGCTGACAGGGCCCGAGTCGGCCAGTGCACTGACGAGGATGACAGCCCGTTGCCACCTCCTGCTGTCCCCTCAAGTGTCTCTGTTCCACAGAGTTACTCACAGCCCACCGCACCAAACCCCTCTTTTATCAACAACACACAACACTCCGTGGGTAACTTCTTGAAACTCTAGTCACAGCTAAGGGGCGCCCAGTGTTCTGGGAAGGGTTCTCTCCCCTGCCCGCCTGTAACCAATCGGCTACACACCACCAAATCCATTTCCAAAGTTCCAGGCAATTAGAGACAGCTGAGCTCCCTGGCCTGGTGCCCGCCTGCTCCGAGCCAGGACCCAGGCTGTCAGCAACCCCAAATCCCAGCCACCGATTTCTCCCAGCCTCTTCCGAGACCGGAGCACACCAGAATGGCCACACCTGCCATGCCGAGGCTCCCTGGGCAGTCAGATCGCATCAAAACAGAAAACGAGGGTCAAGGCCAGGCTTCCTACCTTTGCTGAGGGTCCCGGTGATGAGCTTAAATACGGTCTGGGCGAATTTCACGAACCCCAGCTTGCATCTTTTGGAGCAGCCGCTCATGGTGGCAGAGGGAAGGCAGGCTCCGCTGTTAGTGCCCAGAAGGGAAGGCTTCCACGCTGTGTGCCCCCGGAGCCTGGAGCCTGCTTGGGCGAACCCTGAGAGATGGACGCACCCCAGAAGCTCCTGGAACAGTACAGCTGCCTCTGCAGTGAGTCCGGCTTCTGCATCCAGAGAGCCTGCCGGGCACGATGTTTGCTCCCTTCCTCCGTCCTTCCCTCCACTCAAGTCCGACCCAGAGGAGGACCTCGGGGTGCCAGGGCCGGGACGGCGCTGCCAGGGCACAGGGCGCACCGAGGGCACTGAGGAGGACAGTGAAGCGGAGCAGAGCGGGGAGGGAGGAGCTGGCGCTCTCCCAGGCTTTGCTGACTGTCTTTCTTACATGGCAGTGGTAATGTAGCAATTAATACTCCAGTCAGAAGGGAGGGGACTGCTACGCAAAACACTCCGCTCCGCAGCTTCCCGGTGTCTCTCCTGCTTTTTCCTCACTGGTTAATCTAACAGATCAATTTTCCGCGCCTCCGTGGGGATCCGGGGGAACTCCCCACAGAGAAGAAAGCTGCTGCTAGGCGCTCAGTGGAAAGTTTGCAGGCAACCCCTCAGTGGTCTGGTTCGCATCACAGAGTCGGACTGAGAGGGCAGCGCCCGCAGCGGGGGCTTTCCCCCGCCTCTGACCGCCTCCCACTCCAGGTGCCCTGACTTAAGAGTCAGCAGCTCTGGTTCAGCTGCTGCCCCTGTAGAGCAGGCAACAGTCCGTGCGCTCTCATTGGGATAGGAGAGGAGGGTGGTTAGGGCTTTTCTTGATGAAGAAAAGTAATCCTCAGAAATGCAATGAAGGGACGTCCAACATTCACACAATTTGACCACAGTACAATCCTCTTAGAAGTAAGAGGGCAAGGCAGTGTGCAAATGCGAAGTCCAACTATGGCTTAATAAAAAGTCCAGCTGCCATTCGGCACCACAGGCTGCGCGGGCTGCAAGGGACCTCCGCGGACATCTCACCCCCACCTCGACACAGGGCATCACCGTCCTCGTGGGCCGTCACCACGAGCACCGTGGGCCCACGCACTGCGGCTGCGTGGGAACGGCAACTATGAAGCACGCCCTGGGAGGTCTTTCTCTTCCTGCCCATCAGCCGCCCTCCCTGTTACTCACTTCTCTGGGACGTCTGAGAGGGATGGGCTGCTGAAGCCAGAGAATGGAGACTACAAGTTGATAAAATACCAGAGCTGGAACTCTTGCTTCCTGTCTGGTTTCTTCCCCAACTTCCATGAGTTAGGGGGAAGCGGATCTTGAAATAAGCCTCACCTTTAGGGTGGTCACCATCAAATTCAGATTCGAGAGCAGGCCCGGAAGAGAGCCTGCAAGCGCAAAGCCTTCCTCCCAGCCCCAAAGTGGCCACGGCACCCAGACTTATCAGCACGGTATGCGTCACAGCGCGTACAAAGGAAAGGAGCCCGGGCAGAAAATACTCATCGCGCTTAATGTCTTAGGTGTGGAAGTTGCCATGTTACTCGCTCGCTGTCTTAAAGCATTGGAGGTGCCAGCTGAAATGCACGTGGTATCTGGGAATGTGTATGGTGCCCAGTCGGGTTAGCCGGTGGTGGCTGGCACAATTCGACGCTAACAGGAATCCCCCGTTAGCCAGCAGGGGCCCTTCTTGGTAGGTATTTTCTTCCTCGGCGTCGGCAGTCTTCTGTTCACTTACTCACATATCCAGTATTTACCAGCCTCCCGGGGTGAAGGAAAGGGCTGAGCCGCCAGGGTGCAGGAAGCACTGAGTGCCCAGGATGCAGAGAACGCCGTGTTAGGCCAACTAGACAGACATGGTCAACGCCCTCTTGGACCTTCAAGTGGAGTGCATTTATCACCCAGCACTAAGCCCTCGTGGTGGATCCATTTATCCAATGACCTTTGTTCACTTTGCAGCATCTTAGCGGGTAGGCAGGTGTTCAGGAGCAGAAGGGAAGAACTAGGTCATGGAACACTACTTGGCAGGCAAGGACCAGGCAAAGGGCGTCACTGCCCTGTCACCGAGGAGGACGAGGAGGATTAGGGAGGGAAGGTTTGGAGGAGGCGGAGGATGTAATCCCACCTGACCATTTCACCAAAGACAGTGCTGCCCTCTGAACGAGAGCATCCGCTTGCAGGATCTGGAACCCTCGGCGAGGCTCCACCACGTCTCTCTCCCATCTCATGTGAGGAAGAGAGACAGTGAGGTTCGACAAGCCAGGAGAAACAATGGCTGTGACTTTAGTGGTATTGGCTGACCCTGAGCTGGGTCTTCTGCCTAGGAACCCGGCCAGGAATCCTGCTGGAGGAGTGGCTCCCAGAAGGCAGTCGGCAGCACCTGTGTGGGGAAGGCAGGAGACATCTGGGGGTATGTGCATTTGGCCTCCAGCTCAGGGATCTGGACTCCCAACATCTGACCTGCTCGGGGGAAAGAAACCGTGGCACCTGCTATCTGAAGGCTCTGGCAAATCCTACGGCTAAGAGCAAGGGCCTTTGCACCAAGGGTTGAATCACTCGCTTGTCCAACCTACACCTGTGTAATATACGTGTATAAACATACCATCCCCTTGGTCGCTGCTCTAGGCACCGAGGATACAGTGGCGGACAAAGCAACATCCCCGGGCTCATGGTGTTCGCATTCAATGGGAACACAGTTAAGCCGACAACTGTGTCTATGGACAGGGTTGTGCTTTGGAGGAAAAGAAAGCCAAGTGGATGGAGAGTGACAGGAGCTCCTATTTCACAGGGTCACTGAGGAAGCCTTCTCTCTATAAAAATGACATTTCAGCGGAGCCCCCAAATCGGCTATACAGCTCTCGGGGGTGTAACTGCTAGGGCTGAGAAAGTAGCAAGTGCAAAGGCCAAAGACGGACCTGGGATTCAAAGGTCTGCAATCCAGCAGCTGTTGAGCAGGCAAGTGAGCCTCGGTTTTTTCTTCTGAAAAATGGGGATGATAATCCTTTCCTCACAGGATTTGGGGAGGTTTAAATGAAATGCCTGTGCTTAATATCAGTGGTGAAGGTCATGGTCGCTGCTCCTCCTGCAGCCACTGTTGGTGGCGCTGCCACTCCTGCCTCTGTCCCCTAAAACGATCCCACAAGTAAGCAGAAGCCGTGTAGATCGGGCTTCAGGGTCACTGGCAATCATGGTGCCGAGCTCTGGTTTTTATTCTCCTTTAATGGTAACTCAGACATTAAGCATTTCAGATTCTCCTCTGATCTCAGCAAGGCATCAAGCGTTCGAAATCGGCCTCAGATGTACAGCTCAGGCCCAGAGAGGGTCGGCCGCATCCAAAACATCACAGAGTAAAATCCCCACAACGGGGGCAAGGTGTTTAGTGTGCCAAGAACATTCTCGGCAAAGGAAGGCAAGTCGTGCCAGAGTTGAATTCATAACAGGAGAATGCAGGAGAGAACTGTTCTCTGCTCAAGGAGCATGTGACTGCAAATAAGGGACTAGAGAGGCCACGTGCTACCGGAGCATGCAGGTGGCACCAGGGAAATCAGACGTTTAGCAGGTTTGTAATTAGCCTCCCTGTCACAGATGTGCATCAGCCAAAGGGGCCTGGGAAGGCGGAGTTCACTCTCCACCTGGAACCATCTACAGGAATCTCCACTGGCCAGACCCAGGGGGAAGGAGAGGCAGGCGGGGGCTCCAGATGGCGTCTGGGCCCAGGACAGTGCACCGACCTCTCTGAGTACCAGGCTAAGAGAGGACAAGCATGCTGTCCTTTAGAAGGTTGAAAGGCTGTCCTTACAACGATAACGACAGCAGAGCCCACTGACTGCCTTCTACGGGCAGGCAACTGGTCTAAGGGCAATACCCACTTTCCACATATTTAATCCTTATTTTAACCCTAAAGAGGCAGGCACTGTTACGTTACCCATTACAGAGGAGGAAGCAGGTCCAGGGAGGGAAAGTGACTTGTAGGTGGCCACACAGCGGGGGCTGAATTTGAATCCAAGACCACTTGACATTCGACTTTAAAGTCATGGGAACCTGTTTCATATCTCACAGGGGTCGAAATCCAAGCGACTGGCAGTGTGAGGGGGAAAGAGTTTGCCTTGACAGTGCAAGAGACAAGCAGCTGCCTGTCACGGTCCTAACCTCCCCGTCTCTGGAAGCACCGTGGGGAGAGTGTGGAGCCGTTCATCCTGGAAGGATTTCCCTCCCTGGCCATGGGGGCGGGGTGGGAGGGCAGCTGGGGAGGGGCATGGCCAGGCACGGATTCGGTCACCAGGAGACACAAGCCCTCCAGCTGGCCCGCCATTTAACAGAGAATTACATATAAAGACTTGTCAAGCAGGTATTGGAAGATCAACAGGGCTAAAAGGGACCCTGCGGACTCACAGAGGTGGTAACTGCAGGGGCAGCTGCAGCGCTTAGGTGTTGGGGAGGGGAAGAGACAAAGGAAAGAACTGGGATCCTCAGAACCTGCAGGAGCCCCATGAGGGACCTCCTGCAGGGGGGACCCCGTGAGGGTGACTCAGACGCTGGGGAGGAGATGCTGGCTGGCTGGGGCTGGTCTCTGCGAGGGGAAGCCGTGATGCCGATGTGAGGAGTTTAAAAACCCCACAGTGGAAACTGGAACCGATGGCCTGGGCAGCGGGAAGAGCTGTGGCTGTCCAGCAGGAGCAGGAAGCTGCCTGGAACGGGCCCGCCCCCCACCCCGCCTGCAGCCTCCCTCTCTCCCCCGGCAGGCCTGTCTTGGGGCTGCTCGCAAGGCAGGAATGTGGCTTGCAGGGTCCTGGCCCCGCGTCACCGGGCGAGGCAGGGAAGGGCTCCTTCGAAGCCGGGGGTCAGTGGCCGAATGACCAGCCCAGTCTAGGTGTCTTCCCTTCCGGAATGACAGAATCCCACTAATCCCACTGGGGACAGGCCAGCAAGTAAGACAAAATCCCTTTCCTTGCGGAAACTGCACTTCAGAGGATGAGTCGGGGAGGGGTGCGCGGGCCATAAACAAGCAAACGGGTTCGCGAGGGAGAGGACTTCAGAGCATGAAGATATTCTGAAGCAAACAGTGGCCAGGGAGAGTTTTCTAATCAGCAGGACAGAGACCCCTCAGCTCACCGAATGGCTCAAAATAGAACCACTACAAAGAGGAAAAGGGCAGGTTCCATGACGGGGTGAGTGGGGGGTGGTCATGATCACTATAAAAATAATCCCCGTGACGTGTTATTCTGTGACCAGATGCTGTGCTGGGTGCTGGGTGTGGATTATCCGGCTCTGGTAACAAACTCATGGGGTTGCTATTACTATTTATTATACCGATTTTACAGATGAGGAAGTGGAGGCTCCCTCAGACTTGGTGATTCACCCCAGGGGAGGGGGTCAGATCAAAGGGCCTGGGGCGGGTCTGAGGAAGTCTAGGGGAAGGAAGGGAGTCCAAAGCCACCAGCAGCTCTAGAAACAGCACAGAAAGGGACAAAGAGGGTCAAGTCTGGGGACAGAGATGGTTATAGATTTCCTATGTCTTGAGGAGAGAAACATCCAGCTAGTAGGTGGAGATGAAAAGGAGGAGCTCAGGGGAGAGGGTAGGAGCTAGAATGCTCATAAATAAATGATTTTTGTAGCTGTTCAGGAAGAAAATAAATGCGGCGTCCCAGCAGGGCAAAAATATTAGCATTTAAACACAGGCCTACACAGGTGGGTAAAAAGGCAATTTCCTAGGAATTAAATCAGATTTTATCTTTCCTCTGAGTCTTAGAAAAAATCATCCTGTTCCAGTGTGGTCCTCAGGGAGGCTTCGCCTGGCTCTGGCAGCGCGCTGGCTCCAAGGCTCCAAGTTCTTCTTCGTGGGGCTCCCTGTCTTCTCCCCACTATAATTATGAAAAAATGATGCCTAAGAGAAATTCATCAGCCCTGTTGGCTGGAGGGGCTCAGGCTCACCTGTGTTGAGGGCAGGGCGCCTGATGTTGGGGTCTCGGTGCCCTCTGCACTCAACCCTGCCAGCAGGTCTCCAGTCCTGGCTGGCGGCTGGAAGAACCAGTTCCGTTTTGCTATAGAACTGGTGGGTGGCTGGGGGTGGGGCGGGGGGCATGGGGGTGGAGGTGTGTAGCTGCAGGCGCTTCCAAGGAAAAAGTGGCAAGAGACAAGTTGGTCCTTGAAGCCACCTCTTCTCCATCTGGTACCCCCCCAAATGCCTCCCCATCGCTACCTATTGACATGTCCTGTCCAGTGCGACCTTCCCCTGACCCACTGCACACTATGCTCAGAAGTGGACATAGTCCTGGGTGCTGTGTGTGGATTATCCGGCTCTTGTAATAAACTCATGGGGTTGCTATTACTATTTATTACACCAATGTTACAGATGAGGAAGTGGAGGCTCCGTCAGACTTGGTGATTCACCCCAGGGGAGGGGGTCAGATCACCATGGGGTCCCCTTAACTGTGTAATCATGGAACAAGAAGAACCAGTTTCAACTGGACATCAATGGTCATAGGTAGGATGCTGGCTGACCCCCAGAGAACCCTATCAGACAGACTAATTTATGTCTCACGGCTACTTCTCTTCCTCCCAGAATCACTGCAAGTGGGACACGGCCCCACAAACGGAAGAGGTGGGGGCTGACGTCCCAATTCTTAGATTCAAGGGACTCTGGATGCTTTTTTCTCTCTTGCTTTCCTATCACAATATGCCTGTCCTATGTCCCAGTTCCTCGGAGCCCTGCTCTTTGCAAACAGCCCAGCTGGCTTCTCCCACTTTCTCCAGCTCAACAAACCACACCATCAGCCTCCCAGGACACTCCAGTCATGACGCTGGGCGCCATTCTTGACTCCTTCCTCATCTTCTTCCCCTCTGTATTAGTTTCCTGTGGCTGCTGTAACAAATTACCTCAAACTGGGTGGCTTAAAGGAACAAAAATTCAGTCTCTCACGGTTCTGGGGGCAGAAGTCTGAGATCAAGGTCTTGACAGGGCTGGCTCCTCCTGGAAGCTCTGGGGAGAATCCGTCCCATGCCTGTCTCCTAGTCCCCCTCAGTTGCCCGCATTCCTTGGCTTGTAGGCACATCACCCCAATCTCTGCCTTAATCTTCATGTGGTCTTCTTCCTGAGTGTGTGTCTCCAACAGTCATTGGAAAAGGGCCCGCTCTCATCCAGCATGGCCTCAGCTTAATTTTATCTAATTATGTTTGCAAAGGCCCTATTTCCAAATAAGGTCACATGCTGAGGTGGTTGGTGGACATGAATTGGGGGGGGGGGCAGCTATTCATCCAAGGTTCCCCTCTATCCAAGTGGTCACCAGCTCCTGTCGCTTCCTGCTTCCTTTGTCTCTCTCAGATTGACCCATTTCTCACAGTGAATCTGCCTCGTCACCCCGTCATTTATAGTCCATCAAGGACTGCCCCCTGCCCTCCCAATAACGCCCAGGCTCTTCGGCAGCACTTTGGAGGCCCTTCGAGATGCCACCCTGGTTTGAGTCTCCCAGCTCGTCTCACCCAGGGTCCACCACTGTGCCGATTCATGTATCAGTGGGGACCCCGCTGCGTGTCTCTCTGTTTACATCTGGCCTCTCTCACTGGATATAAGGCACCTGGGAGAACAGAACTGGAAAGGCTACTCTTTGGTCCACTCTTCTGTCCCTTGGCCTGGCACAGGCAGAACAGCGAATGAACCCCACCATCCCTCAGCCCCCCACACAGTGCTGGCACAAGGGCTTGCCGAGAACTTTGATGATGGGACGAGGGGCCTCTGACCCCGGGGGGGCATGCTGAGATATAGAAGAAGGGAGACCAAGGTTTTGGAGCCCACAGACTTGAACCACTCATTAGGAGCGTGCCCATAAACCAGTTATTTTTAACTCCCCGATCCACTATTTCCTTACCTCTAAGATGAGAATAAGCCCACCTAACTATCACGGTCGAGGCTGGCATTAAGCAGGCAGGTGACCAACTGTCCTGGTTTCCCAGGACTGAAGGGACTCCAGGAGAACTTTCAGTGCTAATGCTGGGTTACTCTGCGGGGATGGCACAGACAGAGCCCCTGCCCAGAGCAGCCGCCTCTCCAACAACAATGGTAATGAGAGTGGAAAGCCTGCGTTTTTAACCTACATTCTATACTGCCTTCAGATTTTGGGTCACTTGCATTTTATATTTTACTACATATACTTTCACAAATGACCCCAAATCCTTTGTGGCACCAGGCGGGCGGCAGAAATAGTAAAGGAGTAATTAGTCACGGGTGCCCAGTCCCTTTTGCTTCTGTGGCTCCTTCTCCCTCAGCCACCATTCAGGGTCCCGGTCCTTAAGATCTGGTCATGGGGGGCTGATCCTGATGTTCACAGCCAGGCCACACTGAGCTGTTCCCTCTACCTTGAAGGCCACCCACCAACAAAGGGCGGAGAATGGACACAAGACCAAGGCCAAACCACAGGCAGCTCTGGGCCTAAGTCAGAACAATTGTTCTAGAAATCCATCCGGAGACAGTGATGGAGGGGACTTGCAGAGGAAGCATTTACCGGTTAAATAAGAGACCTTTTAAATATTTATCCTCATATTGGTAATTACATCAGTGCTGGGAGAGGCCGGCAGAGTCTGGGGCGACTGACAGGCAGGCGGGGGACAGTGGGGTGTCGGCACCAGGCACTAGTGGGGTGCCGAGTAGGGGCTGTTTCCACGCTCTAGTGTAATGCTCACTGCAGATCTGAGAAAGCTGACCCCTGTCACTGTGCCCGGTGCCTCGGATGGGGAAACCAACTCAACTCTTAGAGGAAAGTCAAGCCCAGTGCCAAGTTGGCCTGTTCCAGGAAGAACGAGAGGCAATAGGCATGCCAGAGGGGAACTTGTGGCTTTTTGGGTAGCTTGTGCCATTTTTCTCCGTTGCGCCTGTAGGTTTGTGGATGACAGGGAAGTCCTGGGGCCCCTTGCCCATGCTCCCTCCCCAGGTTATCACTCGGCTTCAGGGTGCCAGTTCCTTCTACTCCGGCATCACGCTTACATTCCTGTGAGCAAAGCAGTGGTCAGCAGACCTATTGCCTGTCCGTGCCTCAGTTTCCTTGTCTGGCCCCTAGGTATGAGAAGGAGCCTAAGGACTTAGGAAGATGCATGCCTCATATTCATTTAGGTTGTCTGTGTGGCTGTGAAGTCAAATCCTGTCCCCTCTAACCTCCCATGAAGTTGCCTACACACAAGAGACTTGTCAGATTTTTAAAACAATGAAAATTAAGAGAAGGGATTGGATTACAAATTCAAATGGATTTGAGAAGAATAGGACCAGGGCACAAAGGACACCAAGCAGGTCCCTAAAGAGGCCTAATTTAGTGCAAGAAGGCGCTCAGAGGGCCAGGTGACTGGGTAAAGCCCTCCCCCACCTATATCCCTCCCCCACAATATTTACATAACAGCAGAAAGATGAGAGAGGAAGGGGCCACTACTTGGTGAGGGGACATTCTGGCAAAATGTCTTAATTGTCTTAAAGGATAAGTAAGGCATCTCAGATGACTTCTGGGCTCCAAACATAATAAAAATACCGTAGCAGCATGTGCACTGTACTTTCTAAATGCTTTCCCATCTTTTGTCCCTTTTATCCTCAGTGTTTTGTTTCAATTTTCAGAGAAGGAGACTGCAGCTCTGAGTCACTCGACTCATTCAAAGTGACACCGGCTAGGGTCTGCTCCCCACTGCTGTTGGGACCTCTGCTGGCTCAGCAGAGCCCAGGCATCTCAATGCAACAGTTAGCTGACATAAGAAAGTGAAGTGGCTCAAAAAAATATATGGGGTGGCTTCCGGGAGGCGAAGCCAAGCCTGGAAGTGGGGCTCAGGACCAATCTCTGTCATGACCCCTCAACCCCAGCCCAGCCAGGGGGCAAGCCCAACCCAAAAGGCCCAGCAAGAGAAGCAGTGAGGCAAAGAAAGGGTGGAGAGGAGGATGAGGGGGGCTACATGGGGCCAGACCCCATGGATCTGCATGTGCACAGCTTGGGGAAGTTCAGGTTCAGTGGCAAGGACCTCGGAAGAGTGAGCTAGGGGCTATTTTTGACCAGGACTCACCCAACCCATTCCCTCTTCCTTGAGGGGGTGGCCAGACTCGACTGTGAAATCAGTGCTGCTTCTACTTACAGTTTGTAAGACCCTGAGACCCTTGCCCTCAGCCTGCTCCCCCATCACAGCTCTTCTCATTAAGTCTCACCGAGTACAGAATCCAGGGTCCGGAGACGGGAGAGGCCCAGCCCCGTCCTTCACGATGATAAGACCCGTCACCTATCAAGGAGGCAGCACGCGTGGCGGCCTCTGCAGACCTGCGGCCTCTGGAGGCAGACGATTTTGTTTCCAAATCTCCCCCCACTAGACGTGACTGCCAGGAGGCCAGGAACCTTGTCTGTCTTGTGCACCACAAAATCCCCAAGGCCTAGAATAGAGCCTGGCACACAGAGAGCAGTCGATATTTTATGAATAAACCAGTGGCTCCAACCTACTGCGTCTTTAACCTTGCCCCAGGTACTTCAAGCCCGAGTCTCAGTTCTCTCCTCTGGAAAACGACACAAAAGCGTACTTACCACCCAGGGTGGTGGTGAGGCTCAAACGGGAAAGTAGCGATGGCGCTCAGCACTGCGCTTAGTTGATAATAAGCCTTCAACAATAGCAACTAATTAGCAGTTCATACGTCCTGGGCGCTCCGCGGCGTACTCCGCATGCGCACGTGCTCACATATGCGTGCTTTTGCGTTGTGCGCGCGCATGCGTGTACCCGCGCACTTGCTTGCACATGCATATGTGTGTCTGTATGTACGCGCATGTGCTCACACGTAACCTCAGTTTATCCTTCCAGGAGGACAGCTCCGTTATCGTATTATTTTTACCATTGAGGACCCTGAGGCACAAAGAGGAGCTGCAGTGCGTCCAAAGTTGTTTTGCTGGGAAACGGTGATAGAACCCGATTTTTAAGCCCAGACACTCTGACTCTACAGATTTTCTCTTAAAGCTCAGAAATTGCTTGCTCAGAGTCCCTCTGCAAACAATGTATTGTCTTGGGTCGTTTAATGCAGAGGACAAGGCAAGTCTCCAGGAATCCTTTTTTTTTTTTTTTTTTGCATCTGACACTCACTTCCAAAGCTTACGCCCACTGGATCCGGTGCGGTGTCAACTGAGTTGCCCAAGGATGCAATGACCAATTCCTGAGTGTGGTACCTGGGCCCAGCCTTGCACCTTGCTGCCATGAGGAAACAGGATGGGCTCAAGGAGTTCACAGCCCTCCTCAGCCCCCACTCCACCCCACCCAGGGGCCCTTAGCCTTCTTTCCTCCAGAATCTTCCAAGCCGCTAGACCCACCCCGAGCAGCAGATGTTGATTCTGTAGGTCTGGGGCGAGGTGTGGGACCTGAATCTTTGACAAGTACCCTGGGTAATTCTGTGCAAGTGCTCTTTCTACTTTTGGAAATTTGTGGAAACAAACGAACAAAAAGATCTTTCAAATCTTTAAATTCCCTAGGGTTATCTGTTAACCAGGAAGGAAGGGGAGAGCAGGCCGTTTTGGCTTTTCAAGAAAGAGGGAAATGCCAAGGAGTTGTCGATCTGTGGGTGTGTCCCCCACCCCCACCACCCCTCCAGTACCCTCCACCCTCCAAGGGATGTGCTGAGTCGCCTCCTAGGCAGCCACCCAACACTTCAGGGCAGGGAACATTAAGCCCAATAAAGGGAAGGAGTAGGGAATCTGAGCTCCTTCCTGTGTCCAGCCCCTCCCCCGCCCACCCCCTTGCTTCCCTTGGAAAAAAGAAAATTGCCAACTAATTGCTCCTTGACAACCCCTGCTGCTCCTCAGTCGTTTCTTTCTTGCTGAGATTGTAATTAGGGAATCAGTAAATTTAAATAGAAAATCTGTGAGCAGCACAGAGCCGTCCTATTTCAAACACCGTTTTGTGCAGCCTGCCCGTGGCACTCGCATTCGGTTGTGAGCAGAGGTGGCAGGTGAGGCCCCACGCCAGGTGGGTCCCGGAGAGCACAGCCCCTGGCCTCTCCTGCGAGGTGCAGAAGCAGCAGCCCCCTGGATAAACGTTTGCCCTGCCCTGAAGCCTGGGCCAGAGGCTCTCTAAGTCTTATCTTATTACATCCACCCTGGTTTTATTCCCATTTTACAGATGGGGAAAGGAACACTCAGGGAGACATTGGCTTGCCCAAGGTCACACAGTAAACGATAGAAAAGGGCTTTAAAGGCCCATGTGTCTGAACCTTTAAGCTATGCATTTTATCCTGAAATGTGATGGCTTTCCTAATGCAGTGGGGGCCTATGTCCCAGATCTGAGAAAATTTCAGGTTGTGTGGCCCCTGTCCTTCGCCCACCAAAGTCGGGATACAACCACAGCCTGGTCTGGGCTTGCCTGCTCTCCACAGGTCAAGGTGAGGTTCCTGCCGGGGCTGAGAGAGAGGAAGAAAAGTCTGCTCATCTTGTGAGCGGTGGCTTCTCTCTGGACTGACAATACTGCCTCCCTGCCCTGGGTCTTCGCAGTAGCTTGTCTGGGCAGAAGAACCCATAGTATCACCTCCGTCTCTGTTTTAGAGACAAGGAATCAATCAGAAGCCTCAGAGAGACAAAACGACTTTGCCCAAACGCAAGATGCTTCAGCCAGCTCTTGGCCGATGGGGTCGGATTCAGGTGACTCCACTTCCCCACCAGGGCCGAGCTGCTTCTCCGGACTCCTGCTCTGCAGGGCTGGGCTCGACCTGCAGGGACTGGGCCTGTCCAAACAGAAGATCAAAACATCAGCAGGTAGCCGAGGGGAGTGGGGGGTCGAAAGGAAGTTCACGTTTCTTGGTCAGCTATGATATATTGGTGGCTAATCAGAAAGGGCTTTGGGGCCCCCCTCTCAGCAGTGACTTTCGGCTTTGCCTTTCTAAGCTTCATGTAAAAAAAAAAAAAGGGTGGGTGTTGGTGGCCTTCACCAGGCAGAGGTAATGTGAGGACTGACTGGGATCATGGATGTAATACACGGGCCAGAGCAGGGCTCAATACATGTCAATTATGAGCGGAAACTGATTTGTTTCCCCGTTTAATAGTATACCAATAGCATTAACAATCCTTGTAATAATCCTGTGGATTTTGATATTTCCATTGTCCAGATGGGAAAACTGAGGCTCTGAGACGTTAGGAAACTTGGTCTACCCGTACATCTCGTAAGCAGGATTCCAGCTGGGGACTGTGTGATCCTGAGCCCCCACTGCCCCCACCCGACATGCCATTTCTAGCTTGGGGGCAGTGGTAGGACAGAGTTATCCAGAAGACAGGGGGGACATGAGTCACCCCAGACAGATCAATCCATGCCCTGAGACTCCAGGACAAGATGCAGTGTCTGGGCTACTGTAGTTTTCAATGACTCTGCACTGCAGAAAAAATGCAGAGGGCATAAGGTGCCCCACAGTCCAGAACAAAGACCGGAGGGTGGGGGAGACCTGGCTGTTTAGCTGGTCCTGGTTCTTCGGGAACCTTCACTCATTGCCAGTCACTTGCCGTGGGGGGTCTTTTATTTAGTAGTAAATATGGAAAAATTCCTCAAAAATTGCAATGTGCAATGAAGAAATCTTAAGCCCTTTCCCCTCCCTTTAAATCTTATTTGTGATTTTGCAAATATTTAAGAACCTCCGCACTTCTGCCTTGTCTTTTACCGTTAAGACTTTTGGTCTCTCTCCCCTCTAGTCTCGCTTCTCTGTCTGTCTGTCTTACTCTGCCCCCCTCTTTCCCTCTGCGCTTCCGTCTCTGTGTCTTGGCCTGGGACTATCTGAGTAGGTTAATCTCAGGAGGCAGGAGGAATCTTAGACCCTCTCTTTTCCCACCCTCCCCTCTAGAGACCCTTCATTTGGAGCTGCATGCAGCCTGGGCCCACCACCAGCTCAGCACCTTGGCGAGGGCAGCCCTTGCATGGACCGCTGTCATTTCCCCGGCGGCAGGGATGCACAGCTAAGCCTCTCTCCGCATGTTCCTAAGTGTAAATAAACATCCCCAGCTGGGAAGGGCAGGATCATAAATTGGCTGTGTTTCCGCAGAGCAAATTTTTTAACCAGAAAGAGGCGCGCTCTTCATCTTCCCGCCTGGAGTGAGGAGAGAGATGAAGGGGGACAGAGGACAGGGAGAGTGGGAGGAAAAGAAAAACAACAAGCAGAAGGCAGAGGGGAAGGAGAGGGGGTGACGGGCAGGGAGGAGAGGACGCAGAAAAGCCCAGGAGAGTCACACCCCTCTGTCTCCTACTGTAGGTAACCAGTTTAAAATGAGGTTTTCCATTGTACTGACAGATAAACCAAGGCTGCTGGAAAGACAATGGCAACACTAGGAGAGGGCGGTTTTCTCCACAGTTAACGACAGGGCAACAAGGGCAGGGAGAGAGGCTTTGGAGCTCCCTAAGTGCTGGGAGCTGGGAAACCACATCCCACATCACCTTCCTTCCTGCGGACGGAACTGACCTGGCCCCCAAGTGCAACCCTGCTCTTCTGCTGATTTTGCTTCGTGGGGCAAGTGCACTGGGGCTTCCACAGAGTTCCAGAGAGACAGCACGTCTCCTAGAGTGTCAACACCATCACTCGATCCTTGTTCTCCTCTGTTTGGGGGTCCACCCTGTGAACAACACCTGGACCCCGCTCTGCTGAAAGAGGGGAGGTTGCATCACATTGCAGGAATCTCAGCAGGAAACCATGGCGTCGCCTTTGGATATAGGCGAACCTCGGACCCTTTCTCCAGCCTCACCGTGTAAGGGAGCAGGGAACCCCCGGCGAAGGGGGTCCGGCCCTGTGTACATTGCCTGCATCTCCTGGAACAGCCCGCAGCTCTGGTGCTCGAGGCAGTAACATCAGGATCTTCATAACACCCGAGCCACCCAGGGCTCAGAAGCTAATCAGGCTTTGAGCTTCTCCTCCCCCCGAGAAAAGCCACATTCTCTCTAAGGGGCATTCTTTGTGAGCTGTGGCCTGGAGGCAGGGAGGAGAGGGAAGAGAGAGATGCTGCTCTGCCCTCTACTGGGGGGAGCACCCTCAAACCTCGGTGAGGCCCAGGGCGCAGGGGCAGGGTCTCAGGTTTCCTGGGCTTCAGGTTGCCTGAGTAGAAACCCTGGTTAGCGCCAAGCCTTGGGCGTGGAGGGAACTTCCTGAGACATGGTAGCCTGGGAGGCACAGGTGAGGCCATTCTGGACTCCTGGCGCCAAGCTTGGGGAGGCCAGTGACCAGGCCTCTGGAGCCAGAATGGCCCTGATGTGTGCCCACCCCAGGAGGCATGCTATCAACGTTTTCTTTTCTGATAGACCTTTTGCTAAGAGTATCTGTTTGTGATATTCCGCTTCCTCCTAAAAGTCAGGTGCAGGAAGCCATCTGCCGCATCTGTTTCCAGAATGATCATCTGAATTTCTCCTGGTCTGGCCAGTGTCACTTCGTGCCAACTTGCTGGTCAGGACTGCTACTCGCCCACCCACGCACCCTAGACACCCAGAGAAGCCCTTTGTGTCCTGAGACGAGTGCTGGGCCCCTTGGGGTGCTAGACAGGTCCCTCTGGTCTCCAGAGCAGCCCCGTGGCAGCCTCCATGGGAGCCGGGATGGAAGGGCCATAGACAGAGCTGCCCCCAAGCGGCGCTCACCGTCAGAGCTGTGGCTGCTTTCAGAGCCCTTAACTTTGCTTGGTTTGCCTCTCTCTTCCCTGTCCTTTCAGCGATGGCGGGTGGCCCGCAGGTGGGCCACAGGGACAGGAGAGCATCATTTCCACCCAAGAAAGGAAGGAGAACAAGAGATGCCTGATCCCAGCCTTCCTGGAGATTCCTCTTGCCCATCCTCCAGTGAGCCTTGGGGGCACCCCCTGCCCAGCCGGCCCCTCCCCCTGCTACCACGTTGCTCTGTGGAGGGAGGGACTCCTCCCCACTCCTTCACTTAGTCAGAGCTGATCTGAGGGAAAAGAACAGCACTAGGGGAGCAGCAGGCCTCACCGGCGTCCCTCAGGGACCCTGAGGGCGAGGCGGGGGGCTGGCCGGCAGGGCGGGGCCCATGCCATGGTGTCCTTCATTTTCTCTGCAAAGGCAGCAGCTCCTGGAGGAGAGTTTGAAAGCTCCCATAACCGGCTGTGGTGCCAAATATTAATGGGTTCTGTTTCCCTTCCTTCTGCCCATATGTGTGAGTACACACACACACACACACACACTCCCCTGCCCCCCACCCTGGGACCCTGGTTAGACTGTTCTGAGGAGCCAGTACAGTTCACATTAGTCCTCCCTTCCCGCGATCCCTCCCCGCCACCACGCCACGTGGCGCCAGCCCCTGCAGACATCAGTCCTCCCCCCGGGAACGTGGGACTTTACAGGAACAAGGACATCCTGGCCCCTCCAGATTGCTGACTGTGCTCTTCCCCAGGCCCGGGATGGACCATACATACATGGGAATTTCCCTCGAGGCCAGGCCCACATCTCCTTCTCAGCAACCCCTTTAGGCTCCAAGAACGAGGGGGAGGTCTTATGCCCCAAAACAAAGCAGAATGCTGTGTGACTCATACCAGGCCCTGCTGGCTGAGAAACCTATTAAATACTTCCTTGGTTTGGGGGTTGGGGTTCAGAGCTGGGGCCCAGGGATGTGTGTGCACACGTGTGTATGTGCACACTCCACGTGCATGTGTGTGTGTGTGCGCGCGTGGGCACACTCCACATTGGCTTCCTGGTAAAACACACAACTTTCTGAGCTGAGTTTTCCCAGGACCGGAGCCTTCAGAAAATCTGTGCCCAAACCAGCAGGCCCTCTCTCTGGGTGGTCCCGTGCAGCCCAAAGCCTGTTAGGACATTCTTTAAAGGAGAAGAAGAGAAGAACTAAATGACAACCCAAAATAATACAGCCATGTGAATCCAATTATCCGCTCCCACTGGAAGGCTGGAAAGGAGAGGATATTTTGTGAGGCACGTTCAAGAGGTCCTGTGAGGCCGAGTCCACCGCTGGCGCCCTCGGTCGCAGCTCTCCCCTCCCGGGTTTCCAAAGCCACGCAGAGCCTCCCCCCCCCCCCCGACCCCTGTGCTGATTGTCACATGCTGTTCTGTGGGGGTTACGGCTGGGATTGTCGCTGGATCTGGAGGGAATGGGAAGTGAATCAGTTTCTGTTTTGCTTTTTTCTTCATTATTGTCACAGAAAAAAAAATCAGCTTGGACATCAACAAAATGGGGAACCGAGACTAAACACATGATTTTTGCCCTTCTCACTTTGGTAGAGCAGGAATGGCGGACACAGCTGCTTTCCCATGGCACAATTCCACTTTTAGGCCTCAAGGTCATTGTTTGTTTAATGCAAGAAATGGAGCGCAAATGAGGTTTGTAGAAACCTATTATGTCACCATACTGTCTTATGTAATCTTTCCCCCAAACTCGATGACATTGGTACTTGTGCCCACGTGTCATGTTGGGGAAAGCGAGGCTGAGAGGTGAAGTGACGTGTCCAGGGTCACACCCGTAGAGGTGAGTGCCAGAGAAAGGATTCAGACTCTGATCTGTTGTCTGGCTCTCTTTCTCCCGCCCTCACCCCTTGTCTATGACCTTGCTCTTCACCCAGGGTCTGTGCAGGAAGATAAGGGCTAGCTCTGCACTGTTTCCAGGCGACGCTATTGTCCGTCCCTTCACCCTGATTCTAAGACAGGGACTGGAGCCATGGTGGTCCCCTTAGTCTGTCTAACAGCAATGCGCTGGAAGCGTAGAACGAAGGTTGTCTTACCTGACACCGGGTGGTCGGAGGGGAAGACTGGGTAAGGGCGATCTGAGGGCCCAACCAGAGACACGCCACGGACGAACTAAATTCCAAACAATGCACGCACGTCGTGGCTACGGACTCACTCACCCCTGCACGCACTGGACAAACACCTAGGCGTCTAATTCACTTCCAGTGGTATCCAGACTCCTGTCCAGGCCTCCAAGAGGCAGCATAATCCTGCCCCTGAGGACCTTCCCCGCTTCCCCGCCCCCCCCCACCCCTCCCCCAGCTGACGCGGCTCTCTTCTGTTTCTTAAACACGCACGGCTCATTCCCACGCCAGGAGTTGCTGCCCCCTTCGTTCGGCTGGTCCTTTCTTGCCATAAATGCCACCCTCTCATAAGGAGACTTGCCCATTCCTGCAAAAGTGGCACCCTCTGTGACGTCACTCTAGTCAACTTACTTCATAGCATGTCTCACTCATCCATCTGGTTCTTTCGCTTCCTTTATGTTAATTTTCTATGCACCCCCCTCCCCCAGTGGGAACAGAGCATTAGTGAGAGCAGGGCCCTCACCTGTCTTGTTCTTCTCTGTCTCCACTGAGCCTGGAAAAATGGCTGGCACACTGAGGACATTCAGAAATAGTCATTGGATGGATGGATGGGTGGGTGCCCAGGTGGACAGACGGTGTCTATTGTGTACCAGGTCCGAGTGGAGGTGTAGGGGTGAATCAAAAGCTGTCTCTTTGCTCAAAGAGTTCACTGTGAAGTAAGGGAGATCTTCTCATAGTCAGGTAACTCTGGCTAGGTAAAGTACACGAGGTTTGTCCAGAAGGTAATCAGCCATGTACTATGAAAAACAGAGACATCTGTTGAAGAAGATACAAGATGCAAGGAACGCTGTACATAGGACAATGATGTCTCAGTCCCCTTCAAAGTAGGTACCTTGGGACCTCACACAGCTCTCCCAATCGCCATCGACTGCTCTGTCATATTTTCCTGAATCTCACTGATGATCTGAAATCTCTTCCCTTTCAAAGGTGATTTAGTTTTGGTAAAAGCCAGAAGTCACAGGGCACCAAATCTAGGCTGTAGGGGGGCTGAGTCACATGGGAGATTTGATGTTTTGCCAAAATACTCCATACAAGACGTGATACATGAGTGCGCACATTGTTGTGATGAAGCTGCCAATCACCAGTTGCCCATAGCTATGGCCTTCTGAATCATTTGAATAGTTTCTGTGTAGGAATGTTCAAGCTTAAGGCAAAATTTGATGAGGATTTGTTGTTCTACACGCTCAGTCATTTTTTAATGCAATGGCCACATAGTACACATACTCACTCAATGGCGTCTACTGCCCCCCACTGACTAGTACAGTGAAGTTGTCATTGTTCACACAGGTGCATTCCAGTCCACTCTCCCTGGCTGCCAGGTTACATCGATGTCGTGCAAACCATTCTCGTTATATTAACCATGGGCGGACTTTTTCCGGACAGACCTTGTATATTCTAGGAGAAGAAAGAAGCACATCTGGGGTAGGAAGGAGGAAGGGATCCATTTTTGCTGTGGATATAATCTGGAATTGGGAGGTCACACTTTGAGCCATAATTGGCAACTAGTCAGGGGATCAGTGAATTTAAAAGCCTTCCCTGGAGCCCAGGAAAAGGCAAAGAGCCGGAACGCAGTCTTCCAGAGCCCGGAAACTGCGAGCTGTTTGGTGTGGTAGGACATGGGGCATGAAAGTTCTTAGGCCGTTTGCCGCTACGGCTCTGGGGTTTTACAGCCAGCTACTCCATGACTGGCCCTCGATAACTGCGCTCAAGAATTACTTGTTGCGGAAAGGAACGAAAGGAGAGCAAGGTGCGAAGTGTGCCTGGCAAGGCTGACCAGAGTTCGGTAGTGGGAGGCCAGGGAATTTAGAGCTTAGCTGGAGGGCAACGGGAGCTCACAGGAGGGTTGATGAGTTGTGTTTCTGATAGTCACCCCGCCGCAGCTCAGACGATGTGGTGGGGAAAGTCCGGGCTGAAGCAGAAAGGGGGAGACTATGCCAGTGGTTCAGGTGAGAGGTGTTGAGGGCCTGAGCCCTGTGAAGATGGTTGATAGGAGGGACCCCAGAGATCTGAGGAGGAGGAGAAGACAGAAGGCATCCTTGATTCCCTACGGATGAGGGATGGAAGGAGGGGGTGGAAGGAGGGGAGGGCTCCCAGATCTGCAGCTGGAGTTACTAGATGCTGGTCACTGAAATACACAATGTATAGGGTGGGGCGTGGGGGAGTGGGGTGGATAGCACAAAGCTAATGACATTCATGTCTCAGGACCCCTCACTTTCATGGGCCAATTTTAAGACCCTGAGCCTGATTTTGTATTCACTCTTTTACTAAGAGTCCCTTTCTGTCTTATTATAGAAGCTCAAGGATCCACCAAGCCTGGATCTTCTGGTAATATATGGGGAAGTTTTGGGGGGGAATATTATAAGTTTCATTTGGGGCACGTTGAATTCAAGGTGGAAGAAGAGCCTGGAGGTGGAGTTGTTCTGTCTGCAGGGAGCATAGTGTGATGATTAGAGCAGCATCAGGGTTTTAATCCTGGCTTCAAGCTGTGTGACCTTGGACATGTAGTTTGAGCTCTCTGTGCTCAGTAAAATGGGATGAAAATAAAAGTGTCCCTTTCTTAGGGTTGTTGTAAAGATCAGATGAGAGAATGTATACAAAGTGCTTAAAGAGTGACCAATGCATAGTTCTTGGTATTATTATGTGGGGAAGTGCTGACCTGGGCATCTTCAGAGTGATGGGGGTCTCGGGAGGGGTTGGATCATGCAGGAAGTGCATGCTAGGGCAAGATAAGAAGGTCAATGACAGAGCTCTGACATTTATGAGGATGACCAGAGAACGCGGAACCAGCAGGGGAGGCTGACGGGAATCAGCTAAGTGGGAGAGGAGCGTGGGTCCTAGAAACCAGAGGAAGGGAGAACATCCAACAAGTACTTGGTCATGAGTGTTACCTGCTGCTCACAGTCGAGGCTGATGGTGTGCACCTTGAGGAAATCACCGGTGAGCTCGTCGGAGGGTTTCCCGCAGAGCTGGGCGCTGAGGAATGAATGAACAGGCAGAGGACAAGTCAGGCTGTCCTCCGGAGAACTTGGGCCACGCGACATGGGAGAACAGAGGCAGAGAGAGGACTGTGTGGCGGTTGGCTTGGTTTGCTCATGGAGGGCATTGTTCGTTGTTTAAAGATAAATTTCACAGGCTTTGGGGGCTGTGAAGAATTGGTGGAGAAGGTCTGGGGAAGCAAGAACGTAATGGATATAAAAATATATATGTCCTGGAAGAATTAGGAAGAAGGGAAGAGTGAAGGGCAGGGTGAGGAGTCAACCCCAAATTGCAACCTGGAAGGAAGGGGTGAGGGAGGGAAGGCTATAAATAAGTTTGTAGGTAGGAGGACAGGAAGTGAGGGAGTTATGCCTGATAACCTCATTTGTTTTTTTCTGAGAAGCAGGATAATAGGTCTTCAATGGAAATATATAAATATATGACATCTCTCCCACTGTGGGGCTTTTAGGAGAAATTGTGATTACAAAACTTAAAATCTCAAGGGGGAGTCCAGCGTTGCGGGAAGCAAAGTTGACGGTGAAGTTATTAATATCCTTATAAATTATTTTATAATGAGTAACACAAAACAACGAACTCAGCTTACCAAGTGGGGACAGCCTTGGAGGCAATTTGCACGTCTTAGGACTGCACGGTTCACTTTAATTTACAGTCCTTTGCTTGCTACTTGAAGCATTTCAGGATCTTCCTACCCTGCCGTTTAAACAAAATTCTTACAAATTTATATTCTGAAATCATGAGTTACTTCAAATACAACAAAGTTGGAGGTATGCTACAGTGCATGCTACAGTTCCTTTGGTTGTGACAATTTCTTAGACTTTCCTTGATTTTGATGACCTTGACATTTTGAGGAACAATGGTCAGGCATGTTGTAGGACGTCCCTTATTGAGATTTGTCTGATTTTTTTTTCTTTTTAAAACTGGTTAATTTTTCCAGCTTTAATGCCATATAAGTAACATACAACATCACATAAGCTTGACGTGTACAACGTGATAGTTTGATCCACTGACATACTCTGAAATGATCACCAGAGTAATGTTGGTTAACAGCAACATCAACTCTAATAATTATCATTTTTTTAACGGTTAGAACATTTAAGAACTACTCTCATAGCAATTTGCAAGTATATAATACTGTATCTTACAATACAGCATTGTATTATAACTATAATCAGCATGCTTATTCACCTTATAAGAGAAGTTTTTACCTTTTGACCACCTTCACCATTTCACCGTCCCCCCCTCGCCCCCACCCACCTCCAGCAGCCGCCATTCTAGTCTCTTCCTATAAGCGGGGTGTTTTTAGATTCTACATATCAGTGAGATCATACAGTATCTTTCTCTGACATATTCTGTTCAGCCTAATGCCCTCCAAGTCCATTCTTTTGACACAAATGAGAGGATTTCCTTCTTTTTTATGGCTGAATAACATCCCACTGTATGTATAGGCCACATCTTTTTAACCCATTCACCCATACACAGTTAGGGTTGTGTCCATAGCTTGTCTATTGTAAACATGGCGATGTTCTTGGGATTAGGTGGGGACTACAGGATTTGGAAGGAGGGCCACAGAGGCAAAGTGCCGTTCATGTCACACCCCGTCGAGGTGCACTATCGGCGCTCACTGTGGGTGTTGGCCTGCTCCCGGCTGAGGTGGTGCTTGCCGGGTTTCTCCACTGAGAAGTCGGTCTCTCTGTTCCCTTTCCACATGTGCTCATTGAAAGAGATCGCTCTGCCCTGCCCACATGTACAGAGAGGGAAGTTCAGCCTTACTTCTCTGAGGACACGCTTCATCTGGAAGCACACTTTTGTCCATGCCCTTGGGCTACCCCGGGCCAGAACTCTCGATTTTCTGAAGGGCTTCCCATAACTTCCCCCTACATAATCAGAAAAACCTCAACTTGACCCTTTCGCTTGCTCATTTGCCATTAGACCAGGGATGCCTATCTCCTTCCCCCAGGCTTGGCTTCGCTGATACTTGCAGATAAAAGATAGATGGGCAAGGGCACGCAGAAGCTTAAAAATCATCCATCTCAACCAAGAAGGTGGTACCAAGATTCGCCCCTTGGGTTGGCATATCTGGGACCAGGCTGTGGCCCAAGACTCCCCCACTTTGCTGGAGTCTCGAATTTCAGACCATCATGTTTTTGTCTTCCTTAAGACTAAAAACAGTTACCCCTATTTATTTACTATTTTAATAAAATTAATTTTTTTTTTTTTTACTTTAAAATCTTTTTCTCCTTCTGAGCAATAGCATGTGGACTCACGCGTCAGATGAGCTAATTGGATTTTCCGAGCACAGAGTGACGTGTGCCTGTGCCCGTGCATGACGCTTGCCTAGTTCTAAAAGGGTGCATTCACCTGTGTGGGTACTTGGAGCTTTGCACACTGGGTGAAACTCTGCACGATACTGAGCTGTCATGCTGCGTGGGCCTGGATCTGGCCGCGTTAAATGCACAGCTCAGGAAATAATGGTGTGCAGGCCTCCGTGAGGAAACCAAACCAAAGACCATGTACTCGCTGTGGATCCCAGAGCTCCACACCCAGCTTTGCCCAGCCTGGGCTGGCATTTCTTGACACACGAATTCTGTAGGAGGGGAGTTTGTTTGTTTTTTGTTTGTTTGTTTGTTTGTTTGTTTGCCTAAGAACACTAACCCAGAGCTCCCCGTCTCTATCTGTAAACTGGGGGTAATAAGCCCTGCAGATCAGACAAGGTTCTTGGTAATAAGCAGCAGAAACTGGCTCTACGTTAAAAAGTAAATAGAATGTACCTGAATAGCTCTGGGGACTCAAAGAATTGACAGAGATGCAAACAGGCTTGGAGAGCGGGCAGCAGCCACGGGACCTCAGAAGGCCAGGCTGCAGGACCCACGTGGCACGTTCCCACCTTGGGGGCCAGGCGATGCACACATCCGGCTCCTGATGTTCCAGCTGAACCCCCGTCTTTGCATCACATGTTCAAGCTGGGACAGTGTCTGATGCGCCAAGTCCAGAGAAGGATGGGGTACGGGGAATTCAGCCACTTTGGGTGTACAGTGTCATATACAGCCCTTCTGCTGGGACTGCACGGAGGAGCCCTCCCCAAGGGAAAAGGGGTGGTGCTGTAGGACAGCCAAAAGGGGCAACCAGCCCCTTTCTAGGGACTGACCTTTCTAACTGGTTTTGGAGAATTTGAAATACTTTACACAAAGTGCTTGATGGAGTGCCTGGCACCCAAATAATTAATTCTGTGGCCTGGGCAGACACATGGAAACCTTCAAGGAGAGGGAAAAATAGGAACTCTAATTTAAAATGAAATGAAACGAGCTAGCAGTTGTCTTCCCGGGAGGACTGAAAGAACCGGTCCAGAACTACACATTAAACGCTCCCTCTTTTCCAGACCAAGCCACCCAGCTCTGAACGAAGTGGTTTCGAACACGTGGCTTTGGCAGATGGAGCCGGCGCCGTGGCCTGCTTTCAGGGGCAGCACTTCTATGGCCAAAGGACATCTAATTGGAAAGCAGCACATCCCCCAGAATAACTGCGTCCTCGGGGAGGAAGTGGAACGCGGGGCCGTAGAATCTGAAGGCACTCTTCACGGGCCCCCTGAGAGGTTGTCCTAGGAGGGAAAGGAAGATTAAACAGCACAGCAGAAGGTTTAAAATGAAGTGTTAACCTTGTTGAAAGACCCAAGACCATGCTCCCTCTGGATAGCCTAGAAACGTTGCTTCGGTTAATGTTTTTAACAGAATGGGAAAGAAATTGGCATCTTTTTTCTTTTTCTGGAAATCCTCAAATATCCAGAGTATGGGTACCTTCTAGCGTTTCTGAAACCAGTTTGCAGTCGAGGGACCAGCTAGGTAGGAGAATGACCTGGGCGTTTGCTAATGGGGCAGACCCCCCGGACCCACCTGGAGATCTGAGCTGGGGGGACTTGGTGAGACGCAAGCACCTGCATTGTCCCCAAGCCCCCTGGCCAGGGGGCCTCTGACGGGTGCCGGGGCCTGAGCTCGCTTTCCCCTTGCTGTGGAGAATGCCTGCTGGCGGGCGCTTTGTGAAACTAGGGCCCGTTAAGCCAAATAAAAATTCGCAGGGAATGCTAAGAAACTGGATTATGAAACATATAGTAAATATTTAAGGAAATTAACTCACATGAGCATCTCTTCCCAGGAGAATAGATGTTAGGAATCATTCTTAGCAGTTTAACAGGCCTCTTAAGGACTTCGACTAAACAAACAGCTTGTTACAGTGGCCCACGTTACGGTGCCCGTTTAACACAAACTCTAGGTACTATGTCCGAAGGCCTCCTTGGTGCTCCTGCTATGGGTTTTACACTCCTAGTTGCAGTTTACTGCCAGTAAACCCCATCGGGGTGTATATTGCAGTTCCATTTCACAGCTGAGAAAACTGAGGCTCAGTGAGGTCTTTTCCAAGTCAAGGTCAGGATTTAAACTCAAGTCTTTGTGACCCCAGAGTTAGTAACCTCCGTGGTATGTTTGATAGACCCACCATAGCATTTCTTTTAAAAAATTTATAACTTTGTTCGAACAAAATGAAATATGAGGGTTACAGACAACCTGAAAGGGTTTGTGTGGTGCGTGTGTGTGAAGCCATCGTCCGGCTGCTCTGGGACCTCTGCCTTCTGACTGGCTCGGTGCCCCAGGTGGTGCCAGGGACCCACTACATTCTAAACAGGGGAGGCTCGGAGTCCCCCTGAAGATGCGAAAGTCCTCACATGCTGTTTCGGTAATGTCACAGGAAGTCTGGTGTCCCTGCTTGCAATCAGGTGGTGCTTAGGACACACGTGCTTTGGCCCTGCAGCCCTGGCTGCGCCTACAGATCCCCAGCAGTTCTTTTTAGGGGAAACCAAGGGGAAAGCTGAAGAGTCACCAGCTCTGGAAGGATTCCCACATGTGGGACAGAAATGGAAATGACTGTGTGTGCTGGTTTCCCAGGGTCCAGAGAGCAGGCCTGCAGAAGCCTTGGACTGGGCCCGGTGGGCTTCCTGAGGGTCAGTCATCCTCTGTGCCATGCGCCTATCACTCCTAGAGATACTGTGTTGGCCTGCCCTCAAGGAGATCCCTTCTAGTGGGAGAGGTGAGAGGTCAGGTGGCCACACCTGGTCAGTGCTACGTGAAAGGTAGGTGTGGCACCCTGGGATGCACGAGGAAGGACCCCTGACCCCCATTTGGAGGTTCAGGGGGGTGATGCTCAGCAGTGACAGGGAGGAGAGTTAAGAGGGTACTGTACACATTCTCAGAGAAGGGACAGGACAATGTTCTCAGTCTATATCACAAGCCATGTGCAGTGATTCTGCAGTCGCTTTCCTGGCAAGTGGGGTCTGGGGCCCTAAGTCTGGTCACAGGGCCCTAGATCCCTTGTCAGGTGACCAGGCCAGAGCTGAGAAGAGCCAGAAGAGGTCGGTCCCTAAGCCCAGGGGTGGAGTGAGGCATTAGGTCTGACCAAGTTTCCCGTCTGAAGGCGGCTGGGCCGAGAGGGAGAAAGAAGAGGGGTGTGTGTGCAGCTGTGGACAGAGGTGGGGAGCACCGGGGACAGGGGACCTGTGGCTCAGGGAGCAGTGGAGGGTGAGAGGGGCACAGCTTGGAGAGAGGCCCCCAGGTGGAGCTCAAGGTAGCTGTTCCAGCGGCTGCCACCTCCCCTGTGATTGTGGCTTTCCAGTTTCTCAGCCTTTGGTGTCACAGGAGAAGAAATTGTAGGGGCCCAACCAGGCACGATGGGAAAAAGGGGACAGGAATAGCAGCAAGGAAAAGATCAGAGCTCTCTGACATTAACCCGAACTGGGGAGATGGTGTATCACTGCTTAATAAACAGGGCCGGCGATGAGGACCTAAGATGCCCCTGCGGGATTTGATTAGAGACCGGCACCACCCTGTGATTCGCCCCCAGGGCAGCCATGCACCCCCCACCCCCACCCCCCCGCCACCCTCCTGACAGCCTGCCTCATATCTCACCTCTCAGGGAAGTGCTTTCTGCCAGCCGTGTTTGACTTCCATGAGCATGAAGTAACCTTCACCAGCCTGCCATGGGAGAAGACCTTCTCCCCTGTGCTCATGCATGTGGGCTGGTCCCAGGGCGTCCACCGCAGGTGTCCCTACTGGAAGTGGCCTCAGTGCATTCATTTCTCAATCATTGTTTTCTCTCCTGCTGTTCTTCAAGGGCAGAACCTGCTCTCTCTTGTTCATTTTATTCACCTAGTACTTAACGGGGCCTGGCATGTACCATGGCTTTGATTTTAAAGAAAAAATTGCTGAATGAATGAAGGAACGAATGAATGAGGGAGGAATGAATGAATGAATGAATGAATGGTGATTATGTCTGGAGAAAAGAAGACAAGGTCCAGGTCGGACCCAAAGAGACGCTGGGACTGAGCTCAACTCCTCCACTTACCCACGGGGCTACCTTTGAGCCCAGTGCCCTGATTTGTAAAACGGGTTATGTAAGGATTATGGATTTGCCAAGTGCCTAATACAGAATATGTGTTCTAAAAGGCAGCTTTTATATTGATGATTATGATAAAGAATATGGAGGTGATTTTGCTGTTACACCAGAGATGGGATGGAGTGAGTGTCCGGAATGGCCAACAGGCGAGCTGGAAAAGTACACACCCCACTCCGTGGGACAGGAAGGGGAGGTGGGAAAGGGAGGCAAGAAGGGGGTCTCTCTGCTCTCAACAGCAGGTTGAGCGAGGTTCCCCTGGGCAGTCCCTGGGCAGGTAACAGAGCGAACTGCATGACCCCCAGTGTTGCTCAGTAACATGTATGCTTGGGGGAGGATGCTTAGCTCGGCACTGCTTCCCCCTCTCGCTCCCCCCATCCCGGCCTCAGGCTGTACCTTTGCATCTCCCTGTGCAGACTGCCCTCCTAGAGAAACCATGCTGGGCATCGCGGCTTCCTGTTCCGTTTCTTTCACACGATGCAGACGACTATCCGGATATTGCAGTTGGGCCCGGCCTGCAGAAAAGGGAAAGTTCAGCCAACCAGCAGAGCACATTCCGGAGAAAATGGGGAAGAGAATAAAGCACCAGCCGGGCCAAGGGAAAAGCGACCACTGAACACAAGGAGCTTGAGAACAAAGGGGAACTTTCACGAGGTGGTGGGGGGCCGGGGAGGGTGCAGTACCCCCATCTGGAGGCCTAGGTTCCTGCATGGGCTCTGCCATTGGCCGCTGTGTGGCTTTAGGCCAACGACTTTTCCTCTCTGGGCTTACGCCTGCTCTCCTTCCTTCTCTATGTCATTCATTCACTGACTCAAAAAGATTTCTCAAGCCCCCGGGCTGTGCTGGGCACCGCTGTCGGTGCTGGGTTTCAGTGGTGAGCAAAGCTGACAGGCAGCCTTTTCTGAAAGGGTGACTTCTGAGTCAAGACTTGAGGACAGAGCCAGGACATCTAGGCAAACAGGTTTGAATGCAGAACCTTCTCAGCTACATTCCTTTCAGTGCCTCCAATGGCACTGCCTGCTGGCTGTGGCCTGCTCAGGGGCCTCTCTGCCTCTGTTCCTGCCGCTACAGTGCTCTCTCCGCCCATGGCTTGGGCGGTTCTTCAGAATGTCAGTCAGACCACATCGCTTCCCTGCTCAGAGCCCACCAAGGCCCCCACCCGCCTCGGCACCAATGCCGACGTCCTCGCCGTGGTCCTCAGTGTCTCCCCGAACTCGCTCTCTCTCTTCTGCTTGACTCACTCCTCCTCAGCAGCTCTGGCTGGGATGCTGTTTCCAGAACATGCCAAACAAGCTGTGACCTCAGGGGCTTTACCCATGGCCTCTGCCTGGACGTCTTTCCCGGCGACTTCATGCGGGTGCTACCTCCTTCAGAGGACGTCTTTAACCTACCTGTCCAAACAAGTACCCCTTACCTTCTGCCCCGATCCTGCTCTGTCTCCACAATACGTATCTCTGCCTCTCATTATTTCCATATTTATAAAACTATACTCTATCAGATGTGTACTTTCTGCTGGATACTGTCCTAAAAACATCCAAGAATTAATTCATCTCCCTCAGCACCCTTGAGGAGGACATTACTAACTTCATTTAATAGATCATTAACCTGAGATGCAGAGAGGTTAAGACTTTTGCTCAAGGTCTCCCAGCCAATGAATGTCAGGGGAGTTTCACGTGCTGGGGCTTCCACTACTAAGCACAACACTTTTGGGCCAGCACTGCCCCAAGGGTCTCTGGGATGGTAGAGATGTTCTGTGTCCAAAATGGTAGTCGCTGGCCACAGGGGACTGTTGAATTCTTAAAATATCTGTGACCAAGGAATTGAAATTTTATTTTTTTTAAAAGATTTTATTTTATTTTTAGACAGAGGGGAAGGCAGAGAGAAAGAAAGGGAGAGAAGCATAGATTTGTGGTTGCTTCTCACGCGCGCCCCCTACCAGGGACCTGGCCCGCAACCCAGGCGTGTGCCCTGACTGGGGAATCGAACCGGTGATCCTTTGGTTTGCAGGCCGACGCTCAATCCACTGATCTACACCAGCCAGGGTGAAATTTTAATTTTATTTCATTTTAATTATTTTTAGTTACTTTAATTACTTTTAATTAAAATAGTCACAGGTGGCTAGTGGCTGCCATATTAGAAAGTGGAACCCTAGAGCCTCTTATTGGTTTGTTTGTTAACGTCTGGTTCCCACATATGCAGGGAAGTTCTCTGTGCCTCAGATTCTCTATCATATAATGAGGAAGATGCCTTATAGGGCTGTTGTGAGGATGTAAGGAGTGTGTGTGTGTGTGTGTACAAAAAGGGCCGAGAACATAGCCGGGCACAAAGTAAATACTCAGTGCTTGTTAGTTATCACCGTCGTGGCCATTACTGTTACCATCATGAGGCTCCATAAGTGTAAGGACTTTGTCTGTTGTTCACTGGCCAATCTCCATTATCTAGAACATTCTTGGCACTTAGTAGGTGCTCAGTACCTACTATGTAGGTCGAATGAACGAATGCGTGAACTGAATTGAATGTGGACCTTAGATAACAATCAGTTGTCACAAACTCAAACTCTTTTGGGGGCTTGGCAGAGACGATCAGTGAGTGAAGGGGGTGGTGTAAGATAATGGGCAGGAGTGGGCTCTCTAGGGGACTGAAGAGAACATAGCTCAGGTAAAGGCTTTCAAAGTCATTTTGGGGGATGAGGGCGGTGGAGAGGAGCACTATGGTCCAAACAGAACAGCCGCCGCTAAAGGACGCCCACGAGGGGGCTCTCTGGGGGCCTTGATCACTCCATCGCTACAAGTCACTGGTTCCATTTCCCAGAGGTTCAGCTCTCGCAATGCCACGGTCCTGCCAGGTGTCCCCTGGATGCAAAGCGATCCAGGACCAGGGCTCTGAACACGGGTGGCATAGTCGGCGCTGAATGTAGGCGTGTTTGCTCATGTTCTCACCCTGGGCCGATCTTAAATAAATAAAAAGAAAATAAAGAAATAAAATGGGACTAGCCTGAGAAACAGGAACATCAGTCTGGGAAGTGGCCAGCTGAGTGAACCGCTCAGTGACAGAGAAAGGCTGAGCACAAAGCTCTGTGTCTAGAAGGAAGTTTTCCTTGGACGGGTTTGACTGCTGAAGACAGCACCTGTAGCTGGCCTTCTTCAGCTTACCCTGGGGCATTTATTTTTTTCTGGACTAGAGCAGTCGGCAAAATGGCCCCTGATTTTCACTTAAACTGCTCTGTCTCTCTCTCCTCCCGGCTGTGTACACCTGCGCTTATGTAAGGCACAAGGGCTTAGCTGTGAATGTCACGCTGGCAGGGACTTACTCCACATTCGTTCCCCTGTGTTTGCCTTCTGCCAATGTGCGGACGGTGGCACGAGTCCTGTTCTAAGAATGAGAGCCCCTGTGTGAGTCACAACTATGTGACTGTGGTTGCCACCAAGCCACTGATTAGGCCGGGGGGTCCTACCAACTTAAAAGATTGTGTCCTTTGCCCTGGTCAGTGTGGCTCACTTAGTTGTATCATCATCCTGTAAACCAAAAGTTTGTGGGTTCAATCCCCGGTCAGGGCACATGCCTAGGGTGCAGGTGCCCCCTGAGTATTAGAGGTACGAGAGGTAACCGATCCATGTTTCTCTCTCATGTTGATATTTCTCTCCCTCTCTCTCCCCCCTCCCTTCCCCTCTCTTTCTAAAATCAATGAGCATGTCCTCGGGTGAGGATTAAAAAAAAAATTGTGTCATTCAGTGATTCTAAATCAGAAGTGGCTCACAGGTACTCCACAGCCAACAGGTGGTTTGTTTGGCTCACTTGTTTGTTTGTTTTTTTAAGTTGGTGGATACATTAGTTTTCTATTACTGCTATAACCAATTACCACAAACTAGTGACTCGAAACAGCACAGATTCATTATCTTCCACCTCCGGAGGCTGAAAATCTGACGTAGGCCTCGCTGTGGCTCAGCAGAGGGCTGCGTCCCTCCCTGGCGGGCCTAGGAGAGAGTCCTGCTCCCTGCCTTTCCCAGGTGTTTGAGGCCACTCACATCCCTTGGCTCGCGGCCTCCTTCCTGAAGCCAGCAACGTGGCACCTCTCTGCGCTTTTCTTCCAAAGTCACATCTCCTGCTGGCTCTTCTGCCTCCCTCTTCCACTTTTAAGGACCTTTGTGATTGCATGGGGCCCACTCAGATATTCCAGGATAGCCTTCCTATTTTAAAGCCAGAATATTAGGAACCTCAATTCCCCTTTGCCATGTAACTGAACATATTCACAGATTCTAGGTTACGACATTGATGGTGTTTCCTTTTTCTATTTAAAACATAAAATCTAGCTTTCTACCTACTTGTCCGCAGAGATCTGGCACCCCTAGGCCCCATTCTTGCCCTAGCAGCCCTCGCTCGTTACAATATGGCAACAGTCGGCTTGAGCTGAGCTGCTGCCTGTTTGTCCCAGGCCCCGCCCGTCCTTATCTTCCTGACTAATGCCATTTGTCATCACATTGGATTAACTGCTTTCCCTAGCGGGCTGGCTTCACTCGACTTGCATTTCCCCCTGGCCTTATCAGCCCATGAGCTCACAGTTCCTTTGCTTAATCTTTAGGGAAGCTCAGCTCTACCACTTTTGCTGTCTGTCTACATCAGAAATGTTACAAAGTAGTGTATGCGACTGATTGCCACTCGTTTGTGATGTGGGAACGGGGAACTCTGTGTTATATGCAACCTGGGGAACCCGCGGCAATGGGAGGGCTACTTGCTCCTCTGGGTTGGTCCCAGGGAAGAGCCAAGGAGTCAGACAGGCTCACAACAGTGAAAGCTGCCAGCAAGGGTCACCATCTATGGCGTGCCTTCATGCTTGCAATTTTATTTCACTGAATCTTCACAACCACTCAGGGAGGCTGACGCCATATTTAATCTTCCTTATCGCCCTCTGAAAACTGTGGTATGGGGAAGTTAACTAAATTGCCCAAGGTCACACAGGTGGTGTGTGACAGAGTTGGGATTCAAGCTTGGGATTCTGACTCCAGAGCCTGAGTCTTGACTCGTTTAAGTTCTGTTTTTAGAGAGAATTGTGTGTGGTTGAGCTTTTGAGGGATTGGACTTTGGCAGAGAAGCTGGACCAGGAAGACCATTCCAGCTGGTCTCCAGACTGGACCTGAGTCCCTCTGAGTTCCCAGGTTCACACGGGAAGCCATGATACAGGAACAAAGGTCCTTTCCAAGAGAATGCTACAGCCCAGGGCGGGACTTCCTAGCTCCTAACCCTGGCAGTCTGGGGTATAGGTGCTTGCCAGAGGGCCTGAAACTCTCTAACAGATAACAGGAAACAATGGTAAGGGTGACAGTCGGGTACTGCTGTTGGCTTTTCACATATTACATTTAGGGCTGTGAACCTGTTAACCTCCCTGGTTTAAGATAAAGCATCCCCTCCAGTTCTGATAAGGGCCAGATTAGACGAAGCCCATCAAACAGCTGGGAATTAGCAGCTGCTGGGCTCACGGCCACCCCACGTGCTCCAACGTGCCCTCTCCTGAGTTCCACTTGGGACTCCTGCCTGTGGCCAATGGAATTCCAGTTTTTTGCTAAATGCAAATAGAGCTGCCATGTGCGAAGACAAGTAAGGAACGGGGAATTCTGCTGAACTGAGGCAGATGAGGTCCTGCAGGAGAAGGCTGGCCGAGGCACCAGGGACAATGTGTGAGAGCGCTGGGGTCAGTGTGCCTCTGTGTTCCCACTTGCCGGCAATGGCCCTGGGCTATGTCTGCTGTCCCAGGGTGCCCTTAATGGGGCCCCTTCCACTTTTACTGATGACGTAGGCAATCACCAGAAGATGACCACGCTGGTAACTTGATCTTAGACTTCCAGCTTCCAGAAATGTGAGAAATAAATTTCTGTGGTTTATCAGCTACCCAGTCAGTGGTATTTTTTGTTATAGCGGCCCAAACAGACTCAAGCTACAAGCTATGGAACTCTACTCTGCAACTCGAGTCATAAGGTAACTCATTAGAAGGATACAGGAGCATTCCTACATCCCAAAGGATGGTTTTAAGAACTCAAACACAAAGAACCAGACAACTGCATGGGTCTCCACAGCAGAGCAACACAGGGTCCTAGGCTGGAGGGAATGAGGGCGGGCTACTTTCCCTGCTCACGTGACTCTTCTCCCCCCGCCCCCACCTCCCATCCCACTCAGCCTGGCCTAGCTGAGCCATGACCCAGGTTGGGTGTCTGCCTACTTGCAGGGTGCGTTTGAGGGGTTCAACTCATGAGCCTGCACAGCTAAGCCAGCATTACTGTTACCGAAGCTGTTTTTTTTTTTTCAATTAGAGAAAAATATATGCAAACCAAGAATCATTATTTGAGGAAAACTCAAAGGCAAAAATACCCTCTCTTTTATAGCCCAGTAAATATGGTACAACCTGTTCTAGGTAAACACTGGTTACTCACCTAAATACTGGTTTCCGTTCCTTGGAAACTGCGTCTTTCAGAGGAGCCTTGGTGTCAGACAGGTCGAGTTTCAAATCGCACGTTCTATCCCCGACTCTCTGAGAGGCCCTGGACAAGCAAAATGTTTCCCAAGCTTTGCTCTGTAATCTGTGCAATGTGTCTGCATGCCCCTCTCCCTTTCACAAACAGTGGTCAGAGGGATCACATGATAACATTAATAGGGGTATGAATCTAGCATTTACTTTCCCCAAACCCTTGAGACCTCCTGGAAGGGTTGGGTAGACAAAAGACGTGTTTTCTAGACACACCCTCGTCTCCCCAAACCCTACCGCATTCCTCCTGCCAGCAACGTGCCCCGGGAAAAGCCCTGCCACTCTTGCGTAGTGAGGAATGATAAGACCCTCCCAGGACAGTGTGTTGGGAGATGCGCTCTGTCTGGGTCAAAAGTCTAGAAGGTCAGCTAAGAACCTGGGCGGGGCAGGGCGCTGATATTTACAAGGCAGGCAATGCAGCCCACACCGGATGCTCCACAAAGAGCAAGGAGGCCACCAGCACCAAGACCACAGGTGAGGCAGAAAGTCCAGACCAACAACCGTCCGCTAAGAGGTATGCCCAGGCAACCCGATGGCAAGCCGCCAGGGCCCGCGTTGGCCTGCCTGCTCCCGGTCTCCTGGCGGGGGGAACCTGGGGAGGCGAACTGCAGTCTCTCAGCATCTGTAACATTGGAGCGTCGCCCTCTGCTTGCGGGGCTGTCGTGAGGGTCAGTTGTGCTGACAGGCAGGAAGGGCTGGGCTCGTGCTGGGCGGCTGGGCTTGTGGGTCAAATCTCTGCCTCACCTTCGGGGCACGTACGCGCCTCCTGGGCCCACGGCTCTTCCTTGGAGTTGCGGTTGGGCAGCAGGTAAAATAGTGTTTGCTTTTCTGCACCCACCCCGCTCCCTCCCTTACCTCTGCCCTTCTCTAGCTTGCTGGGAGGAGGAGGGGGAAAGGTTTTTCCTCTTCGGTCAAGCTGAGAAGGCTGCCTTCCCCGCTCCTGACCCCTGCCCACGCCCACCCCACCCTGCGGGCACTTGGGGAGTTTCCCTTCCAGCGGAGCTGTCTGGGGATAGGCTGCCCAAGTCAAAAATAGGGCAGGCAAGGAAGGGAGGCTTGACGGGAAGTCCAAATAAGCACTTCCTGCCACCCACCGCTGAACTTGTGAGGTACCTCAGCTAGAACAGCAGAGAAAGAGACACAAAGAGAGAGGATGAAAAAATGCCAATTTTTTGAGAAGAATGAAATTGTCAGCTCTGAGGAAGTGGAAAATATTGCTCCTCGTAGCCTCACGCAGGGTAGCTGGTTCATGCTTTTGTCATGCGTGTCCCAGGATGGGGGAGGTGAGGACTGTCCAGGCTGGGGTGGGAGGAGGAGACAGTGCAGGGTGGCTTGCACGAGCCCCTCCCCCACTTCCCACCACCCCTGCCAACAGGAGTGCCGGTTAGGACAGGGATGCTGCCTGGCAGGCCCGTCCCTCCCAGCGCACCAGTTGGGAGGCAGAGCCACCAAGTCCTGTGCCTCAGTGTAACGGCTGCTGGTGTGCGGAGCTGCCCTGCCCAGGGGAGCAGTCAGGACGCCCCTGGCTCCCCCACAGTGGGGTAGGGCCCTTTGCTATCCAGAAAGTTCCACACAGATGGTGGGTGCTTCCACTGCCAGCCTCAGAGAATTGGGGGGGGGGGGGAACTGTCCACTCCCCCTACCCCGGGAAGGTAAGTTTTTGTTCCCTCGACAGGCAAACCCACCCAGGCCCAGAGAAAGATCCAGCAGCAATGCCCCTCAGCATAAAATGTCAGTGGAGGTGAGGCTGGGGTGACACAACGTGGACGCATTCTCTGCAGTGCCCCAACTGGCACCCTCTGGTGGCCCAGACGCCTCCACCTTCTCCTCTGTCCTCCAGCCGACACCCTCTTTCGAACGAAATCCAAGGTAGCACCTACCTCCTGACTCTGTAGGTATCTCTGCTAAGGTCAACCCATTCTCCCCTCCAAAGTGCCTACTCTCCCATTCTCTTCTGGTCCCTGGGCACCTCATTTCCCTGCCCACACATGCAGAGGCTAAGACTTCGAGTCGCTTCAAAGGAACGGCTTATTTTTCTCACCTCTAACAGCTGTGAAGAGGGCGTTTCCCTCCACTGCCCACCCGAATCCGCTGTGGGTTAGCAGGATCCAGAGGGACCCTCAAGTCTGGGTGGGGCGGGGAAGGATATTGGGATGACCCCCGCCCTGGGTCGCAGGATGCTGTTCCTACATCTATTTTTGTCCCTAATACTGAAAAATTCAACTCATCGCTCCCTGCAAGTACTGCTTTTTTGTCCACAGGCTCGGACGCACTTTTAAGGTTCCCGTCCCGTGAGCCCCGTGCCAGCGTCCTCGCATGATGCTCTTCCTGCTGTGCCCAGGGCGTACTTGGGCCGCCCGCCCCAGCCCTGAGACACAGACTGCAGGGCCGAGGAGGCTTCTGCTAGCCTCTCGACAGGCTCCTTTATGAGTTTGGGTTCTTCGTCTGGGTGGGGGAGAGCAAGACGGGGTGGGGGTCACCCCGGAGGGTCCCCCCCAGGTCCCAGCTTGACACCACTGTGCTTCGCTGCTCCCCGCTCAGCTCTGCTTCAGGCTCAAGCCGAGACTGATGCTCTGCAGGGCACTGGCGTCAGATCTCTATCCGGAGCGCCTACTGTCACTGCCCATTTTACAGATATGCAGCCTGAGGCTGGGCCATGAACCAATGTGCACTGGGTCACCCAGGTCCTCCTAGCCTTCTGACCCTCTCTTCACCAGGGCTAACTAGACCGGCGCCTGCAGCTCCTGGAAGCCTCTGACTGGAGACAGTAGATGGGAAACCATGAGCACTGGGAAAACCCCGGGGACAGGAAGAGGAAGGACTCAAGGCCTGAAGCAACCAGCTTCCCCTGGGGTCACCTGCCCACCCTATGGGGAGGGCTGCGTCCTCTTCGTAACAAGCCAGCTCACTTGCTGTCCATGGAAGGCAGACGGATGGGGTGGAAGCTGCCCAGGCTCCAGAGACAGAGCTGGGCTGGAATCCCTCCTCCAGCCTGGGCAATTTGTGTAGCATCTCAGAGCCTAGGTGGCACAGAAAGGACGTTGGACTCACAGAGTCGGTGGCAAGTGGCTTTACCTCTCTGGGCCTCAGTATTCCCTTCTGCAAAGGAGTCATGATGGTGCAGACAATTAAATAAGATAATTAGTACAAAGTCCTTAGCCCCTCCCTGGAGCATAGAAAGGATACGTGTTGTATCTGTCATGATTCTTATTGTCATCCTCTCTGTCACCAGGTTTCTTGATTGCTGTGTCCCTCTTCTAAATGGGCTCCATGGATTGTCTGTCTTGGCCACACTTATTAAATAATTCTCCCTCCCAGTGCCTGGTATTTAGCTATACCTTGATTCCAAATTTGCAGATTTTTAGTCTCTTGAGTGGGGAGTGAACATCATTTAAAAAAATGCTTCTATTTTTAGGGATGATCTTGAATGTTCCTGTCCTCAGGTAGGACATGTTTTATTTGCTCATGAAGTACACCCCAACACACACACACACACACACACACACACACACACATATATATACACATCCTGAATGCCCTCCCTCTGCGCCATCTTCCGAAGCCCTGCTTAGCTCTCAGCTATGGCTTGGATCACTCTGCTCAGAAGCAATTTCTCTGTCTCCCTCTCTTTTCAAATGGCTTTTTTTTTTTTTTTAAATCGTTAGCTGTTCTTCTGGTGATTTGAAAAGTGAAGTGACCGCCCTCACCAGGGATGGGGCTCTGGGAGAGCACAGTCCGTCAGTGAGAGTCCTTAGGTCCAGGCCCTGTGAGGAGCACTTGGCCTGACTGACACCCTGGGGCCCTGTGCTGGGAGGATGACGCCAGCTCGGGCGTATGGAGCACTTCCATGAAGGTGCTGGCCTGGGATGAAATGCAGATCTTACTGAAGCTGAATGTGGCCTGGAGACCTGGCAAGGCTGGTGTGTGCCAGTGATGGCTGAGAAGGGTCACGGCCAAAGTCCCCTTGGAAAAGCTTGGGGACGGCCCCCCCCCAGGGGCAATGTAGCATCGCTCAGAAAATGCAGCAGAGCTGGGTTCTCTCCCCAAGCATCAGAACCCATGGACATCTGTGTGTGTGCACAGATCACTGGGTGAAGCTGCGAGTTTGTGTTTAGAGGCTGCAATGTAGCATAAATAACATTTGCCGACCAAGTGCTCAGACTGTGAGAAATGCACAGAGTCTGAGTCCAACTTAGGAA
Source organism: Mormoops blainvillei (assembly GCA_004026545.1). Lineage (NCBI taxonomy): Eukaryota > Metazoa > Chordata > Mammalia > Chiroptera > Mormoopidae > Mormoops > Mormoops blainvillei. The sequence goes on along the minus strand of PVJD01002500.1, from coordinate 130,304 downwards.
GCGGTAGGTTCCCACCCCTGTCTTGGGCCCACTCCAGGGAACGTGCCCTTTGGGTAGAGTATGGAGGGATACACAGTAAATGGAATATACGGCAGCATCCATCCCGATCATTTTTTTTCTTTTAATTTTTTTCCTTTAAGTGTGTCTAGTTAAATGCATCTAAGTTGCAGGTGCTCACGGAGCAAGCCCTCTGTTTTCCTGTTTTACAGATAGGGAAACTAAGATTCCTAGCTCTCTGGGCCTCGCCTTGGTTGCACGGCATGCGAGAAACTAAGCCTGCTCTGTCCAGCATGGCTCCTTTCTCAGCCCTGGGTGCCTGACTCACTCGCTCACTCACAGAGAATCCTCTGGTAATAACTGTCAGGAGGCAGCTGAAAGAATCTCAACTTTGTCCCTTAGAGCGAGCCTGAGGGGTGGTTGGAAAACACACAACGGACATGCTCCTTCGCCCGGCAATTCACTGATGTGGGAGATTGTCTATATTTTAGGTCAACTGTCAAAATAGATTTTAACCTGCAAAGACCCAGCCAATTAGGAATGTGGCATAGACACAGGGGTGCCAGGGGTTTTAACAGAAATGTACTTGGATGCACATTGAAGTCCAGCTCCCCTTTGTCGCCACTCCCACTGCACCGGGGTGGCCAGGTCCAGTGGGGAATTACCAACAACGTCGCTCTCTCTGGCTCTCCAATCGCTGGAGCTGGGCTTCCTTGTTTACTTATTTAGGGCCCAGCAGAGGAAGTGGTAAAGGAAACTTGCTGAGTCGTTTTCTGAGAAGAGAGCGTATTAGTTGCTCGCAGAAGAAGCATTGCTTTCTGGGATCTGGCTACAGCAGAAAAGACGTTGGCTCCAACGAGGCCGTTCCAGAGGGTATCTGGGAGTTGGAAGAGCCAAGGACATCTCCACGCTTCGCATTGGGGATCCTCTGTCCATGGGTGCCACGCCCATGCTCAGCTTGTGAGCTTTCTCCCAGGAGAGCAGCCATGGCATTGAGAAATGTGCCCTTCCGCTCAGAGGTCCTGACCTGGGACCCCGACAGCCTTGCAGACTATTTCAGGAAGGTGAGCCTTGGTCTTTGTTGGTGGTGGGGCTGGCAGTGCCCTCGGTGGGCTGGACAGAGGCAGGCATGAGAGGTGTAAAAGATGGCAGTGAACATCCAACCTGGCAGCAACCTCACCACTTGAGCGAGGACCCTACAGATCTATCTGCACCACTGAGTGTTCCCGCGATCTGGGGAGAAGGGAGGCCCTCAAATGAATGTGTACCTACTATGTGCCAGGTCCTGAGTTTGTACTCTCCAGGCACTGTCCCATTTAACACGCTCCAGTTTAACACTGACTGTCCCCTTGGCTCGGCTGCAAAATAAGCTCAGGGAGGTTACATGGCTCAAAGCCCCAGGAACCACATGTGACAGAGATGTGATTCCAGCCGCCTGTCTCGTTTCAAAGTCCATGCTCTGAGATGCAGAACTGCTGGAACCACTAGAGAGATCAAAGCTACTTGGTCAGAAAGGGAGAAATGGAGTCCTGGGCGCGGGGGAAAGAAAAGGCAGGGTGGGAGGGTGGGGAAGGCTATGATGAGTGATGCTGGGGGCAGTGCCTGGGCAGCCATTGCTCATGACCCAGAAAGAGGGCTCCTCAAGCACTTACGTGGGACAGAGTCTCCTTGGAGTTTTATGAGAGTCTTGAAAAGCAGGCCCGTAAACTAGAACGGGCCCAGGTTACAGCCAGGGAAACTGACGCTCCTACAGAGGACGAGTCAGCCAGGCAGGGTCAGTGGCCGAGCCATGGCAGGGCTGAGACCAGAATATTGTCGTCCTGCCTTCCAGCCTTGGGGGTGCTCAAAGATCCCCATGCTTGGTTATCTGCTGGGGGGACCACAGGTCACATATCTGCTTGGGCATATCCCAAGCCACGTGTCTGAGTTAGGGACACCCTGTCTCTGTGCAAGGGATACGGTGTCTTGTGGGGGGACATTTGATCAAATTCAGCTGATACTCCAGGCCACCATATAGAGGAGAGTTTAAAGTCAAGGCCTTACCGATTATCTAAGTCAATGTTCTGTTTTCCTGGGGTAGAACAGCATCCCAGGGGCACAGAGCCAAACCTGGGGTCTTTGTGGGACCAAGGCGCTGACTGCCACAGCAGTGAGAATGCATAAAAATGTTGAGCCAGGAGTGGTGTGATGGAGGCATAGCCCAGGGACCCTGGTATTTGCTGGTTTTTGTGCATCTTGTTTCCGCTCTTTTTCCCTCTGAAAGGTCAGAGTAAACCTACGTCTCAGTGTTGCAGGTGCGAAGATGGCTGGCTCAGCTGACTCTGAAGGGTATTTCTTAACCCTTTTCTTAAATGCAGACCAAATGAACTAGGGACACCGGCGGAACTTGCCAAGATGCTATCAAGTGGCACATTAGCTCCATAAAGGAAGGAGAGAAGAACTGAGAATGAGGGAGGGAACCAGGGGACGGGCTGTGGGGTCCAGGTTGGCTCCATCGGCGACGTGAGAAGGAGAACGTGCCACCCAGCCCAGCAACAGGAGAATCCATGGGCCAAGCTCCCTCAGCGCAGGGAGCTAGACTACAGGCCAGGGATGGTTCAGGGAGAGGGGTCTCTGCCTGAGCTGGGGAAAGGGAGAACTTTCTTTTTGGGAATCCCAAGCCCTGGGACATGTCCTCAGAACCCGAGCAGGTTTCCTCTCCCACCACAAAAGGACCAAAGGTGGGAACGAGGAGGCTGAGGCGCAACTGTGATCTGGAAGACCCCCCCGGAGACTCAGAAAAACACCCTTCAAATCCTAAGCACTTCAGTCTCCCGGGAGAAAATACCAAGTGAACCACCAGGGAGTTATTTGGGGATGGATCTAGGCCATTGAATCTTGTATTTAAAAGACTGATTGGCAGGTGCAATTTCTAATGAAGCGGTGATATCGGGCCCTCCCTGGAAACACCTTCCAGGCCAGCTTTGGGGTCAGACACATCCCGGTTTGAATCCTGGCCATACCTCCTGCTAGCTTGGTGACGTTGCCTTAGTTACTTGACCTCTCTGTGCCTCAGCTTCCTCATCAGTGGAGTAGGGATACTAACCGTAACTAACTTTGTGGGATTGTTGGGGGAATTAAAGGAAGGAACGCGTGTGAGACATTCAGCAGAGAGAGGGGACAATTTGTGTTCGAGCTTCCATTTTTCCTGCTCTAGTCACTGGACTCCCGCTGGGGGCGCCCAGGTAGACTGGCAGGTCTTTGTGTCTTATTGTCTCAGCTACACAGAGCTCATCCTCTGTCTGGAATGGAAGCGCTGAGGAGGGCTTTGGTCGTGTTTTGTATTTCTTTAACCCTCCAGTGCCTTTCAACTTGGCAGGAGAGCATCTCGGGGCCATGCAACGGAGAGGGCGCTGGCTCAGAGCCAGAAGTTCTAATCCCACCTGTGTTCCCAACTCACTGTGTGACTTTAGGCCTCGGGCTTCAGGCCTCTCGGGGACTCAGCTGTCCCATCTACAACATCAGGTACCTGCTCCAGACCAGTGCCAACCAAAGTGGGGTGCTCAAAACAATCCTCTTCAGTTTTGCTAAAATATATAGATTCTAGCTCCCAAGCCCAGGTATTATTAGATCAGAATCAAACTTCTGGGCAGGCCCCGGTCTACAAGGCTGTCTGTCTATCTAGGGTTGAAGTCAGCACTCTGCAAAACCAGAGATTCATCTGATAATGATGACAGTGGAAATGATGAATTGAAGGCAGCTGACTATTCCAAGAACCGCTTACAGCCCAGAGCATGTAGATAAGACGGATGCTCAGGGCTCCTCAGATGCCACTTGCTTTCCATGTTGGCCAGTATATCAGGTCCTTCTGAGCTTTCGAATATTCATCCTACCCTTTCAAGCTGAGAGATTACAACAGTTGTGCTTTCTTCTTAGTCTTGTTGGTCATAAGAAAAGGCCCTGATTTTAAATTGGTACCCAAAGGAGGCTGCCACAAGCTGTTGAGACTCACACCAGCGAGGAGAGCCTAGGACTCTCGGGGACAAACATTTAACCTCAAATGCTCCATCCGCAAACATCAGATTAGAGACATTTCCAATGCAAATTCGTATGCTGTCGAACACAAGGCAACTCAGACACCCGGTAGGATTGTCGGGGATATGACTCCTTAGGAAAGCAACTGAGACCCTAAAAATGATCATTCCTGCTAATCCTGTAACTATTCTGAGAATGGAACTTAAACAATTTATCTTAAGTAGAAGAAAACAAAACCGGATGCAAAAGAATGTTTGTGGGCTCCTATGTTTTGATCTGGATCGTGTATTAAGCTGCACTTAAATTTACTGTTCACTTCACTTACTGTTATATAGGTTATAATGCTATTAACAAATAAGGTATCATTCCTGGCAGAGACATTAAAGTTTCTGCTGAAGGCCGATTGTCATCTCTGTCGCCTGCCACCCGTGGAACCTCACGCAATTTACTTGACTCTCTGGGCCTTTGACTCTCTATCCGAAAAATGGCAGGATTAAATGGCTTAGGTCGGCTTAACTTGTTAGCACGGTGCCTGCTGCAGAGCAAGCGTCTGCGCGCTTGTAGCAGTTGCCATTCTCGTTACTGGAGCAGCAGCTTGGTAAACAACCTAAATGTCTAGCAGTAAGGGAATAATTAAACTAATGTTTAAAGCAAGTTCGCAATAACATGAGGATAATACAAGCACTCTTATATGATCACTTTAAGGTAATTTTCAGAGACAAAGTCAGGCTAACAAGACTGAAGATAAATTATAACCTCATTGGTGTTTAGAAATATGCTTACAGTAAAAGCATTGACGGAAACACCGCCCTGTTCACCGAGGCTGCCTTTTGGGAGGAGAGACAATGGGTGCTATTTAATTGCTCCTTTCTGCTCCTATTTAATTGCTTCTTTCTGCTCCTCTCTACTTGCCTGGGGAGCACAGCCCTGTGTGTAGCCTTGAAGGGACTCTCTTTCTGTTGGGGTTGGCCCCAAAGCCTTCGACTGAGGCAAGTTCTCCATTTCGGAGAGTCCCGAGGGATTAGTGAAAGCAGGGCCGAGGTAGGGGCTGGCCCCTCTCTTAGACAGGGGAGGGTGCGGGGAGTCTGGCTAGCCACAAGTACCACAAATTGCCACCTTCAGGGGCAGGAAAGGGTGGGGAACCAATGGCATGAGCCTGCCTCACAGTGCCTTCCTCTCCTCTTTGCAGTTGAACTACAAGGACTGTGAAAAGGCCGTGAAGAAGCATCACATTGATGGACCGCGTTTTTTGGTAAGTGCTGCCAGTTCGACACATGGAAGTGGACACTGTCCTGTACTTTAACCAATGGCTGTGGGATCAACCGGTCTACCCTGTCCCTGAGGATGCCCAGGGTCGATGCTGGTCTGCAGGATCTAAACACAACCCCTTTCCTTCTTCAGAGGTTTTGTAGGAAGCATCCCTCATCACCTCTCAGGATCCTTCTATGTAGGACACCACCCAGAAAAGCACTGATACCAAGGCACATTCCAAAGTCAAAGTATAAGGAAGAAATCCAAGTATAGTTAAAACTACCCCCACATACACACCTTGAAAATCTGTTCACAATCCACTCATACTCAGAGAAGTCCGAGGGAAAAAAAAGGCCATCTGGGGGAAGAGAAGATTCTCTTTTCCCATCTTGCATTCTGGGGTACCTGCTTACGCACTGGACTAAAGAGTGGGCTCACCTTCATTATTTCAATTACCTTTCTGTTTCTTGCTACTAAATTCACATAGTTTCATGCCAATTAAACACATGTGATATGGCTCTTTCCACTCCATTAGGTTGCAAACCATTTTCAAGTGTAGACTAAGTAAGATACAGCTGTATGTTCAGGACTAAGCCACTGAATGGACGGGATGCAGCTCTAATAGTGGTGACAGAGGCACTGGCTGCTGGCGGGGGATGTGGTCTGGGTATTTCCCCTGAAATGACATCTTTGCCACTGGGAAAGAGACAGACCTTGCACTGACCACACGAATGCATCCCTTCCGGGCTCATTTCTTCACCCTTTAAAAAAGAAGTGGGAACAAGGCTTCAAAGGTCTCATGGAGTACATGTCTCTCATTTGGATTTGGAAGGGGGAGGGCAAACGAAGCTATGTTTCCCTGCAAGGTCTAGTCAGCTGCCGAGAAGGGAACTGGGCCATGCAACTCCAGTGTTGGAAGGGGCCAGAGAAATCATGTGCCTTAGCTTTCTACCCAGCACACCAACCCATTTCCTGTATTGCATCCCTGCCACCAACATTTGCTTGAATCCCTTCAGTGATGCTGCGCTCACTGCCACCTATAGTTATTTGCCCCTTGCTGGGCAGCTCCCAGGTCTCATGCTGAGACCGAACCTGTGTCCCTATGGGTCTGGATTTTGCCATTTTGCTTTCATGTGCCAAACTGGACAAGTTTATTCATGGTCCCACGTACGTCAGTCATTCATTGGCCGATCCATTCCCTTGACATGCATTTTCCTGACTTCCCTTTATATGCCACACCATTCCATGTGCCGGGAATACAGAGATGATTAAGACGTGATTTCTGCCTCCCAGAAGCTTGTTTTAGGGCAGAAGGGGACCTGTAGGCTCCAACACCTCATTTGCAATTGAAGAATAGCATGCAGAGGTGTGATGGGACTTGTTCTAAGTCGCACACCTAGTAATTGGACTCGAGCACAATTTAATGTAATCTAACGCTGTGTGAGTTTTTAACAATGCTATTTCTTCATTCTAAGCTTTGTGCCAATAGAATTCCTGGAGTTCTGTTGTTGTGTTGTTCTTGCAAATTACTGCCAAACCTGAACGTTTCCTTCTGGTGCTTTTCGCACTGAGAACAGAGACTTATCGGGGCAAGTGGGAAGGGGTGAGACATCTTTGAGGACCGTCCTGGTTGCAGCCCTGATGCTCTGGCTCACCTGGAATAAGCACTTGCTCCCTCTGAGCCTCCCCCAGGTCCCTCCTCTATTAACTGAGCACATTAAGCTAGGCGGTAGCCCCTTCCAGCCCTGTGGGCCCCCCCCAGCACTTCCCATGTGAATTTCAGGCCTGGTAGGTCACGGTTGTTTCCTAGGTTGAGAGGCGGTATCTGAGCCACTTTGTCTCCTCTGCTCCATTATCTCGGGCTTGGCAGACACGCTGTGTATCCCAGTCATTGTATAAATGGGGAAGTAGAAGGAGCGGCGCCCAGAGCCAGGAGAGCAGGGGGCAGAACCCAGCGCTTACCCCAGCTTCTGTTGAAACCCGCTTTCCACCCCAGGTGCCCTGGATACATTTTGAGCTCTGATCTGAGCTCTAACCTCTCGTCTATCATTCCTTCTATCTTTTAATATCTAGGGCCATTCTGCTATTGAAAGCAAAAGTGGAAGGCCTCTGTCCTTTCCCCTCCCTCGCTTCCTTCCTTCTTCTGCAGCATAGGAGCTAGCAGCTCCCTTGAATTTGTTTCACTACCATTTTGTTTTCTAGTGAGAAGGGTGAGACCTTCTCTTCTAGGAAACAGGGGTGCTATGTCTCCAGAAGGTTGAAGAAAAGGAGGAAATGTGCTTAGGAAGGCATATGGTATACACAACAGAAGCCTAACAACAGTGGCTTAGCCAAATTGGGGTTTATATTTCTCAAGTAATAAGAAATCTAGAGGTGGGTGCCTGTGGCTAGTGAGCGGCTCAAGGAGGTCATTGAGAACCCAGGCACCATCTAGCTTAAGAAAAACCTGTGGCTTCCTTCTGTCCTAATGGTTGCAAGATAACCACTCCATCTCCAGGCATCAGCTCTGCATTCCAGGCAGGAGGAAGGTGGGGTGGGCAAAAAGTAAAAGGTGCAGAAGTGCACGGGGAATACCTCTCCCTCCCTTGTTTTCAGGAAAGCAATCACTTCCAGAGGCTCCATCCACTAGAGCTCAATTATATCTCACTGGTCACACTGAGTCCTATGACCTCAACCATCTGCAAGAAAGTCTACCAGGGGTATTCAACCTTTTGGCGTCTCTGGGCCACACTGGAAGAAGAAGAGTTATCTTAGGCCACACATTAAATACACAAACACTAACGAAAACTCATGAGCAAAAAAAAAAAAAAAAATTTAAGTAAATTTATGATTTTGTTTTGGGCCGCATTCATAGCCATCCTGGGCCACATGTGGTCCACGGACCACAGGTTGGACACCCCCGGGAGGGTATCATGTATTTTGAATGGAGTACATTTGCTGCCCTGAACAAAATCCAAGTCCTGTCCCGTAAGGAAGAAAGAGAGAATAGGTATTGGGTATTTAAGCAGCAGTGTCTCTTCAGCCACATCGCCCTTCCACGTGGGGCCACTTTGCCACTTTCCTATCTCCCGTGCCCCTCTTGAGGATACACTCAGCATAGAATCATGTTCTCGCAAAGCCACAAGCCTAACTCCAAGTCATCACACACGTCACCCAGGGTTTGCTGAAGGTTTTTGAAGGGGGTGGAGGAGGGAGTTACATCATACAGCAGAACTCCCCATTAAAGCCTCTCATCTTCTCTCGCAATTCTTGTCCCTGATCTAAAGGGCTTGCTCTTCCCTAAATTCCTGCTGCTCTGTGTCTCTAGCCATGGTGACAGCCACCTTCCCGAAATTCCCTCATTTATGTCCCCGATTCAGCAAAACCTTAGGTGGTGGCCAGCTGCCCTGTCCTCAGCTCTCATCCGTCTGGCAGCCCCCAGGGAGCCCTCCACGCATCCTGTCACCCTCTGAACATGAGTCTCAGTGCATTCCGGAGAGGTAGTGGTTTTGGAGGGAGGAGACGCTACTGCTTAGCGATCTTGAAAAAAAGAAAAGGAAATTTAGAAGTTTGACCAAAAGCCTGGTTTTCTTGGCAGATGTCCACCCCAACCCTGCTGCAGGGTCTGAGGAGGGGACTGGGTTGGACGCCGCTCCTAAGAGCTGGAGCACATGAGTCTGACGTGCACACTGCTACAATGCCCCAGTCCCTGTGCCAGCTGGGCTCAAAGGGCAGCACAGCAGCCCTTTCAGTGGGCAGCGAACTACTCTCCTAGAGTCTCCCAGCCTGGGGGGAAGAAGCAAAGACACTAACCTCAGAGAGCTAGCCAGACCCCAGCTGCTCCCTCCCCCGGGGCTAGAATTACTCATCTAACTCCCCCATTTCCCACCTATATGTAGTGTGGCCAACATGGTGTCAGACACATGATATACATCATCTCATTCAGTCCTTAAGACCCCTGAGAGGTGGCCATTATTGCAGTGATTCCCGTTTTACAGATAAGGAAACTGAGGCTCAGAGATGCTGAATGTGTGCCCCAAATCAGACAGCTGCTAAACAAATGAAGCAAGATTCGAACCTAGCTTGTCTGACTCCAGAGCCCCCACCCAGCCTCTGGCCTCCATTAGAACGTGAATGGAGTGGGGGTGGGGTGGGGTGGGCCTCTTTGGCTCGGCATTGGTTCTACCGAAAGTGGGCCCACCCTCTTCTTTTCTCTTCCCAATTTCGGCATGCCTGCCTTTCCTCCCCACTTTCAGCTGTCTTCTTCTCTCACCTCCCTGCTCCTCCAGTACCCGGACCTTCAAAGGGCTTGGACATGGGAAGAGGGAAGCTGATAGGAAGAAAGTTGACTGCAGGTGCCACAAAGCAGGGTTCCCACCCCAGCTCTGTCACCCACAAGCTGAAATTCCCTTCACATCCCAAGCCTCGGCCTTCTCCTCTATAAAATGGGAATGCTGGTAGTTCCTACATCCCAGGGTTGGTGTGAAGATGAATCAAGGTGCTGTAAGGCAGGGGCTCAGATTCAGTTTGCGCAAATATAATTTCTTTCTTCTTTCCCTTCTGGGTTCCCTCAGAAGAGGCTCTTTATTGCATCCCCAAATCTAGAAAATTCTATCAGTAAGCCTGATGAAACAGGCCTTTGGGCTGTGATGGTGGCCTCTGGGCACAGGCCCCTCCCCCCGGCTGGCTTCCCATCCCTGCTCAGCTTAGACAGAGACTGAGGGGCCTTGGAGTCTGTGGTAAGAGCCTCAGATGGGAAAAGGTCATAACATGCCAGATTCAGCTCTCAAAACAAACTCTCTTTGGTCCCACAATTTAGCTCTCACATTGTTAAAATTAAGTAAGTTAAAATTATTTGTCAATATCCAGAAGTCAGGAAATTTCACCTAAAATCCACATGTTGGCATTCCCTTTGAAAAAGTAGATCTGGCCACACCAGGCCCGCGGGCTTTTATACATCTAGAAGCCATCCACTTTGCATGGGTGGGCAGGGTGCACTCTTCCACATGCCACAGTCTCCACCACTCCCTATTGTTCCACACCCGAGTCTTTGCCTGGCCCAGAGCCCTGCCCGTGGATTGTAACCTGCTGGTGTTTTCTTTCCAGAACCTGACGGAAAACGACATCCAGAAGTTCCCTAAGCTCCGGGTGCCGTAAGTGTCCCCCTTGACTCCTTGGGTGGTTTGGGGAACAGAGGCTGGAATGGGGAGCTGAGTCAGGGATCTATCGGGGTTGGTTTGAAATAGGAAAATGAGCAGGAAGAGTGAAGTCAAGCACAGGGTGTGGGAAGGGAAGTTTCATGAGAGATTGGGAAAAGGAAGTTACCGACCCAGCACAGCTGACGTCTGTTCTGGCTAAAGACAAGCCCAACTCCGAGTGCTGTTTTCATTTCCTCCCTCCCCAGTGGGGTGGCTTGGATCTGTGAACATACCTCCAGAGTCAAGCGACCTGAAGTTTCATGGTGGTGTCATCACTGATTCAGTGATTGCTTCAGTTTCGAGTTCAGTTTCGAGCTCAGTAAAATGAGAGAGTCGGGCATGTGAAGGACAGCAAGGGACATTGCTGTGTCTGTCAATACTGACTGCCGGGGGGCGGCTGTCAGGGACACGATCCATTCCTGAAGTCTGGCATGGGTGCTGAAATGGGAAGTTCAGTGTGCTTATCGAGCCACGTGTCTCCCCGCTTCTAGTAAAGGTCCCATGTCCTCAAATGCTTTCCGGGAGCCAGGCAGGTGATATAAATGTGCAAAATGGGCCAGGTTGAAAATTACAAAGCTCTACTGATTTTTTTTCCTTTCATGTTACCACCTTGGACTAAAACATGGGTGTGGAGGAATATTTCTCCACTGAAAGAAAAAAAAATAGCACAATTAGGATGATTAAAGCAGTGAGCAACACAAAGCCTTACTGCCAATGAACAATAGGGAGTGCTGGAGATTGTGGCAAATCAGAGCTATATTCTCCGCCCACAGAGAGCAGTAGGTACTCAGCTCATCAGTGTGGACCCAAGGATGCGGCGTCTTTGCTAGATACAAAAGGAGCTAGATGCAGTGGTTTTACGTGACGTACCTCAATTTTTAAATGTTGGCTCAGACGCTGTTAGCTACGGTGGAAGCCTGCGTGAATATATCTATGAGCTAGATTTAGTCTGGGGGACACTAGTTTGTGACCTGCACTCTGGACATTCTTTGAGGTCCTTTCTCTGGCTCCAAGGGCCTCAGAGCTTATAGTAATAAAAGGGAAGCAGGACAGAGGAGTCGGAGGCTGGGGGGCTCTGGGTAAGCAGGGCTGCAAGAGAAGGAAATTATGGAAAATAGGACTTTCCAGGGTTTTCTCGTTTGAAAGGGTGAAGGGGATAAAAAAAAAAAAAAGGATAAGAACTTGCTTTTGGTGTGCCTATCTCCAGGGGCAATTGTTGCGAAGGAATGTTTCTTCTTCCTAAGGGTTTTCTCTGACTACCGATGGCTATGTACATTTAAATAAAGTAAAAAATTCAGTTCCTCAGACACTAACTACATTTCAAAAGCTGACAGCCACATGGAACTGGTGACTGCCATATTGGAGGGTGTGGCCATGGAATACTTCTACGTTTGCAGAAATGTGGTGCTCAAGGAAAAAATACCATAGCTCTGAACAAAGAAGAGGACTTAACACACAGGGGTCAGCACGGGCGGCTGGTAGGCAAGAGCCAGCCTGCAGACATGTCAGGTTTGATCCACACAGAGTTTTAAAATCAAAGACTATTTCACAAAACCCAGCTTCTCTAGAAACAAATGGAAGAGTGGGTGACCCAGAGCTCATAGTATACTTGCGGACACAGTCGAGTGGACCTGAGTGGCCACTACTGTGCTTGGATGGGGTCTGCGCCGCCCAGGTCGCCACGGTCCCTGCGACCCCCTGTGGTACTTTAGCCATTTCTATCACACGAATGGATACTTTGGCTTTCTGACCAACAAGGAGTAGTGAGAGCAGGGTTACCCTCCCGCCTGAAATAACCAAATAACCATACAAAATATGTGAAGCAGCAGTTTTGAAGACACTGGGCATCAGATAATGAGGGCAGGAAGACAATGCGGCGACCTCTGTGACTGCTCGCTGCTCTGAGAGGGTCTCCAGGCCGTGGCCCAGAGAGCAGGGGGCCCAAGTGGAGTCCGGTGAACTTGAGTGAAGGAGACATGGCAGAGGGTCGAGAAGTCTAGAGTTCACCGGACAGGCATCAGAGGAGAGGGAGCTACCCCGAGAAAATGTCCTGGACAGCTGCAAGGGGTCCTGCTCAGCAGATCTGTGACTGGCGCAGGAAGGTAAGGAGGTGACCTGAAAGGACCGCCCAGCGTTAGAGGAGAGAGCGTCCCGCCGCAGGGCTGGACGTGGTGCCTGTTTCTCTCAGGCAGGCTGGAAAAACTTCCGATCCATAGTCACTGGGTAGGGTGCACAGCGAGACCTTGCCTTAGTAGCGGGCAATAATTAGCTCCAGTCTAAAGTAATGTCTGTCCCTACCTAGCAAATCTTAAGAGCAAGACTGAAAAAAAAAAAAATGGAACTGCCTCCAAGGAACTTAAGTGCACCCCAAAACAAAGCTCAGAAATACGGGAATGCAAGCACATCTGTCGCCCTACCGAGTATAGTTCACCATATCAAGCAACAAATCAGAGAGGAAAAAGTATACAGATAAGCAGAAAAGTATTGACCTATAACAAGGAGAAAAACCAAGGCATCGAAACTAAGCCATAAAGACACGGTGTAGAAGCAGAAGACAAGGGTAATGTCACTGTCGTCCATTTGTCCGAAAAGTGAAGCTGAGGCATGAAAAATACAAACAGACCCACAAAGAACTTCTTGAGATAAAAACTATAATGTCTAGAATAAAAAATGCACTGCCTGGGATTAACGGCAGGTAAGACATTGCAGAAGAAAATATTCGTAAATGTGAAGACACAGCCATAGAACCTATCCGAAATGAAACACACGGGGAAATTAAAATAAAGCAATGAAAGGGGCATCAGAGAGCTGTAGGAAACTTCCAGCAGCCTCATACCTGTGGAATTGAAGTCCAGAGGTGAGAAAAAGAGTATGGAGAAAACCTATCTCAAAAGGTCAGTAGGAGAGTCAGAGGAAATGATGGGGAAACAATGAACTCATGGAAAAAAGGGAAAGCTATTATTATTTTATGCAAAATCCCAGTGAGCACAATATCACATTTTTACTAATTATTCTATCCTGATAAAGGGAGAGGATGAAAGTGTAGAAAGGCACAGGCTTTGGAGCAAGGAGACCCAGGTTCGAGAGCCAGCCCTGCCTCCTGCCAGTGGCGGCATGCTGGGGCAGTCGCTTCTGCCCTGTGTACAGGGGAAAAGAACTAACTCTTGGGGAGCCGTGGATTTTCAAGGAGGCAGCCCACACACACTGCCTGGTACCACCCTTGACACATATCGACATCAATGCTTACTCATTCCAGCCCCTTGCATGTGGGTGCATTTCCTATGATCATCACCCTAAAGGGCATGGAGAGGAAACTGTATTTATGTGCCCCCGTGCAAAACAAGATTATACTCCTCTGAATCTCCCTGCTTCCGTCCCCCACAATTAAAAGGAAAAATCAGTATTCAATTACGCAGGTTTTGTCAGAATACGGATTCTAGTGAGAAGGGTTTTCTGTGTCTGTAGATATAGTCAGCTTTCTCGGGATATCTTTCCTCCCAGAGACACCCCAAATTCTGAAATAGGGGACAGTTTTTAAATAGGAAAACGGAGCCCCCTCGAAGAGGGCCTAGCTCAGAACCAAGGCACAGCTGAGCGGGAGCTGGGTATTTCGGTAGAATGTGTGTTAAAAGTCTCCCAATGCCCACTGGGAAGTTATTTTTTAAAAACCGTAAGTTTCATATTTAAATCCATAGGGAGGGCTAATGCCTTGCCTGAGGTCACGGAGTGGGTTCTGCCCTGGGGCAGATGTGACAGCCAGACCCTGGGCGTGGTCCCACCCTCTGCGTTTCCAACATCACCAGGAGAGGCCGTTGCCTGAGGAGTCAGGCTGGCCTGAGCGCCCAGTGAGCTGGTGGTGCAGCCGGGTAGGACCCAGGTCGTGGAAGGATTCCTCCTGGTGGCCGTGGCCTAGCTCCCTGTTGGACCCTCTTTCTGGACAGTTTATCCCTAAAACAAGGCAAAGCAACGACCTGTGTCTACCAGCTGCCCAGCCCCCTCCACCCCTCTCCCTAGTTCTGAGTGAGGCCTGAGTTTTGTGGGGAGGAGGAGGAATGAGTCACTTCCGGCCACTCACTGTCGCTTGGTTCTCCTGGGTGTGGGAGTCGGGGACAACTTTGCACATAGAGGTCGCTACTGCCTTCCTGCCTTACCCTCCAGCCTGGCCACCGGGTCCACCTGCTCCCCAGCCAGGTCCCACCAGGCTGGGAAGGCGCCCTCTGAGGCCCACCGAAGGGGGAGGACCCAAAGCGCCCGAGCTCTGCCGTGCACCACAATGGCAGGCCCTGCTCTGCTCTCTCAGCCCTCTGCGTCTCCTCTGCCGGGGCTGCGGTTTGGCATTTCCTTCCTTAGCCTCCAGCCTGGCTGCTAAAGATACTGCCGGTTAGAAGCCATGCTGTGGAGAGCAGGAGGTCCTTCCAGGATCAAAGCGGCTTCAGGAGCCACCTAGAGCCCAGTCAAGGTCTGCAGGGTAGGGCGGTGAGGTGCGGCCCAGCCCCACCTCCACCAAGTCACTGTAGAAATGCCGGCTCATTTTCAGTTATAACCTCACCCCTCCCCTGCACTTGGCGCCCCCTCCCCCAGCCCCCGCCACCCCCACTGCGTGTTTATATACACAGTGCTTATCTAGAATTTCACTTCCTTAAACGTGCGTGTGTTGCTTCTTGTCTCTCTTAACTAGTGGGTGAGCTCCTTGAGAGCAGGGATCTTCGTTTTGTGTTCAGGGAGTCCAGGGCCTTGAGAAGGGCCTGCACTTTGTTGAATGAAGGGGCGATGGAAAGGGAGTGGCAGCAGCCGCCGCCTCCTGACCTGGCCAGGACACAGGACACCGACAGGGGTCCCCGCTGGCTCTGTAGGAATCCTTCCCTCTCCCACACTGGAGAAGGAGGGAGAGGGACTCCCCTGCCTTCTCAGAACAATCACTTATGGGAAACGAAAGGACCCTGTCACCACCTGTGTCACCACTTGTCAGAAGGCCCCTGGGAAGCCCCAGCATGCTTTAAAGCACCTCCCCTCTGGGCAGTCAGTGAAGTGTGAGATTCCAACAGTGACAATGTGACAGAGGATTAAACATCACCTTCTCTCCTTCTGTCTTCTTAAGTCCCCCTTGTGTAGTTGTCATTCTAATGAGCTGGGAAGGCTTAGAGCAGAAGTTCCCTGGGAGTGTGGAGAGGCAGGTGTCTGGGCGTCTGGGAGGACATTGGTTGTGAAGGAACAGGAAGTGCTGGGGCGCTAAGGACTGCCATCGCAAATTTAGCAATTTTGTTTTGGGTCAAACTCGTCACCTTGAGACAGTTGCTCAACAGAAGGAATGTAGATCCTGGGTCATTCTCAGATGGGTCGCAAGCTCTGCAGTGTTAACTGCTCGGGGGCGAGAATGCAGGATGCAGTGTGGCAAAACTGTGCTTCCCTGGACACCGGGTCACCGGGGAGCCCAGCTCCTGTGTTGAGGGGAGTGGGGTGGTTTTGTCACTAACCCACAGGTAGTCCTGTCTGTTCCTTTGTTTGGGCCATCTGCAAGGTGACATTAGAGCAGGTCATCCCTGAGGCTCCTTTTAGCTGTTCACACCCTTGTGGTCTCGGCAGTGAGTACTAAGGGAAGCTGGGGTCTCGTGCCCTGAAGGTTCGAGAGAGACCAGGGAATGTATGCCCGCGGCTAGGGCCTCCTTGTGGTGCCATCCTGCTGCAATAGGCCCCTTCTGTCCTGGTGTTTGGGGATTCACTAGTGCTCAGCACCCAGGACCTAGGAGTATCTCCAAGGGTCCTGGCTGAGGTGGGCCTCAGGGCATGGGTGACAAGGGAGTCTCCCACTCTGAAGGTCGTTCCTTGGTTGGAAATACTTCTCCAATTTTCTGTGAGAGTCCATGTCACCGAGGAGGGAGGGGACAACGGAAGGAGATACAAGCTAATGAACAGCCCCTGGAGTTCTTGTCGAGTTCCAGTGATACAATGAGCAGCTGATTCCTAGAGACGATAGGAGGATTCCCAGAAGACAGACATCACCCCAAGTGCACCAAAGCAAGACTCAGGGCACTCAGCCCCAGGGACACAAAAGCACAGTGGTTGTCTCCAGGTCACAAGGCTCCAGGGCTTCAGAGAAGGGGGAGCCAGGTGGGCACAGATGTGTCTTCATGAGGGCCTCCGGGCTAGCTGAGCCAGGCATAGAGCGCTTCCTGGACCAGAGCGAGGGCTGGCAGGGGCATGACGGTGGTAACTTCTGGGAGGACGTGAGCAGCAGAGGGCCCACCGAGGGGACTGGCTGGGGGGCCAGAGAGGAGGAGGCAGGTAGAGGTTGGCCCCAGGTGCCTGAGGTCAAATGGGTCAAGGAACCTCAGGTCTCAGGGGAAGGTTGGGGTCTGATGGTTTTGTTACCTCATCTGTCCCTTCGCCTCATAGGATTCTCAGTAAGTTAAGTCAAGAAATCAACAAGAACGAAGAGAGGAGGTGCCTTTTCACGCCACGCAAGTGAGTGGGCCCGGGGTGTCCCGTGAAGAAGGTCCCGTGAAGAAGGTCCAAGCCCAGTTCGGGCCTTAAATGGGAGGCACAGAGCTTGTTTTGCCCATTTTTCATCCATGTTCCTTCGGTCCCCTGAGGAGAGGGTATTCCCTCTCCCTACCCTGCCCCGCGGTCTGGGACATCACGGGAACTTCCCCTGAACAGTCAGGCAGTCACAAGCTTCCAGTGGCACCACCACTGTGGCTTTGGTGGTTTCTAGAATTTGGGCACAGTCTGGCCCTAGTTGCCAAGCAACAAGGACACCAGTCCTGGGTGGCTAGATGCACTCTCCACTGGGGGCCCCTCTTGCAGGGCTGGGCTGAGGAAAGAGGAGCTCCCTCAGGGCAGGAAGGCCATTAATGAAATGCTGTTTGCCTTTGCAGACCCCAAGTCCAGCGGTTTCCTGAAGAAATAGGTAAAGGCCTGGGGTGGGGGGGCAGTGATGGCTTTAGGAGGTAAACGGGGACTTCGGCTTGTCTGCTGGTTCCTATGGCTCCTTGGGTAGCATGCAGGTGACCTTATTCATTTGCCTGTCAGCTAGTTCTTACCCAAAAATGGGTCTGGGTCCAGGTTGAGGGGAGGAGAGCTGTCACGAGGCAGGGCCGTTGGCTTATGGCCCCTGCTTAGCTGAGACCCTCTGCAGGGACACAATGAGAACTCTGTGGCGGCGTAGGGGTCGGGAGGTCGGTACAGAAAAACCCAGGCTTTGGCTGAGCACCTTGGGTGGAGCCAACCCCATGCTTCTGAGTGTCTAAAGCAGTGTTTCAACTGTCACGCTGCACGTACTTTAAAGCACTCTCAGTAACTTTTATCCACGGGAAAGATTACGCCCTCCCCCTCCCCCGGTACAATCTGGTAGCATGAGCCCCTCAGGCAGGCATTCTAGAGCTGATACTCAGGTGTGTGGAAGGAAGACTAGAGGCCTGGGACAGAGCAGCGATGGGGGAGGGCACCGGGTGGGAGAGAGGGCTGCTTTCGCTTTCTTTCTCGTGGCTTCTTTGGTGCCGATGATGGTGTTGTCTTCTTCCACAGAAAGCCACGAGGAAGACAACGGGGGCTGGTCATCCTTTGTGAGTATGGCTCGGCCTTTGTCGTCAGTGCCTTTGTAGTTAAGGAGCCAGGCCTCCAGCAAGACGCCAGTATGCCCGCCCACGGGTCAGAAAACGTGTCTGTGAAGGCCCCATCGTGAATATTCTTGGCTTTGCCATCCATGTGGCCTTAGTCCCATCTCCTCTCCTCTGCCCCTGGTAGCAGGAATGCAGTTGCAGAGCAGGCCTGAGGGGGTGGGCTGGGCTGTGTGCGACCAGCCTTCCCTCACAAACACAGAGGCTGGGCCGGACGTGGCCCACAGGCTAGAGTTTGTAGGCCACACCGTAAGCCACCACACCATAAGCCACCACACCAGTAGTGCTTTCCCCCAACCCCTCCCCTACATTAAAGTAGCTTTACAGTAGCTTTTCTTGGGCACCTAAGTCCCCACTGGTGACAGAGTAGGAGGGGGATTTCGGAGCCAAGCTTTAGCTCTGAAAAGACCTCAGGAAAGATCTCATCCAGCTGAAGCTTATATCTGAGGGGTCACGGTGATCCCGCTGAGATTTGAATGAGCTCTGCACACCCTCGCCCCTTTAGACCACATAAACAGTCACTGTACACAAAGCTGGACCCAGGCTAAGGCTCTGCGGTGGATCGGAGCCCATCTGTTGATTTTACAGCTGAAGCAGCTGAGCCCACTAGAGAGCCTGACTTAGCTGCTCAGCTAGTTAGTGACCCGCCTGCAACCAGGTGGCCCGGCCTCCAGGCCAGTGGTCTTCATGGTAAGTGGCTGCCTCTGGTGCCTTTAGGAACAGGCACTAAACATTCCTTGTCCCACTGGGATTCTGGCAAAAAGAACCACTGAATTTGAAAACACATGCCAGCTACATCTGTGCTTTCTGCCTGAACACAAAGGAACATGACAGATTTATTTTGTACCAAAGGGAAAATAGACCAGAGCTTCCCCCCAAATGTTTACGTATGCGCACAGAAGCGGCATCTTTGCCACTGCCTGCCACAAAGTCCCTTCTGCGCAGGGCTCGGCCTGAGGCTGTTCTCTGCAGTGCTCTCTACGCGCAGAAGGCTTCCAGTAGCTGCTGACTGCAGAGCTCGGGGCCTGCACGGCTGCCCAGCACTGCCCCGGGTGCCGTGGAGGCGGGGTGGAGATAAAGAAGCCCGCATGTGAGCGTTTGCTGCATGGCTAACACACACACACAGAGGCGGGTTAAGGTTGGTTGAGGCCTTGGGCGCAGAAGAAAATATTGGGCCCCTTAAAAAAAAAGAGACAGGGAAAATAAAAATGCATGCCTTCAGCAGTCGGGGCCCAGGTTGTGTGCCTGGTATGCCCGGTGCGCCCGCTGTTAAATCCGCCTCTGCATATGCATATACATGGTAGGATATGATTAGGAACAAAACATGCATACAAGTTTCGGAGCCAAATCACTGGGAGAGGTAATTGTTCTAGAAGTGGGAAAGGAAAGTCAACTGCTGAAAGAGGTTATGGGGCAAAGGTCTGGGAAGCCAGGGGCAGTGGGCTGGGACCGGGCAGGTTGAGAGAATCTACGGGTGCTCTGTCAGTCTAGGGGCAGTCAGCCAGGGCTGGGGAGGGCCTGATGCCATTGGTCTGCGGCCCTGTTTGTCATGGTTTCTGTCCCGCCCCGCCCCTTATGATATAGAACCACTGATGACAGGACAGGTCTTCTTCAGAGTTCAGGAAGCCACTCAACCTTCACTTTGCCTTCCAATATATATATATTTTTAGTACTTCCTCAAAGAAAAAATTAACACAGGAATCTTTCCATTGAACAATTTAAGTCTTCCGTAAGCCACCTAGCAGGGTTGTCAGGATTTCTAGATTATCACTACAAATCTTTCCTTGCCAAGTTGCAACCTCCCGTTGCTCCTTTGCACACTGCCCTTAACTTTAGAGAAATGCCCTGGGCTCGTTTATTGTCCTTGACTTTGGCATGAGATGAGAGTGAAAAGCCACTGGGCTGCTGATGCCCCCTTGGCTTGGGACATTATTCCTGTGACTGTCCACTCTCACGGACTGCTTCGGGGGCAATCGCCTGGCCCCTCAGACTGACTTTCCTGAGAGCCACAGAGATGCACACATCAAATACAATAAAAAACTTTAAAATGTAGGACGGGCATCTTCCCAAGAGAGCAGCTTCAAACTCAGTGTCCGAGGTCGTGAATAATGAGCTGTTGTTTCCACACGCTCAGCTCCCAGCCAAACAGGAGAGCATGGCATGAGTGTCCCCTCTCAGAGACGGAGGTCCGCCGTCCGACGGACAGGCTTGGCTATCTGCGCTCTGGTTAGCGTGGCCTTCAGTGCTGCGCTGGGTCGTAATCACAAGACACTTTTGGGGGCACAAACACACTGAGAACAGAGCCGACAATGTACCTGGGGCATCACAAATGCTCCAGGCATTTAGTCTTCCTCCAGGCGATGGTTCGAGTAGAAAATGTGTTCACTCAAAATGGAGCCAGGTCCCCCTGCGCCTCCGGTCCAGCGTCCTCCTCTTTTCTTCTGCTTTCCCCCGCTGTGCAAAATGGTATAGGGGGAAATGCACTGGCCTGGTGGCCTGACGACCTTGACGGAGGTCCCAAGTCCATGACTCGCTGGCCCTCTGGCACTGTACTCCCCAACCCCAGGGCTCTCCTCTGCAAAATGGGAGTAACCACCCTGGTGCTGCCTGTCCTTGCGTGGGCACCACTGCGAAGCTCGGCAGAGACGGAGTGGACACAGGTATGTCGGAGGCCAAGGAGCCTCCCTACAAATGGCACTGTCCCTGTCACTGTGCCAGCAGGACGAAGAAGATGACTATGAGAGTCCCAGTGAGGACCAGGATGATGACTACGAGTCCCCCAACGAGGAGGAAGGGGCACCCATGGAAGACGATGCTGACTACGAGCCCCCGCCCTCCAACGATGAGGAAGCTCTGCAGAACTCCATCCTGCCTGCCAAGCCGTTCTCCAACTGCAACTCCATGTACATCGGTAAGGGCTCTGGCAGCCCTGCCTGCCATGGCCCCCGGTCCCCACAGATGCACGGGAGGTTGAGGTGCATGTAGCAGAAAGCCCTACATGCGGATGCCAGCTTTGGGCAAGTGACTCCACTTCTCTGGGCCTCCATTTCCTCATCCATGAAATAGGATGATGATGATGATGATGATGATGATGATACAGACCACACAGGTTTGCTGTGAGGACTATTAATACTGCAGCCTGTGATGGCTGATATCAGCGCTGAACTGCCACTAGAGGTCGTTTGGCAGTAATAACTCATTTTGTGTGTTACTTAGATACTCAAGAGTACTTTCCTGTTTCTCCCCATTGTTTCATCAGCTTATAGTTAGTGGGCACCACTACGCACAGACTGTCAGAATAAACATAACCGTATTGAGTGGGGTTTGACCATAACTTTAAATCCTTTTAAACAGTATTTAAGATTTTTGCTGTCTGTCAGCCCATTTCTCTTTTGCTCATTCGTTCATTCATTCAGAAAAGTCATTGATCTCCTACAAGGAGCCAGGCATCATTCTAAGCGCTAAAAGCCAAACTTATCAGGAAACATATAGCTCTGGCCTCACGGGACCTTCATTCTAGTAGGGTGGTGACAGACAATAAGCACGTACACTTGCATATTAGAATATCAAGACGTACGCTAGAGAGTTGATGGTCAATGTCACAAAAAATTAATACCACTAATCCTCTAGTGTACAACACTTGTAGTTTTAAAGCCCTTCCATACACTCTATCTTGATATTTTATTTTGTGTTTTTAAGCATTCTATGTGATTAGGGCAACAGTAATTAAGGCCTTTTTTACATATAGGTAAACTGAGGCCCAGAGAAGAAATAAATAAGTTATTGAGGACCTCGTATGTATCAGTTATGAAGATACAGAGTGAATAAGACACTCCTCACCATAAAGAATTCATAGTCCAGTGGGTGAGGCAACAACAAATGAATGAGTCGCACAACGGTTCAATTAAAACATGACGTATATTCAGGAAGTGTGGGAGATGAGGCTGGGGTGTATGCCTAGCCTGGGTTTGATTCCCTGAGGATGAGATATTTAAGCTGAAAGTTAGAGGATGAGTAGGGGTGAGGCTGAGTGAGAGTAGGTATGGGAAAAGAAGAGCTTTCTAAGCAGTAGGAATGGCCGTGCAAAGGTCCTGAGGTTTGTGGGACCATGATATATCAGAAGACGCAAGAGATGGCCAGTGTGGGTGGGGTGGTGCGAGATTAGACCTGGCTCACCCTAGTTCTAAGCCGCATTCCCCAGGGACAGGGAACGCCTCTTGAGGGCTGGGACCAGGATGAGGGGTTAAGAGGGGCGCCCAGGGCACAGAATGTAAGGAGGCTGCCACGCGGCACCTGCAGTCCTGGCCTGGCCCGTCGCTGTCGGAGGGGTGGGGACACTGTCAGCCTGTAAAGCTGGCTCAGGGATACTTCTATATGATCCCCAGAAAAAGGGGAGCTGCTGTCCAGGGTAAGGCATAGTGAGCCAGTTACGAGTCTGTGATTTGGTAACAGAAGCTGGAGACCAGCTCCTCTCTTTAAGGGAAGAGATGAGCAAAAGGAGGAAGTGGGAGGAAGCAGAGCCACCCAGAGCTTTGGTGAGGGGACGGAAGGGGACCCAGGACAGGGTCTCTGCGGGCCATGACTGACAGTTTCACTGTGCCCGGGCAGCATGGGTGTGGCTGTGTCTCTGAGTGCCCACCACTCGTAACCCAGGTATGGGCAAATCCCTGCCACCGCTGTGCTGGTGTTGGCGCTGGACGGAGTCTGTGGGGTCCAGGGCCCTGGAGCCTCAAGATGTGCAGCACTGGGGGCAGGATCTAGTCCTGGAAAACCCCAAGCATGGCCCACACGCTCACCCTGGTTCAGCGTCTCCTCTTTCATTGCATTTCACAGACCGGCCCCTCTCCGGGAAATGCCCGCAGCAGCCGCCCGTGCCCCCCCAGAGACCGATGGCTGCCCTCCCTCCCCCACCGGCCAGCCGGAGCCACACGGTACGCCTCCCTGTTCTTTTCTGGTACTTTAGGTCCCCTCCAACGATTTCCTCCACCAGATGGAAAGAAGATGATAAATGTTGTCTAATTCTAACCAATAAGGCAAGATTATATGTAGGCCGGGAAAATGCACACGCAAGTACTCAGTGTTGTGGGGGTTTTTCGGGGTGGGAAATGACATACTAGTGCTTTTTATTCATTTCATAATGCTTGTTGGTATTTTCTTTTAACCATAAACAATATAAGCTAACTATATAATAAAAAAAAATCTCCTTATCATATGCATTGTGCTACTGTCTCCCACTTTTGAAATAAGTGAAAACTGTAAAATATACTCTAACAGAACTGAGTTAAGTCAATGGCACCTACAGATGTTCCAAGGGTCCCAGGTCGCCTTCTCTCTCTGCAAAAACGTCTCGCGCCACCTTCAGGCCAATGTCAGAAATTCCACGGGCAAATGCCTCAGAGACTCCCAGGTTTATGATGCAGTGAATCTGGGAAGAGAGAGGCAGCAGCCCCCTGTCCTCTTTCTCCAAGCTTACAGCCCCAGGTCCTGGGGGCCTAATCAATTATGCAGAGAGAGCCTGAGAAGTTCGGGATAAGGACTCAATGCCTAGAAATGTGTTCTCTTCACAAGGTGTACGAGCACTCTAACAGCTATGGCAAATGCCGAAGTGCCAGGGCTAGGAGAGAGAGGAGGGATTGTCCCAAAAGGTCAAAATCTGGACCACACTACAGTCAGAACCTCCCATCTAAGAATGGTTGGCTCCCTCCTGCTTGTGCACTTTTCTTGCAAAGGCGGCTCACCAGAGCTGAATTTATATACAAATGCATTTTCCTTTTGAAACCTGAAGGCCAGAATTGCCACTATTTTTTTTTTTAAGATTTTATTTATTTTTAGAGAGAGGGGAAGGGAGGAGAAAGAGAGGGAGAGAAACATCGATCGGTTGCCTCTTGTATGCCCCCAACCGGGGACCTGGCCTGCAACCCAGGAAATGGAACTGGCCGCCCTTTGCTTTACAGGGTGACGCCCAATCCACTGAGCCGCGCTGGTTGGGGCCATAATCTCCGCTATTAGGGTGCGGAATTCACTCAGTCAGTAGATACTTGCTGAGCAGCTACTGTGTGCCCAGCAGGGTCCTAGCTGCTGGGAACAGAGTGAAAAGACTAAGTTCCCTGCTCTCACGAAGTGTCAATTTGATCGGAGGAATACAAATGATAAGCAAATAAGCAGCTGTATAAACAAGATAATTTGAGTAGTAAGGTGTGGTTAGGGAAAGAGAAGACCCAGGAATGTGGTGATGGGTGGGGAGGGGATACTGAGCTGGACAGTCTGAGCTAGTCATGCCACGAGCTGGAAAGAACATTCCGGGCAGAGGAGAACACAAGTATGGAGATGCCAAAAAGGGCATAAGTGTGAGTGAGAGGACACTTATAGGGGAGCCCAGTGGGCACTGGAAAGGGGAGTAGAGAAGGGGTGGGAGGGACAGGTGCCAGCTCAGGCAGTGCCAGGCGGGCCATGGTGAGTTTTTACTGTGTTTCCAATGTGACAGAAGCCACTAAGGGGTTTGTCAGGGGAGCAGCACGCTCACTCCACTGCCGTAGAAAAATCGCCTTGGCTGAGACGGGGCACGATAGGGGGCTCCAACAGCAGGTGTGCTTGAAGCAGGAATTGAAGGTGTATGTTTGTGGGTGGCGCATGGACATGGAGAAAAGTGGACAGATTCAGACATATTCGGGAAGATAAAGCCACCAGGACCTGCTGATGTGTTGGAAACACTTCCTCACATTTGGATTTTCTTTTCAAACAGCCGCTCCCCACACCCCAGCCCAACCACGAAGAGCCTAGCAGGGGCAGAGCCCCGAAAACAGCCAAGAGTAAGTACTGCTCTCTCTTGCCCACTGTGCCCTACCCCCCGGCCGACCCCATTCTTCTTGTAATTGACTTCAGTCTTTTCCCTTCCAGTCCCTGCTCCTTCCGTAGACAGAAGCAAGAAGCCTCCCCTCGACCGTTCCTTAGCGCCTTTTGACAGAGAGCCCTTCCCGCTAGGTTGGTATCATTCGTAGCTGATGCACAATAACAACGGCCGACATTGACAGAGTGCTTGCTGCGGGCTTCCACACACCGCATCTCATTGACATAACACCACAGCACTGTGAAGTGGGGGCTATTAGAAACATCCTCATTTTACGGATGAGGAAGCTGAGGCCGAGGCACAAAGAGGTAACTAACTTCCTAGGATCAGACAGCTACCAAACCCAGGTCAGCCTGATGCAGAGCTACTGCCCTAGCTCCGGGCTGGGCCTGCTTCTCCGTGGGCCACCTGTGCACAATCATCTCACCGTCCCCCTGAAGGTGATGCAGGTGGCATCGTGGTGCAGAGGAAGGGACCAGGCTGAAAGAAACGAGGTCTGGGAGACCTGTTGCCAGCCACCTTGGTTGTATTTAGCAGCTCAGAGGGACCTCACTTTTCCAGAATTATCCCCTGATTTGTAAGCTGAGTATTCTGTAAGGAGATAACACTTTATGAAACTCCAACATGCTATTCAAATGGCGGGGTTATTTTTTTGTTGTATGTGTGCAGTTGACCGAACTGTGAGTATATGACAGCCCTTTTCCCACAGTGTTGGCCCAGGGTATTCTTGGATTGCAGCCACTTCCACATGAGGCTGCTTTCAATTCAGTTCTAAAGCCGAGCTACCCTTTACTGAGCACCTGCTGCAGGACCAGTGCGTTACCTGCCATAATTACCTACATCGTCGCTAATCCTCATACCAGCCTAGCAATGGGGTGTGTTATCCCCACAGCGCAGATGATGAAACTGAAGCTCGGAGAGGTTGAGTAATTTCCCCCAATTTGTATAACCAGGCACAGGATTTGAACCCTTGTCTTTCTGACTTCCAAGTTGGGTGCTCTTTTCCACTGCATCCTCCTGCCGTTGAAGACCCTGGGTTTTCCTCATGTGGACTGGAGTTCTGGGGTAGGAGCCCCGAGCCCGGAGGGATAAGGAGTCTGGAAACCCAGCCCCACCCGAGCCGTTCCCCAGCTGCATTCTGAGCAAGGTCTTAGCCTTCCGTGGCCTCAGTGTCCCCTTCTGGTGGCAAAATGACTGTTGGTTCTCAGATTCAAGGCTGCAGCCTGCTGCTGTTTTCCTGAAAGGGATTCACAGCTGTGCTGACTCACACAAAGTGGTGTCGCCAGTTCAGCTTAGAATGGCCCACTGCAGAGGGCTGTGCCAATTGTATGGAAATGAAGACAGAGAGGTTCGACTTCAGACCCCAGCCATACTCTCTACTGTGAGAGTCAAAGCTTCAAAAAAGTGGACTAGCGACATCAAATCCTTCAGTCGCCTTCCGAGCAAAAGTTAGCCTTTCAAAAGACCTTTTTCCTCTTTAAAATGACCGTTTCTTAACAATACCAGCTCTACCCTTGATTTTACTCTGTTGTCCATGATGTTTTGGGAGAACCAACCTCTTACAAAGCTCAAACTCTTAATAGGAGACTCCTAATATGCCCAGAGAATATACATAAATCAGTAGATTTTTTTTAAAAGAAAATCTATTCAGGCCTAAAGACATAAATCTAAGTCTTCTGGTTATCCCACTAAAGTAGGTTTTCACCCCAAAACGAAGTATTATGAATAATAAATTTCTTCATGCCACCAAAACTTTCCCCCACTAGGTAATGAGTTCTTCACGGCGGGACCAGATTCTTAGGCTCCCCCATGGTCCCGGTGTGGGCTCAGTCTTGAGGAAGTAAATCGTGTGATAAAATTACAACTCCAAGTGGATCACATCTTCCTATGTCTTAGGGTGGTAACTGCGCAAGGGGGAGGGACAGAGGGGAAAAAAGATGAGCTACCTAACACGAATCAAGCGCCTGACCCCGTGCACAAAGTGTCGTCTGATTCTTATAGCAAAGCTATGCAGTTTTAATCCGCAAACCCCACTTGACAGGTGAGGAAATTGGGACTCAAAGACCTTAAATAACTTGTTCAAGGTCATACAGGACTTGTTTCTAAACCTGCTGGAATCTGCTTAAGTGATACTTGTATTAATTGAAGACATAGGACATATCTACTCTAGGGGACTTTGGACAGAATAAAGAATAAATTGCTTTGATAACTTTGCCATGAAGAGTTCACAGGTACACCTAGCATTTCTTCCATGCACCTACATGTTATCTGCTCCATGAGAAAAGTGCAAGGAAGGGAGGGAGGGAGAGAGGGAAGAAGAAAGAAGGGAAGGAAGACCAGCCCACAGAAGCCAAAACAAAATCATTTGCAGCCCACCAGCAGAATCTTCTGAAACCCTCTTCCCCAAGTTACAATTTTTTCCAGAAACTAAATGTAATACTTTATATAAAGTCAAATGTACCAAAGTATTAGAAGAAAATCAGCCCCTCATGGCAAATGTTTTTTTTTTCAGTTACCAAGATAAACTTGGCTTTATGAAGAACCTCTTGACCAATGAAAGAGATTTAAAAAGAAAAAAAACCCCAAAAGACAGTCAATCCTTTTTATCATCTGTTACCTAAATTAAATTGTGGGAAGGAAGCACAGAACCCAGGACACTGTTCGCATGTACACAATGCTGTGTGACCTTGGGCAAGTCACTTAACTTCTCTGAGCTGGTAAAGTCAGGTCTGAAGTATATGGTTCTTTGTGGACAAAACCCAGTCTGTACCCCCACAGTACTCAGTTCACGGTTTCATCAAACTATGTTTAGTACCTTATGTTTATCTGATCAAGTCCACAACTCAAGGCCTGTCTGCTGTTTGTCATTTACAGGAAAGAAACCAGTGCTTTCTGACAAGGTAAGCTGTTTCTCTGTTTTGTTGTGTTGGTTTTTGTTTTTGTCGTGTCTTGTATCTTGTCTTTATTCTTTGACAAGAACTGAGGTCACTCACACTTCTTCCCTCTTGTCTTGCAGCCCTCGACCCCCAGCAGGTAAGTGCCCTGTTGTGTCTGTGGGAGGGACTACGGTCTCCTTGGGGAATGTGGGTTTGTATCTCACACATCATTTCTCTGGATTCTGCAGGCCACTCGGGGAGCATTTGCCCAGGATACAAAAGCCTCCTTTACCGCCGACCACAGAGAGATACGACAGAAGTAGCCCCCTGCCACTGAAGAAGCCACCTGTGCCAAAGTAAGCATCCTCTGTCTCCCGAGCTGGTCACTGGGTGTGGATGCCCCCTACAACCTGCCTAGTAGTGGCTTTGCCCAGGGAGCAGAATCCTGGGCCCCTCTGGGCAGCAGTGGCTCATTCACTGCTATGGCTGGAGGAATGTTCAGGCTCCTTAGGTCGGACGTAAAGCCCCAGGGTCTCCTTGAGGAAAATGGCAACCTAGCCAAGACAGGGGCGGAGAGGCGCTTCATCGGGAGTCGGGGCACGGCTGCCATCTGTGGAGACCTCATCTTCACCCGGGCAAGCTGGTGTCGGTGCCCGCTCCATCACAGGCGCGGGAACTGGGCCTGACACTTTAGTTTTCCGCCCAGGTAGCGGAGAGGCAATCATGAGGGAGGTTCATAGGTCGCTGAAAGCGTCTTCCTAGCTGCTAGCCACGTGTTATAATCACAGAATCCTGAGGTCTGCTCTAATATTGCTGAGACTGCTATAAAGTTTTGGGGGCCTATTTACCAAATGGCACAAATGCATTTGGGGTCAGGCCCAACCCCACTGTTTGCTAAGGACATAGCCAAGGCTTCTGTTTACCTGAGTAGTCAGGACTCATAACTCTGGCCCTGGCTTGGCTAGTGTGAGGGTTCAGTCTGGGCCAGGGCCTGGGTGCGCCCCAGAAAACCTCAGTGACTGAGTTAGCATTTTAATGGAATATTTTAAAAGATCCAAATGAATGCAGAAAATATCATAACGAACAAAATATCAGAATGGTAAATAAACACAGAGTGAGATGGCAGGTGGAGCATCCGTTCAACACACTGTCCCTCCCACCCCCGCATCCCACTCTCTGAGAACAGGATGCAGGCCCGGGCGTACACCCTCCTGTCCTGGCTCCAAGGCGGCTGTCACCAAATCTGCCTGACGAGCTTGTGCATCTGGGGAAAGTCCCAAGGCAGCAGCATTTTCCAACTGTCTTCCCTTCCCCCGATGGGTGCTGTTTTAACACCATCAGCTAGGAGAATATTACCTAAAATGCTCTCATTTGCTGGGTAAAACATCTATTCAATGAAATTTAATAGCTACTAAAGAGCTAGCTTGCTGACTAAACCCTTTTTTTATTTGTAATTATTTGCTGCAGTAGCTGAACAGAATAAAGGTTTGCTCAGCTCACAACGACGACAGAACTGAGTCACAAAACCTCCCTCCCCTGCCTCTGCCCCTTTTTCCTGCTGGGTTTTCTTTGTTTTTCCATTTTTATCACGCCTCGATGGGCTTGATTTCTCATTATTAGATTAAGTGAAACAATCTATACTCTGAGGCTGGCTCTCGGAATATCTTCATGCTCAGTGCTTTCTCTTTGCCCTAATTCATTTCAGGCATGGATGGGGACCAGAGAGAAGAGAAAACGTAAGTCCGCAATGTCCGCGGGTGACTGCCTACCACAGGAAAACCCAGCGCAGGCTCCGTGGAGGTTGGGACCCCCTCTGTCGCTGCCCGCACTGAAGTCCAGTGTCAGAGCAAAGCCTACACCCAGTGGGCTCCTAGCTCCTGTGCCTGGCGGGGCCCCCATCTGTCCTGCCTGCCCACCGGGCTGCATGGCGTAGCTCCTGTCTCCCTTAGAACTCCTAGGGGGGCCGGGTTAATAGCAGCCCATTCCCAGGTGGCAAATAGCAAAGTGAAGGACAGTGGGTGGAGGGGAGGGTAACAGGGATATGCCCAAGAGGCCGGGTCTCATGGCCAAGTTTCCAGGTCCTCTCTTTTCCTTTTAATACCTCCACAACCTGAAAAGAGCCTACTGTGTGCACGTTAGCAAGCCAGCTACATCTGGGCGACCAGCTGTTTGCCTGGGACTTTCCCAGTTTTAGCCATGAAAGTCTCACGTTTCAAGAATTTCATCAGTTTCAGGCAAAGCAGGAAAGCTGGTTACCGTCTTATACACGCTTTGATTTAATGGCCCCGTGAGGGATCAGAGTTTCTCTTTCACTCAGAGGAAACCGAAGCGCAGAAGGGGTAAGACACTCAGTGCGAGATGCACAGCTGTCTGATTTCCTCTGCGCCGGCAGCCCTCTGAAGGCTGTCCCTCACCAGCCCCTACTCGAGGGCTCTGTGCTGGATGTCATGCTTGTTCAGACGAAGTGCTAAGACGTGGTAGAGACAGGAAACCCATGTGCTACACAGTATCTGATCCTGGAATGAGCTACAGAGGCAAAGGAAGGAAAGTGATTCTTGGGGGTCAAGGAGCCAGGGGAGACTTCTTAGAGGTGAGGTTTGTGATGATCATTGAATGATGGGGAGGACACAGACTGCGGGCACCCTAAGAGAAAGCCCAGTGCATCCCAGCCTCAGGAATGTCTTGAGCGAAGGCAGGTGGGCGGCAATGCCCACGGAGCCTGTGGAGATGGCAAGGGCAGCAGCTTGGCTGCAGAGCCGTTGGTACAAGAGTGGGTAAGGCTGGCAGTGGGGCTGGCATCACATTCTTGAGGTTCCCAATCTCTGGAAGGGTTGACACTCATGTCACGAGAATCTGGGACTTGTATATTCTTGAACCTGTCAGGACTGGACCTGACATGGTTGTAACTGTGCTGAAAAGAGATTTCACTGTAGGGGTTCCCTGAGCCCCTGTGTGTTTACTTATGCAGCCCTGTGTGCGAACTCCCAGTTGGTCAACTAGGATGAGTAATGCTGGCTATGGTCCTTCTTGCCTCATCTTGGTGGCAGACTAGTGACAGCTAACTTCCGTTGAGCACTCCATACATACGAGGCACAAGTAATAACTAATTTAATTCTCACAGCAGTGCTTTCATTACCAGCTTGCTGTGCTAATGAAACAAGTCCAGGTGGCCAATTTCAGTCTACTGGTCAATGGCAACATGGGTGTTTTGTTTTGTTTTGTTTTTTGCCTCTTCCATCATTTCTTATCTGAGGAGTAGAACACATCGCCCTTCCCTTGCATATTTCGCAAGCGTGCCCTGCAGATAAATGTGCTGAGAAATGTACGTGCACCTTGTAAGCCACATTATAAACAGGACGGGGTTGCTCTTAACAGGAATGGCCATTGTACAGTAGAGCCCAAAAGGAGGTTGAGCTCTGGGTCAGACACACCCGGGGCTGAGTCCGGTGCGTTATAATGTGTGGCAAGTTAGGGGTCCTTCCGGAGCAGCATGTTTCCGTTTGTAAGCGAGGACGTTAAATTCCTGGTTGGTTGCTGGGGGAACTGGATGAAATGTCACGTGTGAGTCATGGCATGTAGTAGTGTCGTGGTTATGGTCTTCGGGTCCCCTTAGACACCTCAGACCGTATTTGATGCTAAGTATACAGGGAGACTCAGGCTGAAGAGCCCTTAGATGCTGGTTTCTATTAAAAAACCAGAAGCCACTTAGCCAGTCCTACTGCTCCCTACAGCGTAGTAACTGTGGCATCGCACACTTACTAAAGTGAAACAGACGCTTACGTGATTGAGGAACCGTGTTTTGACGATAGGTTAATATCTTTTTTTTTTTTCCCTCCCCTTTACCAGGATGAAGATGATGGTATGTTCAGAAAAGCTTTCTTACAATTTATAAATCATCCCTTCACTTTTCTGCTCAGGCATTCAAATGAAATCTTTCAGTACAGAAACCCATTAAAGTCAATTATATTGGTTAAATTAGTGCTAAATTGACATGTATCAGTTGGTACACTGCATAACTATAATAAAATGGAATTGTTTGGCCTGATTAACAAAGAGAGCCATTAAGTTCATGCGTACCAGTGCAAATTACTTAATCGTAGTACAGCAAAATTAAAAATTGCACATTGACCTCTAATGCATACGAGTGAAGGGCTCCTAACCGCAGAAGAATGAGACAGCATAAAATCTGGCTTTCATAAAACCCAACAAAACTTGTGAATCGTTTCTAAAACTCATATGGTTTCCAATGGACAATTTTCTGCCAAGCTAACATTTCAAAAGTGAAAAAAGATAAATGTGTATTATCGAGAATGATAGAGAACAGCAGCATTTGAATATTCATTCTAAGGTGATAAGTCACCTAGAAAGTCCTTGGAAGGGGGCGTCCCAACCTACCACTTCCTAATTACAGCTGATCTTTTGGATTTTTGTATCTCTCTTTAGACTAGTTGTCTCTAATGGGGGAGCGGTTCTGAAATGTTGTCTGATGCTTCGGTCCTGCCAACCAGCTTTATTTTTTTCTTCTCCCCCACAGTGCATCAAAGACCTTTGCCCCAGCCAACACTGCTCTCCATGAGCTCCAACACCTTCCCTTCGAGATCCACCAAGCCATCATCCAAGCACTCCCTGCCCTCATCTCACCTGTCCGGAGCTTTCTCTGAGAGGTTTGTGGCAATGTCCTTAAGATCTACCTTAACATATGGGCCCACTAACACTGAACTAATGGCAGGTAGGTTGAGGAAGAAGGAAATGCACCAGCAGGGTCAGAACATTTTAGGCCTTAAGAACCAAAACCACGCTAATCATGAAGAACCACATGTGCTAACCTACTGGTATCCTTTGAGTCGGTGCCTGGGGTCAGAGGGACACAGCATAGAATGCCCCATGGTCGCCCCAGAGAGTGGACTCTGTGGCAGGAAATGCGGAATGTTTTCACTCTGTGATTTAAAACAAACAACTACTCAGAAAGCCCAGCTATTTAAGTACCTGGAGTTCGCCCTGCATCTTGGATGGGGAGACGGAGAAAACGTACCTTGCACATGGCAGATGCTAAGACTGCCGCAGAGGCTGTTCCCTGCAGGACCTCTCTCCCAACAGCACTGGTGCATCTCAGGGCCCACGATGAGGCTGTCCAAGCAGAGGCACGAACAGGAAAAAGACTTAGGTTATTTCTCCCTCAACAGGCCCACTCAATGCCCCCTGGTGGCCCCCAAGACATTGAGCCCTTTGGGCTCACTCTCTCCTTTAATATCCAAAGGCAGAAAAAGGTTCAGTCCCACCTAAATACAGGAGAAAACTCGACCACTGGCACTGACCCCTCCCTACCTCTCAGTTTTTTCCAACTTCCTCAGGTGCCTCTTGCTCTGACTTTCTGCTGCTTCCTCTTATCCTTCCAGATGCATTTCTTCTTCTGCCATGTCTGTCTTTTTTCACGCTATTCACCCCATGTTGGGCCCCAACCCTGGCCATTATTCTTGCAAAATACCATTCACATGCGTTTGCAGAGCAGAGCAGACTTGAACAGAAGGCTTGGGCTAATGGATGGGGGCACTGCCACTCAGAATGAAGCAGATGGTGTTTAGGGCCCCCAGAAGCTGTCGCCATCTGCTGCAACACCACCTGGTCCCTTTGTTTCTCACCCACCCACCCTTTCGTTGTCTACCATTAGGCCCTGGGGGTTCCCTGTCCCCAAACACCATGACCATTTTTGGATTTTCCTAGTAACCAAAAGACAAGTCCTCTCCCCAGACAACTTCTGCCATTCCCCAAACTCAAAAGCCTCAAACGGCAGCTAACTTAAAGGAACTTTTAAATGCCCTTTATACAGTTTTATTGTTTTTGTTTTTGGTTTGTGAAGCTTGTTAGACTTTGGGACGGTCCACTTGCGACGGCAGTGAGCTCCCGTGGTTCCAGAGTGGGTGGGAAGTGATAATAAAGGAAGTGGTATTTACAGTCCTGTTTCCCTAACATGGCCTCCTGTCTGGCTCCTCCCCCTCAACTCAACTGAAAGTCCCTTCTTTGTCTCCGCAGTAACAGCAGTTTCCCGCAGAGCGCCTCCCTGCCACCAAACTTCTCCCAAGGTTGGTACTCTGTGGTCCATGGGCCCAGTCCAGGCGGCACGCCTTCATGACTGGGTTACCAACCCACCCCAAAGCCTCTTGGCAAAGGTTCTGTTGTTTCTGAAAGGCATCTCCCTTCCTCACCCAGCGCGTACATCAGTTTCTGCAGTGAGCCAAGGGCCGTTGGAATGACAGATACTATCCAAGAAATAAAACACGCCCCCCCTCCACCCACACACACTTCCTGGGGAAGAAGGCCTTGGCTTTCACCTTCCCAAAAGGAGTTTTCCAGCCCCGCTGTCTTTATACAGTGCTCAGGATAGTGCTTGACTTCCTCTGCAGTTCTAGGTTTCCATCATGAGTCTATACTTGAGTTACCAATTGAGGAGCATGTTTAAAATGCAGATTAAGAGAACCTAGCCCACAAGATTCCAATTTAGTGAGTCAGAGAGAATGTGCATTTTAAATAATATTTCCTCTGGATGTCCAACGAGAGTGGACTGCAAACAGCAAGCCCTGGTTCAAATAGCTAACAACAGCCTCGAGGTAATCCCACCTTATCTTGGGCAACTGACATTTGTTTTTGCGGTCATGATAAAAACATCTTCATTACTGCCTTGTCACCGCATCTGCGGTT
Organism: Mormoops blainvillei; assembly: GCA_004026545.1. Taxonomy (NCBI): domain Eukaryota; kingdom Metazoa; phylum Chordata; class Mammalia; order Chiroptera; family Mormoopidae; genus Mormoops; species Mormoops blainvillei. Next base: position 95,830 of record PVJD01002500.1, on the reverse strand, counting down.
GAGAATCCATTCTGGGGGGTGCTGGAGTCTATGAAAGATCTGCCTCTTGAAAATTCTTTCTGGTGGTCACATGAAAATGACTGTGACTTTTTCATCAAGAGATCTAGTCTCTTTATATTATGTAACACACACATTTAAGAAGTCATTTGAATTCATGGTACCACTCTTAAAGTTTCAGTGACAGGACTACAGAGTAATGCCTGAGCAGCCCTTATGGTCTTGAACAGGTGAAAATTATTTTTGAAGCTATGGTTTCTTGAAATGTTAACTGCTGGGAACAATTGCGAGAGCATTTTTTTTAGGGAGGGGGGATCTATTATGACAGAAATGGAAAAGGGCTTACAGTAAATTAACTTCAAAATGCCATCCTTTTGAAGGTCCTAGCGGCAGACTGCCTCCCAGACCTGATGGCAGAAACATTGCCTTGCCGGTTCCAAGCAAGCCTCGACCTCAATCCCCTGGGGAAGCAGAGGTAATAAAGCATATGTTTTCATTTCATTTTTCCTCAGCAAAGGAATCATCATAAATTCCCATCGAATATTCTTTGGTACTTTAATTGTCCATTGTCCTCAATTTTTTCTTTTTTTTTTTTTTAGTGAAAAAAATTAAGAGGGAGGATCAAGATGAAAAATATGTTCTTTTTCCTTGGTGTTCTTAGGTTTTTCCAAAGGCAAATATGTGTTTTGCATTTAACGATGAGTGGCTTAATCTTATTTTTCATCTGGTTTATGAACAAATCCTTTGAGTAAGTCCCTTAACTGCTTGTTAACTCAGTTTTTTCATTAACTATATTATTATAGTAAACTGAAGACATTATTATACCTATATCTTTCCTGATTAGAGATTCCATTATATAAAGAATGCTCGTTCACAGCTACCTTTGAAACCAGTGTCCTGATAAAAAGCAGTTCACATGAAATATCTTCTACTGAGACCCACCTGAGGGACTATCTTCAAATTAGGCAAACAAATGTTTCAAGCCTCACAGAATTGAGGTGGTGATTTATGAAAATGATTACTTGCAGGCTTTTCTTTTTACTTAATATGTAACTGCAAGATTGATTCAGTTTTTAAAAATTTACATTTTCAGAATTCATTAAATGAAGAGTGGTACGTTTCTTATATTACCCGACCAGAGGCAGAAGCTGCTCTTAGAAAGATAAACCAGGTACGGTGCTAGTTTATTTTTAAGTGGTTATAAATATTAACGGAAGGAGAAAAAGGGAACTGACTTTCACCGAGTACCAATTACAGGCTGGGAGTTCTGCTAAGTTCATGCTGTTCTACTGAGGGGGCCGCTAGCACCGGCTTCACAACCACCAGCTGCCGTAGTGATGACCCCTAGGGCCCTGGGACAAATTTCAGTTAAGGCTGCCGTTCGGCCAGCAGAATCTGAGGAGATTTTATTAGTGGGAAGGTCCAGCGTCAAAAGGAGGCCCTCCTCCAAATTTCCAACTTACCGATTCCATCTTCCTACTCAGTTGCCATTCACATCGATGTGAGATCATATCCAGAGAGACGGCAGCCAACTTTTTGCCCGTTCCCTGGAAATTTCTAGCTGTTATTTAATATTAGCCGGTCTTAACCAGGTTTCTTGTCACATGGCGCTGAACCTTCACCTTAAAGCTGTATATCAGGGAAGAGAAAGCGAAGGTCCTTCATCTTTCACGTCTGAAGCCTACAACAGTAGTTCTCAACCTTAAATGCACATTTAAATTGCCTGGGGGGCTTTAAAAGATTCTGATTCCTGGATCTCACCTGGAGAGATTCTGACTTAATTAGGTGGGGGCATGGTGTGTGCTCTGGGAGTCTTTAAAACTCTCCAAATGATTCTAAAGTGAAACCAAGGATCTGAATCACTGGTCCATGGGTATGTTTTTTCAGCAGAGATGTTCTGATGAAATTTACTCATTAACTTGAAATTTAAAAAAAAATAAAGGAAAACCATTAATGCAGACTGATGGCTATTTAAAGCCATCCTGATTCAATACACGAAAAGAGTCGTTCGTGTCCTTACTAATTAATTTTATTTTAATATCAGATCTTTACAGTATTAATATTATACAGCAATAACTTATGAAATAAAAATCTGAAATATAGGGCAAATCACAACACCATGTCAATAAATATCAGAAAAAGACAGAAGCACACAGGCGGTCTACATTCAGTTTTGTTCGGCTATGAAACACTACCCCTAGAGACTGTGAGGTTTAAAAAAGTATGTGAATTTTATAGGCGTTTCGGTGTTTTCTGACTTTGGCTGTGGAAAGAAGTGTTAGAAAATTAGCTCCCTAGAGTGGGAACATATGTTCTTTGTTAACCAATCAAGTCCTTACTTCACCTGGCCCTTTACCATTCAACCACCTGTTTATTACTGGTTTTATTATCGAAAAAGGGATTCCTTTTCATCAAGAGACTCAAAGGCTGACTTGGAATCTCTGACACTCTCTGTTGCCTCCTTCTTGATAACCAGGAAATCCACGACACGTGGAATTTCAGCTGTTGGGGGAACTGATGGTTCTCTGACTTGCCAACAAGCTTTCCAGATCCCGAGACACCTTTCTACTGCTTTATGAGGCAACGCAAGTGTCGACTTTTACTGCGCCCATAATAACAAGGATTTTTTCTTTTAGGATGGCACTTTTCTGGTCAGAGACAGCTCTAAAAAAACAGTAACCAATCCGTATGTCCTCATGGTGTTATACAAAGATAAAGTTTACAACATCCAGATCCGTTATCTGGAGGAGAGCCAAGTTTACATGCTGGGAACTGGACTCCGAGGGAAGGAGGTAAGGACTTCCAGTTGCAAAATGTCCCCAAATTCTTTTTTACGCCTCTTTGCATACCTACCTACATGAACTTTGCTGTGACATTCTTTGTGGGTCCATACTGTGTCGCAACTTTAGAGTTAAATCACTTCAGTGAAACCCTTAGTTTACTGAAAGGAAATAAAACAAAATGTTAACAAGTAGCTACTTCTGCTATAGGAATCGCTCTTATATCTTTTATTCCAAAATAATCTAAAATTACATGTGTAACTTTTGAAATCAGAAAGAATAGGTAAACATTTCAATTTTTCAAGAGAGGTCCAGATGGTGTCAAGGCAAGTCCCTTCACCAGTCACCTTTGTGACATAATTTTAATATAAGATTGCAGTGTATTTTTAAGGCTATATTTTAAACAAATGGAAAAGGAAAAAAATAGAACTCTTGTAGTGGTGATTATTTAGATATGTGGGTCATTTCTTACTAAAAATGGAGGTTTGGCCAATGAAGGTGGCCAAATTGCCAAAGATGTTTTCCCCTGTTCAGCTGAGGTTCACATAGTCACTTTGTAAGTGCTAATCAGGACACTGGTATGAAGGACACCTTTCAGGGCTGCATTTTGCAAAGGAAACGAAGAGCTAGATGTAACGCCCCAAGCATATGCTTTAGGTTCAAAGTCCAAGGAGGGAGGATCAACTGAATCAAATGTTTCCAGGTGAGAAGCAGCTCACCCATAAATTCCATATCCCTCCAAATATTTTTAAGTTACGATCATGTAAATGGGTAAGAAAAAACAAGGGATTTTGGTCAAACGTTTGAATTGCAGGGCTGATGTGGTTGGAGCAGGCCTGGTCCTACAGAAGCAGAGAGGTCTGTCTGTGGGGTTCCTGCCGGCTGGCACGGAAGCACCCAAGCACAAGTCACAGCAGCCCCAGGGAGGCACTTAGCAGAGTGGTCAGAGGAAGGGCCTAGCCCTGTCTGCAGTGCAGAGGTGACTTCTGACTCATGTCCAGAAAGACAGGTGGGGTTGTTCCCAGCTGGCCCTCAGGGATAGGGTGACCCAGGTAATGAATGCAAAGCCGCACCCACTGAGCCCCTGTGAGTATGGGGATGGCAGTGGGGGTGCAGCAGGGAAGTCATGAGGGGACCATTGGGTCATGCTGCAGACGTCCTCTCCAGACACCGGGACACTCTGACCTCTTGATTCCTTACTCATCCTCACACTATTGATGAACTGAGATACGGGATGCAGAAGCCAAACCAAAAGTTACCGAGAGGAATCTTAAGGCAAGGGTACCATAATCAGACCCCATATACCACCCCCTGCATGAGGTTAAAATACATATATAGTCATGTACCTAGAGTAGTCACTCATAAAGACTATATATACATATATATATATATACACATACACATACACATACACACATACATACACACACACACACGGTCTTTTATCCATAGTCTATTGGATGTTGGTGAGGAATTATTTTTTCCAAGTCCTATTTCAGAAACCATTAAAATACTTGCCAAATTTTAGGGTTTTTAAAAAAATCAAAATCCTCATAACGTCAAGAGGTAGGATATTATGCAGCTAAAAAAACTGAGGGTGAACGTCACGCTACCTGGTCCAGTGTTGATTTATCTCCCTGTTTTGAACCTTCCAGGACTTTCTGTCTGTGTCAGATATTATTGACTACTTCCGGAAAATGCCCCTTCTGCTCATCGATGGGAAGAACCGGGGTTCCAGATACCAGTGCACATTAACGTATTCCGCAGCTTACCCGTAGCGTGCCAGCCCAGCAAGCGGCCTTCCTCTCGGCTCTGTTGGCAGCCTGGGGACATCAGTCAACCTTGATGGCTGGACAAACACTTCGGTCTGAATCAAACCCTTCAACATGAACACGAGGGTTTTAAAGAGTGTTTGAAATGAAGACTGTCAAGTTTCCCATAATTTATTTATTCTTCTTCAGTGTTTGTAAAGTGCAGGAGTAATTATGTTCACACTTGAAGTCTAGGTAGTACACTGTAATAATTCATACAAATAATGTGTTTTTTGGTACCCATTTCAAAGTACAGTAGTTTACACGGTTACAAAAATAATTTGGGGCAGGTTTCAAAACACTTAAACAGTAATAGTTTTTGTTATCACATAAAACTGATTTTTTTTTTTATAGCCAAACCTTTATCAGTCAGGGGCAGTCATCACTTTTATATGTATAATTTGAAAATTATTAAAATTAACTTTCTCAACAGCAATAATTTAAAAGTCTTCAAAAATATTTCATCCTTTCTTATTTGCTGTTTCTTTTTGTTGGGGGATTTTTGTATACTTTTTTATGAAAAGATAAATACATGTTGGAAAAACTTCTTGCGATTAAAATTAATTTGCCTTTTGCTTTACTTTTGGGTTCCTAAAAACAACTGACTTGATCTCACTGTTTAATCTACATTATATTTTTGCTTTAAAGCAAATTTAAGCTAAAAATACCAAAAGAAAACATTTTAAATTTAGAGATGAGGCTTTGGTGTCAAATACACCGGGATTTAAGTCCATTACATCTCAGCTGCCACATCCCACCTCTTCTACTCAAGTGATGTAGGTTTTACCGGTCTTCCTGGGAAGGTGAAAAGCAATGAATACACTCAGAAAAATTTGATCAGAGTTGCTGGCTAGAGAACCTTTCTTCCATCTCTTCTTTTTCCCCTGACAACTCTGCCCTAAAGCCCTTTGCCTCACCCTTAGCAAAAGCACTTCATAACTCCCTCAGAGCAATTCAGCTCCTCCCTTCATTGACACACCTCACGTCAGAAAAAGTAGGAGGCGTTCAGTGGTTCTTCAAGTTTTACCCCTTGGGCCCTTGGTTGTTATTCGACAACTTGTATTAAAGAAAATCATTGGCTTCTCTGCTTAATCTGCAAGTCTTCAGAGTGTCAAAGTATGTCTTGCTATTTCATTTTCATGAGCTAATGGAACATGGAAGGACCTGGAAAGTCACTGGGTTAAAACTGACAATTTCCTATGATGAGTATGTGGACACTTTTGACCAATGATGATTGAAATGATGTTTCACAAAAGTTCACCCTTACGAGCTCTCAGGTTAGAGCCCAGAACTCGGGAGTTCTACAGCTGAACCCCTGCATTCATTTAGCGTGTTAAGTGCTGAGTCAGGTGCTGGGTGGTGAGGGCAGCAGACGTCACAGTTCACAGGCAGTGGGCTGACTGTGTGTCTGCTTCAGAGGAGTTCATCCTTCATATTCAAACACGTCTAAAATGAAGGACATGGCAGATTTCCAAGCAACTATTTGGTAGTGAAGCATGTTTAAATGGCAAACCAAAGCCTACTACTTTAAGTCTCCTTTGGTGGAAACAGGCAGAAACTAGGAAGTTTTAAGATAAAGGTATCCTGCAACTAAAAGCTATCCCACTGCTGTGACTGAAATCAGTGGAGAGTACCTGGCTGTTTTTAGGGCTAGAGTTCTTTCTCCCCTTCTCAGGCAATGGCAAACGCCCTGCTTTGGGTGGGGCCTCCCCACCTTTGGCCACAGACCTGGCGTATGACCCAGCCTCACCAATCACAGTTGCTTAGGACCCTGCTTGGGGACAAACATCTTAACCAAAGCTGGCGCCCTTCTCTGGAATATCAAACACAGAGGCTGAATCCAAAGCTCTCTCTTCTCTGGGGAGCTGCACGCCTGGAGTGGTCTGCTGCTGTGCCTCTACCCCTTCTGTCTTTTGGAGGAAGCCATTCCATAATAGGGGAGGGGGAGGCCACAGCCCAGAAAGGGAAACAGCAGATCAGTTAGTGGAGCCCTTTACATCTCCTCCAACCAAGGACTTCCGAGTCAAACGACCCAGTGCACGCTTGACCTAGCTTAAGTTGTTTTTGGCGCTTGCTACCAGGAGAGCTCTTACTAATAACATAAGCTCATACCACCCACTTGTAATTTAGTGACTCTCTTTCAGCCTGAGCCAAATCCAAGCACAAGGTAAAGGATAAGCAGTGCCACATGGCCGACTGCCCTTGCCATGAGTGAAATAAATTAGCCAACCTTTGAAATAGTAAAACAACAATAAATCGGCCCTCAGGAACATGAAATGATTATTTACAACTCAACATATTTTTATTATATTAAATACATTTGTAAACTCAATTCTCCCAGGTATTTGTTACTTCAACAACATGTACGGTTATAAATTCACAACAAATAAGAAATTAGGGAGAAAAACTATTAGAAGCAAGGGAAACATCTGATATTTTAAACTCTTCAAAGGGGGGGCTGTTTCCTACTGTTTCCTTGAAGTCATCTGTCTTCACAGGATGATTAAAGTGGAGAGTGAGGTCACAAAGCAGTAGCTGGGAGAGCTCTGTGTAAAACACAACAAGAGAGGGTGTCATATTGTAGAATGCATGTTCTAGACAACTGGTATTCCTCTCAGGAGCCATTTCCTAATTCTTGATTTAGTTTTAAGTGATTAGTGACCAAACCACAATTTAGGTGCGCTCACTGTGCCTTCAAGTTGAATTTATGTACCACAGAGCAGCATGACAAAAATTGACTGTAGCAGGGCTCTTTAGCCCAACTTGTCAGCTATCTTACTAACCTGCTACTGGATTTATGCAAATTTGATTTCTAGTTTTAAAAACGTACCACTTTTATATGTCATACATGCATACAGTATAAAGAATTACATAGGTCTATAAGACATGGTACAAAAACTAGCAGTTTTATCTGCCAGAAGCCATCACTTTTAACTTCTTTAGCTCATTTGTTTTTCGTGTGTATCTGTGGAGTTTTCTTTTTCTTTCTTTTCCTTTTTTTTTTTGATGTGGGGGCAGGTATTGCCTCCATATCTCTAAATGATATGCTTATTAATTTTTTCAATTTTAGGCGTTATCTACCCACTTCTGATTACAGAAGATTAATATATAACTCTTTTCGCTCACGCCATCTCCAATTTATTGGAGTATAATTTTTGCTAGCTCAACATTTGTGTAAAATTTTTGATTACATATTCTTCAGAGCCGAGTAGTGTAATATGACACTTCCCTTCCTTTAAGCTACGACCCAACCATAGCTAACTTGTTTTTCATTGCTTAATTATCATGACAATGCCCCAAAGCTCTGCCCAGTCGGTAAATCCCTTCACACAGTCGTGTCCCCCAGCTGTGCAGCAGGGGGAAGCCTCCCCTCCCCAGGAGCCTGCGTCCTGCTCTCAGGGCCTGCCTGCCCGCTGGGACAGCCACGCAGCTCGCAGCTCTCCGCCCGGCAGAACTCCTTCCACCCCAGCCTCGGGTGGGGCGCCCTTTCTCCAGAATCTCATGCCTTTCTCTTTTTGGTTTGCTCCCTTGTTTGGTGGAATACAACCTTAGTAACTTTCTGAGGGGGAAAATCATGCCTGAAAATTTCTCTCTCTACACCGATGCTTAACAGATTGACTGATTACAGAAATCTAGCTTGGAAATCACATTTCTTCTGATTTCCAAGGTATTGCTATGTTTTCTTCTAGCTTCCAGTGTTGCTACTGAAAATTTTCCAGATTCTCTTAATTGTTGTTTTTCTTTATAAGCTTTGAGGATTTTCTGTTCTTCCAGTGTTCTGAAATCTCACAGTGTTGTATTTTGGTTTGGGTCCATTTTCACCCACTGTTTTGGGCTCTTTCATTGTAAAACCTCGTACCTTTCAACTCTGGAGAAGTTCCTCTGATTATCTGCTTAATAAATCCCTCCCTATCTGTAGTCTATGTTTTCCTTCTAACACACCTATGTATTGGACACTGGACTTCGCTGACTGATCTGTCATTCCCCCCCTAAAACTTTTCATCTCTCTCTCTCTTTATGCTCTATACTCTAGGGGATTTTCTTCATCTTTATCTCTAAACCTTTCTATAGAGTTTATTTCTCTCATCACATTTTTAATTTCCAAGAGCTCCCTTCTGTTCTCTAAATATTTTTTGTAGTTTTATGTTCCTTTTTCATGGACTTAGCATCTTCTCCCCTCTGTGGATGTTAGTGATAATTTCTTGAAGTTTTTACTCCCTTCATAATTTGTGTTTCTGCCTCCTTGACTGAATCTATGTATTGGTCCTGTCTCTGCTCTTCTTATTAAATGCTTTCTTCAAATAGCTTGTTGTGCCATAGCTATCTGCTCCTATTTGAGACTGTGGCACTATGAAGATAACTAACTGGAAGCTCTATGCCCACGGGAGTCTATATTGCAGTGTGATCTGACTGGGTATTTTGCTGTGGAAACTTGTGCTGTCAGTGTATTCTGGTTTTTTCCTTTAGACTGCTCGTATTCGGAGAGAGGAGTCTGCAGGAGGATATAAATCAGGCTGTCGATGTTTTGTAGCCAAGTGGGAAGAAAAAGTTGGAGGTAAACTTGGTCTTAATACCCTCGTTTTCGGCACACTACTCTCCTCCTCACCTTGTGACTGGTCGCTCCTGGCCAGGGGCCCCTTCCTCTACCTGCTTGGGGAATATACCTGGCATCTTCCATCACAGGGGAACAGCTGCCCAGGTAAGCAGAAGGGGAAAGATGCCTCAGGGGCGCTATAACTTCTGAAACACACATTTAACCAGTCCTCCTCCTCTTAGCTCCACCTTCACCCCAACTTCCAGAGGATTTTGGTGCCACCACGTCTTGAATCTCTGGGGCTATTTCTTGGCTTTACCCAGCCAGCTCACAGTTCAGAGTTTTGGATGTTAGGGTTCAAACTAGTCTGTTTGCTTCCATTTGCTTTCTGTGTTGTAGTTAACACTTTTCTGAGAGCTCTTTGTCGTTTGGATTTTTTCCTATTTAAAATCATTTTAAATCTCAGGTCTCCCAGTGACTAGCTTTTGTCCTCAGGAAAGTTAGCTGACCACTCCATGCCTGTTTCTGTGTCTGTAAATGACAACGGCACTGTCTCCTACAGCATGGGGTTGCTACGACAGTTGATTCCGTTTATGCAAAGCTCTTGGAAGAGTATCTGGATTATGGTAAATATTATAAGTGTTATCTATTGACATTACTTTGGGGGGGAGTGGGGTAAACAGTGTTCATTTAATCTTTGATGTCTACCAGAAGTCTACCCTCCTTCAAGTCTACAAGTCCCTTATGGTACCCATAACTGTCCAGGACCACGTGTAACCTACATATTGTTTATATTTTACTTCATGAGAGAATAATCCTCAAGCTAGAAAAGTTAGGTAATCAAATTTGGGAGGAATCTAAAGCAACTCAGTTTTAAATGAGTGCACGCATCCAGAACCGATTATGCATTTAGTAAACATTTTCCAAGAACCTATCCTATCAAAGCACTGTGTTAACTGCTAGGCATACCTTTAGAAAGCTTACAGGTGAGCAGGCATAGGAAAAGGTAGTAAACATACAATTATAACACAGTGTGACAGATGATATGAAAGGTAGAAGAGGTAGCATGATGGCTTAAAGAAAGCTTTCCCACCTAAGAAACCTTGACTGGCAGTGTATAGTAAGCAGCAGTTAACTTGGTGGTGTGCAGGTGGGGGTGCAGCAGTGGGCATTGCAGAAGGTAGTGCACATGTTAAGCCACACACACAAAAAGAACAGGTGTGTAGACATGCACCTAGATCAGTGTGGTGAGAATATAGAACATGCAGGGAAAAAATACTGCGCCTAATCTCAAGAGGTTTCATATAGTTCATTCAAGGAGGTTTGGACTTTATCCTGAGGACAACACTGAACCTCTGAGAGTTTTCAGCAGATTCGCATTTTAGATAGATAACCCTCACTGTAGAGTTGAGAGTGGTTTTAGAGGTGATGAATTAAGCAAAGCTAACCAGGTTTCTTTACATTAGACTGTTCAGTGCCTTTGTTAATACTTACTGTAAATCTGTGACAGAAATTTAAAGCATGATGTATTTCCCAAACCTATTTGACCCTAAGCTTATGGACTCCACTGGTATTGCACATCATCTATTAACATCTCTTAAGACAGCAGGGTTCGCAGAGCCAAGTCTGGGAAATGCAGCCCTGGGAGGAATGGGTAGACATAGCATAACAGGCACTCACTATTCGGTGCCTAACTGACAGCCCCCTTCCTCCTCCTCTTCTTGGTGGCACAGTTTGTCTCCGTCTTTGGTGATCCCCTCCTCCCCAGCTTCAGCCGCAAGCTCTGACTGGTCCAAGCTGGTCTTGGCAGTCCTAGCGCCCTTGGCAGCGGCTGCTGCTGCTGCTGCAGACAGGTGCCTGTGATGCAAATCTGGCCAATGAAAGGAAAGGGGCGAGTGCTGGAGGGGCCCGAGAAAGGCTCACCTAAACAGACACGGGCCGGCGGAGACGCGGCCTGTCTGTGCCTGGTCACGTCGGCAGGCAATGAACACGAGGAACGGTGAACGGAGCAAGAATAGAGAAAGAGCCTAGTACCTGACAAAGTCTTTGAAACTCTCAATTAACTTCAGGGTTGCCCACCTTAGATCTTATTATGTTCCTCAGTGTGTAAGTCATGTTGACTTGGCATTTTTTTACAGGCAGCTGTAGGCCTCACAACTACCTTCAAACTATCTCACAACTATCTCTCAACTATCCAAAAGGTGTCAAAAGAACTACATAAGCAATGGAGTTTTCATGGTACTTCTCAGTAGGACCAGTGGGTGAAAGGAATAGGGGAAGAGATCTCAGCTAACCTGTAAAGAGCAACTGTCTTAAAGTGGAACAGGCTGACTGGTGAGACAGGGAGTTCCTTAACCAGGGGATTTTGGTCAGGGATAGCATATCCCTAGAAAATGTACTATTTATTTCATAACAATGACATGGAAACATTTTAATTTAGTGATTCCATGCTTACCTTTCATCTTCTTCAACTCCAAAGAAATTGTGTGAATATTTTTAATTATGGCTTCCATATTGAGCTTATGGTCAGCAACATCATTCTTCAACATCTGATTTTAAAAGAGAAACAAAAACAATGTATAAATCAGAAGTATTTATGCATATTGCTAAAACACAACTTTTCACTACTTCTAAAAAGAACATCTGTTATTTCAGAACTGAAATAACTGTGAAATAATAGTCTTTGTAAATGGTTAGAGTTCTAACATAAGGAGGCATCGACTTGTTAGGTTAATGTTTTCTCAACTGAAAATACCACCAACTGGAATTCTTAGGATGAGGTGTCTCCTGTAATCAAGCCGTATACACAAGACACAAGATGGGGCCCTTACCAGGGAAGTGCGGAGACCCCTTTTTCAGAAAGCCTTGGCATTTGTAAACTACCTTACGATTAAGCAATCATGTGAGATGATCTCCCAGAGTCTTTTTCTAACTTATTCTTGAGTGACAGGGTCCACGTACAATTTCTTTAAATAATAAAATTCGAAATAAGATTCAATTATAATTCATTGACTAAGAGCATGGCAAACGGATCGCTTCTATTTTAGCTAAGGGAATTAGGGTAATCTAATTCCACGTTTGAATATTAAGTCAAGTGAAATCCATACATCAACGTGTTACAGCGTTATACATACAGCACATACATTTAAACAACTGTGTCAGAAACAAACGCAAAGGGGGGTCATTAGAAACTAACCTTAGCCATTCAAATCTTGCAAAATGGCTTGAAAAATAAACCAAAGACCACACACGTAGCGCCAGTCACGTGAACGGCTGGCAGTTATAGGCTGTCATGTGACTTGTTCAAAATCATGGAGGCAAACTAACCTTAAATTATTTCCTTGCTTCCGCCTTCTCCTTAGTCAAAAGGATTGATCCTATTTCGCTCAGGCACTTCAGAGCCACTGTCAAGGAAATAAAAAGTTCGTTTTCAGGACAATGAATAAAACACACTTTGCATCCACCGCCAAGCCCCTTGTGCTAAAAAGGGAATGGCGGCTCTCTTCGGTGTGGTGCCCCCCAAAGATTCAGGTCTGAGGTGAAAGGAAAGATGATACAAAAATAAAGGGGGTGAGTGGAATGTAAAAATAAATTTCAAAAAAACAACAACAAAAAGAAAAAGGAGTAGAAACTGAATAGAGAAATGTCCAAGAAAGTTGACCCTCCCAGTCTGGGGTCCGGTCGCCCAGGGCTCTCAATCCCCCATGGGTGGGTGGGTGCGGTCAGTGACAAAACCCCACTAGACTGGAGGGAGGCCAGGGCTGCACCAAGGCTCCCCCCACGGAGCTTGGTCAAGCCACTGATCAAAGACTGGGAGGCCAAGGCCCGTAGGGAGCTCTTCCCAGGAGGTGGGAAGCAGAGACCACGCTTTCACTTTCGGGTGGAGGGTGGAGTGGGCTCAGAGGCTGACACACCCGCCCAACCTGCAGCCAGGAGGCACCGTACGCTCGGCCTCCTCCCTGCCAGCGACTGTTACCCTGCAGTCCACATTCTACGGGCCGGACCCTCCTTCCCGCCCCAACTGACCCCCCGCGAGGAGCCCCCGGTCGTTGGGGGCCCATCCAACTGCTACTTGGGGTCTGATAATAGAGCCCTAGGCAGCCTCAACGTCCTCCCGGGCTCTCTCTTGGCAGACGACATGCCCCACAACTGAGAGCTATTAAATCACTCCATGCATTTTTGCAGATAAGAGTAGAGATGAGCTCAGAGATGCTCAGCGGTTTCTTGCCAAATAGAGACGCTAGGATTCTGACCATGTTTGCTGGATTCCAGGAGAAGTCGCAGCCACCTGCCCCTCTGGGACTGCCTCGGAGACTCTCCTGGGCGGCCTCCGGACAGGCCTCCAACTCAAGGCGGCGCTCAAACCTGCAGTAGCAGGTTCTAGGCCAGGCTTGGTCTTCTCTAAGCCTCCCGGGTAACCCACACCAGCCTCCGGAACCAGTCCCTTCCGGACATCCGCTCTCGGCGTGACCCCGCGTACTGCGCGGCCACTGGCCGGCCAACCACCCTGCCGACACCGCCACCCCCGCAAGGACTGCTGGTCCTCGACGCCCACTAGTTCCGCGTTGAAGATGGACCCCGAGGCGGCCCGGAAATTTCAACAGTCTTCACCCTCTCCCTGACCCCCATACCGCAGTCACCCTGGATGCCCACACCGGCACCTTGTCACTACCCACCAGGCCAACGGTCACAATCGCCAAAGCTTTGGCCGCTGGGTGGGGCAAGCGGTCGGTAAAAATGAGACCCGGCTTGCTGATTGGGCAGCTTCTCTGCCTGATGCACCCTGGGAGTTGTAGTCCCAGGCAAAGGCCCCTGTGGAGAAGCTTCTAGATCCCGGGTTGAGAGTGACTGGCGGGAACGGGTATTGCTCTAACTCTTACATGCCAGGCTCTGGGCGAGATGCTTTACAGTCGTTGTATGCGTTTAATATTCTCTGGAGTGGGGTTAAGGCTAGACTCTGGACCGAAAGCACTGGGGTTTGAATCCTACTCTGTCCTTTGTTTAGCTCTAGAGACGCTAGGAAGCGCTTTAATCATTCAGGGTCAAAACGTCCTCATTTGCCCTACGCAGGTAATAATAACGGCCTTCTAGTGTTCCAGTGCATCGAAGGGGCTTGGCAGACGATGTGCCCGACAAATGAGAGCTATTATCACTCCTTTGCATTTTTGTAGATGAGTTAAGGGTACAGATGAGCTCAGAGGTGCTCAGCGGTTTCTTGCCAAATAGAGACGCTGGGATTCCAGCCATCTTCGCTGGATATCAGGAGGAGTCGCAGCCACCAGCCCTCTGGGGTTGTCTCGGAGACTTTCCTGGGCGGCCTCCGGACAGGCCTCCGACTCGAGGCGGCGATCAGACCTCCAGTAGCAGGTTCTAGGCCAGGCTTGCTCTTCTCTAAGCCTCCCCTGTAACCCACATCAGCCTGGGGAACCAGTCCCTTCCTGCCAACCCACAGCACACAGTCTGTGTTTCACTTTATACTCAGTTACCTTCAGTTTAACACCAGAATTTGTTGTCTGGTGCAGAGTTAGATAGGTGAGGAGGCGCTTGGAAAGAACTGGGCTTCAGTCCTCAGGATAGTCAGCCATGTACGCTTGGAAGAGGGCACCTTTCTTTCTCTGAACCTCAATTTCCTCATCTGCTTTCTCATGAAAGAAGTGGGCTAGAACAGTGTTACCTAAATTTCACTCATTACTGGGCCACTGTGTATTAACTATTTCATTGTTACCTTCATATTTTAATTTGCTTCCCTTTAAAATTTAAGTCTACTTGAAAAGCTTTCTATCACCAATGTTAATGGTAGAAGATAGAAACAGAAAGTAATAGGAAAGACAATGAAAATAAAACATTACTGTTAATCGTTTGGATATTCCTACCTCCCGATGGCTATGCTCCTGCAGCCTGATCTTTGTTCTTACTGCATGTTAGAGAAATGTTAAACGTAGTCTAGCACGAACTGAAACTTGCTGGCTGATGTGATCGGGATTACAAGAGTTGGAAGGGGAATACCTCACTGCGTGATTACATGATTTTTAGCGCCTGTGTATCATATTGAAACATCGCTCATACCCCTAGTGGGATAGGCCCCACCTTTTACAGAACCTAACATCACATTCTCTCCAATATCCTGTCCCTTTCTAAGACCCCTTCATTTGCAATGCACTGTGGATGCTTTTCAAAACACACCTTCATCCTGGAGGGCATCTTCCCGACACAGCCCTACCCAGTCCTGCAGTTCGTACCAGCCTCTCTGCCAGTGCTTCCCTCTCTCCACGTTTTGCCTGTGGATATTTGCTAGTGTCCGCCTCTTGCATTTTCTTATTTCTGATCTGTGCGCTGAGCAGTTTTCATCGAATTCTTCAAGAGCTAAGGAAGGGAGAGAAAAAGACCCAAAAGGTCAGAAGACACATTGTTTGAGCACTCATTGTATATCATACGTTATGTTCCAAGATTTCCTTTTCTGACAACTCTGAGGTAGCAGTTATCACCCCGGTTATATGGAAAATGAGGCCTAAGTTCAGAGAGTTTAGTGCCTGCTCAGGGGCAGAAGAACCAGGATCGGATCCCGTCTGTGCGAATCCAGAGCCTTCTTTTCTTTTCTCTGTGCCAGGTTGTCTCCAGGACCAGGATACAATCTCTTGAGGCTGCAAAAACGTACCTCATGGCTCCTTAATGTTTGGGGGTTCACAGATCGCTGAACTTAAACACACTGATAGTAACCCACACACAAGCATGCAAACATGGAGTGACCAACACAGGATGAATGAAAGACATTCACAAAAAACAAGTTTAGAAAACACGGTTTTCTAAAAGCAGGGATAATGTAACATCAGAAAGGAGGGAAGAAGGAAAAAGGAGGAAGATGGTAATAATTTCAGAATAAGACAAGCTTAACTGGAATCTTATTGAATGTGTCTTTTTAATTTTTTTTAAAATCCTCTATACTGATGCAGACTAGTTAAAACTTCACCTCAGACCTGCAGGATTCTATTAGATGTGTTGTTGGAAACTCTACATAGATAACAGCGGAAGAGAAGGTGTTTAAGGGAAGTAGGGTGGAAAAAAGTAGGTAGGTGGAGATAGCATTAAGACTGGGAATCCTGAAAATCAGCGATGGCAGGGGCTGGGCTGAGGAGGAGGTGGTGTCCCTGGAGGCCCGTCTTCCCCATCACACTGAACCCCTTCAGAGTCCGGTATGTGTTTGCAGCGTTTCCTTCGGGCTCAACTACCTGCCTATTAGGACTCTGTTCACAGGACTTTAGGGAGAATCTAGAGACCCTTCACCCACCCAGAGTGCTGATTACTTCTTATGAGTAGATTCAAACCACTGTAATTTGGGAAAGATCATCATTACACATTTTTAAAAAGAAGAATCAACTTTGTGCTTATTTTAAATAAGTGTTAGAGGCGGGAATAAAAGAAGAAACCTGACCTTAGAAAAACAGATTGTAATAATGTATTTTTCTTTATAAAAGTGTCTTGAAGTGATGACGACTACTTATTGTGGTGTTTTCCTCCTGAAGTATATAGATCCCCTCCCCCTGCCAAGGAAATAAAACTTTAAAAGCATGATCTGTCTCTGTAAGACTAGAGGCTGTTACAGATGAGGACCTAAAAAAAAAATCTATCTCCCTTAATAAGTTTGCAAATAAAACACTTCACTGGAGCCCAACACAGGTTGTAGCAGTTGATTCTAATGTTAATCAAATAAAGGGAATTAAAAAGCTGGTAAATTCTCCCATAAAGAGAAAAGCTGTTACAGAACAACAAGGTGATTAAGCGTTTTATGGACCTGGGTGTACGTGCCTCAGTTTTATTACAAATCCTCTATGTAAAGTCTTCATTTCCAGGAAAACCAATGGAGTGAATTATCTCACTTCTTCCGCTTGCTCTCAGAGCTCCCATTCCCATCCCGCCCTGATCCTCACCAATGGAAGGTTCTGGTCTCTGTGCCTAGGACCTGGCTTCCTGCTGGAGCACCAATCGCCTCTGAATATCACTTTGTACGACACTCCTGTGCCCAAATTTGGGACGTAGGGAGCACGTGCTTGGATCATTACCTAAAGAGTTTGACCAGTGCTGGAAAGATCAAGGAAATTCCCGCCTGTCAGAGCCCTGCTTTTCTCAGAGCCAATCACATGCCAGGAGCAAGAAGGCATGTGACTTCTGCCACTGGTCGAAACTGAAAGTTGGATTCCCTGGCCCGCTGTCTTCTTCAAGTAGCGGGTGTTACCCTGGGCAGAGTCATTTTCTCTTTCTCCAGAAGAAATGCTTATGAACTATAGAAAGATGTTATTAATGAAAATCCAAATTGCTTGCTGAGTTAATTAGAATGTTTTCCCCTCTAATTAAGAAAATCCATAAAAGAAGAAACTCCTGCTATTTACCACATGGACAGAACTTGAGGGCGTGGTTAACTGACAAGTCAGAGAAAGACAAATACTGTATGACCTCACTTATGTGTGAAATCTAAAAACATTGACCTGATAGAAACAGAGAGCAGAGTGTGGTTGCCAGAGGCCAAGAGGTGGGGAAAATGGAGAGAGGTTGGTCAAGGGGTATAAACTTTCAATTATAAGATGAATAAGTTCCAGAGACCTGATACACAGCGTGGTGACTACAGCTAACACTGTATTGTACACTTGAAAGTTGCTGCAGGAGTAGAGCTGTAAGGGTCTCTCCATAACTACAAACAACAACAGAATGGTAGCCGTGTGAGGTCAAGGATGTATTGTAACTAACCTTATTGTGGTTAACATTTCACAACAAATACACATGTCACGTCATCACGTTGTACACCTTAAACTTACGCAAACTTGTAAGTCAATTATTTCTCAGTAAAGCTTGGTGGGGTGGGGGGAAGGAAATTAAAGTCCTGTACCAACATTTACCTCTAAAATAGGAAGCTACCAAAATGGAGTTGCCAGATAAAATACAGGACATCCAGTTAAATTTGAATTTCGGGTAAATAACAGATTTTTTTTTTCTATAAGTGTGTCCTAAATATTGTATGGCACATCCATATGTAAAAAATTTGTTTTTTTAAGATTTAAATTTAACTCGGAATCCTGATGTACTTTTATTTGCTAAACCTGGCAGCCCTATGCCCAAAACACTCCAACCATGAAAAGAGAAGCAAACAAGGCGTTTATATAGTTTTAGTAGGTACAGAAGGCAAGGGAATATTGACATTTTCCAACTTACTGTCCAAAATAATAAAATACATACACTTACTGCACCAGGATGTGGTCCCCTTCTTCCTTCAACATTCCTGCAACGCAAGAAAGAAGCTAAGTCTCTCAGAAAACAGATGGACGATAGCTGACAATATTCAACATGGTGCCGTCTGGGACAGTTGCTTTGCTATGCCCGCTCGTCTGAAACCTGTTTGCAGCTGCCTTTCAGAAAATGCCTTCGTCCAGCCGGGCGTATTCATGACACCAGTTGTGTTTATTTCCAGAGATCCACCAATCAGAGAACACCTTCTGTCCCCAGATAAAATATGTTTCTGATTCTAACATGTCAGCCCTTCATGCGCCAACAATACTTCTCCTGTTTATTAAAGACATAGATTCTGATCACATCTTCCTCCCCCTGGACATTGCCCCCTACCTCCCATGCCTCACCCTCATCAGCCAGCCATGCAATGAAAAGTGAACATCTTTAGGAAAAAACATATTATGTTCATGAAGCCAGTTGCAATGGACTGTAAGTGTGTACTCACCTTTTGTAATGGAAAAAAAAATGTATATGTGCACACAAGCAGGTTGGGAAAAACATTCACCAAAATGTTAACAATGATTATCTCTGGGTAGTGAGATTTATGGGTGATTTTATTTCTTTGCATTCATTTATGCAGCCTAGCTGCAGCTTCAGTCTCAACCCTCTTCTCTATATTTTAAACTCTCCGGGGCATTGCTCAGGGTAGTACAACCTCAATCACTTTAAAGCAGTGCCCTTCAGATATTATTGTGCACAATCCCTCAGGGCATTTGGGAAGAGGCAGATTCTGGGGCCCAGCACAATGACTCTGATTTAGTGCCCCTTGAATCTGCATTTTAAATTCCTCCTCCTCCCATTTTAACCTCCACAAACTGTGGGCCAGACTTTAAGGAATACAGCACTGACTTACAGCTTCATGGCACTTTCTACAAGCCTCACACGTGTGACCATAGTGGAAACTTATCTTAATGGCTACTGATGCCAGAATTTAGTAATTTTTAAAAAGTATACACATATATATGTATTATATATGATATACTGTATGTGTGATTTTCAAGCGTAAATCAGATTCACTCAGTTTTCTTTTAAGAGAGGAAAGTGTTTCCCCCACCCCCGTCCCCAGCCCGTGGCACAGCCACAAAGAGGCTCAGTGAACGTCTGCTTGATTCTTGGAGGTGGGAAGAAGGAGATGGACTTTCCAGCTTCAAGTTTTTCCTAATTTCTGTCTTTATTTCTTCTGTTTCCTGGTGTTTTTATTTGCACATAGTAAATGCTCAATAAATCTTACAAAGGGGCAAGTTGGCCTATTACAGTGGCACCCTGGAGAGTCAAAGAAACCAAGGTGCGTGTCAGCAGCTGCCACTCTGCCGGGTTCTCAGCAAAGCTCTGACAGCCGAAGTCATGCCTTGAGGGCTTCTACGCCCCTGAAGGAGGGACCGCCCCATGCTGTCTCAGGAGAATGTGGATAAGCCAGAGGAATCTGAACACTGGGCCTCCCCCCACTCAGATCTGTCTGTTTTCTGATTCTGGTGCGCAGACCAAAGATCCAAGGATCGATTTAACAGCTGTTCTAGGAGGCAGCAACCAGCCCTAGTGCTTCAGAGCAGCGTGTGTGGTGCGGGCAAGATTATGAAACTCTGGTCTCTGATTAAAAAAAAACACAAAAAACAACTGCCTTGGCTGTGGATCATCATTTGAATAAAAATCAAATGACTCAGGATCTGTCCAAAATGAAGGATGTTTTAATACTTTGTGTGTAAAAACACTGATATTTTGCTTCTTTTTTATTAAACAGATTTTATTATTTTTCAGAGTCTTGTCAGCATAATCATTTTATGGGCGGATGAAATATTCAGCCCTGCCACTGCTGGAGTTCTTTCACAGCAATTACCTTGTGGCACTTTCGCCGTAATTAGGTTTTCGCCAAGGATTTTTCCCCAGGTCTGTGTAATAAATGAAATATGACCAGAATTTAAATTTGTCAATTACAAGCAAGCTTAGTGTGCAAACACACAACAGAGCCGTGAATTCCGAGCCACGGGCTTGGCATTGCTGAGGGGCAGATGCTCTGAAAATTAAAATGGAAATAAAACTACTGACTGGCACATGAATAGTGGCCCCGAAGAAAGCAGATCTCCCCTAACGCCATGCAAGATTCTCCCCAACGGTGCCAGCTCTTGATTACAAATTCTTCAGCGTGACACTGACAAATCAAGGAGCAAGCAGTGGGTTTCTGTTAAAACCATCTACGCAGGGCTCTGACCTGCAGCTCTATGGGTGCCTGTGTTCCTTGAGGCCAGATCAGAAGGATTTGGGACCTGTCAGACCAGAGCCTCACTGCATTATGTTGGTGATAACCTCTCTGAGCAGCTCAAGGACAGACAGATGTGGGCCCAGGTCTGAGGTCTCCCAGCTAGTGTTTTCCCTGCTGTGACTTCAATAATTGTTGCTGTGGGGCCCTCTGCTGACTATATCTCGTACAGGGTGAGTTCTAAAAGTCTGCATGGTTCAGGACTTCGACCAACCATCATTTCATTGAAACAGCAACAAAACAAAAGCAAAAAAATTTTGGAACTTGCCCAAGGCAAGGAAAATGGAACTCGCATTTAAAAAACATACTGAGTACATGCAGCAAATCTTTCTTGATTTTCTCTTCTATCGGACACCACGTTTTAGGTATAGAGTGGGGAACGCGATCTGACAGGCCTCTCACTATCACAGAACTCGTGGTCTGGGGAAGGAGGGGGATGGGGACCCATAAAGGGCACACATACACGTTAAGTGACAACTTAATTAGGCACGGTCCATGAAGGAGGTGTGTCACATGGGGGCATGCGACTTGGCGGGGGCAACTTTTAGGGAGGGCTTCCCTGAGAAAGGGACACTCCAGCTGAGATCAGGAGAAAGAGCCTTCCAGGCAGAGGGAACGGCGCGCACAAGGGCCCTGTGTCAGGGGAGCTTGGCAGAAAGGAGAACTTGAAATAACGCCCAGCCAGGCTGGAGTGCAGGGAGTGGGGCAGGGGAGAGGCCATGCCCAGGGCCACGGAGACTGTATCGAGGCTTCTGGTCTCTCCTGACACCGGTGGGAAGCCACCAAGGACTCCTTAGCAGGCGGGGGTTGGGCATGGTGGTGCGTGATATGGTGGCGCGTGATATGGTGGCATCGGTGGTTCGGAAAGACGCCCCCGGCTTTCGGGTGGAGATCGGAGGGAAGGAAGGAGCGGACAGATGCAGGCACTCTGGTGGGGGGGTCTGATGTGATAATTCATGATGTGGAAGGCAGCAGTGCCTGGCAGGGGGGATGGGAAGGAGACCAGAAAGTGTTTCGCGGGTAGAATCAGCACAGACTTGGTGATGGATGGTGATACATGGCGAAGGAAGGAGGGGGACGCGAGGCGAGGCCTACGTCACCTCATTTAATTGTCAGAGTCTTACATAACAGCATCATCTCCACTTTACACACGAGGAAACTGAGGCGCAGAGAGGCTGCGTGTTGGGCTTGAGATCATTCAGCCGGGAAGCGGCCGGGCGGAATGCCACTAATCTCCCATAGGGTTTCTGAGGTCACATGGGGAACTGACTGAGAAACCCACCTCATCCTCTCAGAGCATCCCCTACACTCAAAGTGTGCACATTATTTTTTTGTTGTTGTTTGTTTGTTTGTCTTTCTTTCCTGCTAGACTGTGAGCTTGTATTGTCCATACTCTATCCAGTGCCTGGCTGAGAGCGGGGTCCCGGCAGTGCTTGCTGAAGCCATCGGAAACCATCGGAAGCCATCGGAAACCATCGGAAGCCATCGGAAGCCATCGGAAGCATCCGAAGTCTCCCATAGGCAAGTCTATGAAACAACAATTGCACGGGCCTAACTGTCCCTTGCCCCAGGGAACCACAGTGTTGGGAATTTTTGCTGGGATGCTGGAAAAGGACTTTCAAGCCCTGGTTGCTGTGGCTCAGTGGATTGAGCACTGGCCTGCGAACCAAAGGGTCACTGATTCGATTCCCAGTCAGGGCACCTGCCTGGATTGCGGGCCAGGTCCCCAGTGGAGGGGTGCGCCAGAGGCAACCACACATGGATGTTTCTCTCCCTCTCCTTCTCCCTCCCTTCCCCTCTCTCTAAAATAAACAAATAAAATCTTAAAAAAGAAAAAGGACTTTCAAAAAGGATTTGGAAGTCTCTAGTAGCCTCATATAGTTAAATGCCTACAGGCTTTGGAATCTTGTGGCTCTGGGTTTAAATCCTAGCCCCTCAGTTTATAGGCTACATATCACATAGTTACACATCCCCTCTGAGTAGTCAGCGTCCTCAGGTGTAAAATGAGGATAATTTAAATTTTTACTTAGTGGGGCTGATGTGGAGATTGCGTCATCCGAGCAAAGGGCCTGACACATTAATATATTAACTCCCTACCTGGGTAGAAAAAGAGGGTAACAGTTCACGGCTAGCCAAGACTGGGGCTGGGGATTTCTCCGCATGTGGTCTCAAAGTTCCTGTCACTGACTCCTCTCCTGTGGTTTAATCTGAAACAAGGAAAGAAGTTGGCTCCCTGGGGGGTCCCTGACAAGCTGACAGATGTTCCCTATGGCAGCTTTCAACAGAGAGCTCATTTTTATTTTTATTATTCTTATTCTTTGTGATTTACAGTGTGCACCTCCAAGCCTCTGGGTACGATCATGGAATTGGAATGGAATTAATAAATCGGGTCTGGTTTCTGCTCACTTCATGGCTCTGACAAATTAAAGATGGAGATGGGTGGGAGAGCCTAAGCAAACAAAGTGCCCCGAAGCCTGGGGTCTGGGGCCTGTGGGGCTATGGGAAGGACCGTGCACAGTCTGAACTGCAGCTGAATCAGACGTGGGTGCCCAGGTGGGGCAGAGGTGCCTGAGGACGCCCCAGAAACCACCAAGTCCTTCCATTCCAGTCCAAACCTGTTTGAAGTAAGGAAGCAAGGACTCTGGGATCGTTCGTGCTTGGGCTCAGACCCTGCTGCACCGCTCACTTCTGTTAGCTGAACAAATGCCTCAAGGTCACACAGCTGGTTATCTGCAGAACTGGATCCAGAGGCAAACGGGAACCCAAGCCTGTGGTTTTTAGCCACTGTAGGAGGCGAAACATAATTTTCCCTTTGCTCTTCTAAGCTGTTGGCTCAGATCCCTGTTATCAAAGGCAGATTAACAGAAGAAAAACAAGGTTTATTAACATTGTAAAAAAATAAAATTCAGCTGAATACCTTCTAGAGATCTTATCAGCTGTATTCAGTGATTCATGAATCAGCAGCATCCGATCCAGAGACAGAAAGGAGCTCTGAGGGGCTGAACACGGTGAAAGACTTAGAGGCAGGAAGCAGGAACGGGGGAGCTACATCAGCCCTCCTCTACCCCCCAAAAAGTGGTTTGGTTATTGCATTCGTTTTCCTTTAGGTGGCGACAGGGGTCTCCCGGGCAGATGAGCCAACTGGTGTTGATATCAGGGCATTCCTGAAAGGCTTAAGATTCCATTTCTGGGAAAGCCAAAATGTAATTAAGTCTTGATTTGGTGACATGAAGCTTAGCATAAGGGACTCCATTTGGGGTCTGTTGTCTTGTTTTTGACAACATGCATACTTCATGAATACATGATACCTGAGAAACTGAGTAATTCCCCAAGATGACCCAAGCCACAAGCTTAAATACCATCCTCTGCTAAACGAAAGACAAAAGAAAGATGTCAGGAAGGTGAAGTGAGAGGGGACCAGTTAAGGAGATGACAGGAAAGCACAGTAAACAAGAGTAGGGCTCGCGATGCAGACTTAGGGCAGTACCTCGCTGGGCACAGGGAGGGAGGTGTGGACTTCCTTTATATATGTCAACGGCCCTTACCGAAGGGTGGCCTCTGCTTTGTTTTTCATAGCTTCTCCTGGGTCTGCAGTGTCTCAGAAACAATCAGCTCCAAATAATTCTTGTGCCAAAAAGGCATGTTTTGGGATGGCATACACTGTTACCCTTCACCATTACGTTATATTGTTTATGAACATAATAGGACACATAATAGTTGCTTAAATATTTACCGTACAGCTACGAGATCCTTAAAACAAATGCCTGCTATACAGGAGTCCAGTAGGTATGTGCTGAAGGTTTTGCTGTATTAGATTCCCCCCTGAAATTCCCCACCGCCTCAATACCCCTACTCCCGCCCTGCAAACAAATAGATTGGTCCCTGGAAAAAGCATCTTAGAGAAATAAATAGATCCTAAGACCTTCATGAATTATCAAATTCTCGATATAACCGTAAATAATTGCCCAGCATGGGGCCTTCCCTCAAATCTCATTCCCTCCAAAGTCACGAGATTTCCCAGGGAAACCCTTACATCACGTATTCACCGCTGACTTTTTTTGTCCTTACCCAATGGCTACTTTCCTCAAAGAAACGTGTTTTCATCTTAGAAGTCTTGCCCTAAACGTGCTCAGGAGAGACGGCAGATTCAGGCACCGCCCTTGGCCAGCCTGCACCACTCGCTGACCTCTGGGCAGCTTGCCCACAGTCAAAAGCCAGGAAGCGCCAGGAGACGGTGGTGTTGCAAAGCCCCTGTGGGCCATTCCTTCACCAGCACCAGGTCCAACCCTCTGTGAGGCCGCAAACGCCCTCTCCAATTTTGATTCTGGATGCTCTAACATTTCTAAACTTACATCTTATCATATTCAATTTATTATTTTTTATCATAAATCTTTCCTAGTTACAAAGCCAAAACCATCATGGAAGGCTCAGAAAAGCACCCAGAAAGAACAACAAAATATCACCTGTGATCTCCCCAAAGGGAATGCAACGTCTGTGCACCAAGCCCTCCAGTCTCTTGCCCCGCCCTCCGACCCCCGTTATGCAACTCCTGACAGAGGATGATTCCTTCAAATATCCTTACGTTTAAGAAAAGGAGAGAAGAGAAGAAGTTCTTATGTGAACCCTTCCAGAAAGCACCCATGTAATCCCTATTATGTAAACTCAAGCAGTCTGTTCAAAACTGTTGCTAAGTCATTTGCTGCTATAGCAACGCTTGGCCCCCAGAGTGCAATAAACAAGCATCCTGACTCCAACCTCTAAACAGAAGCTACCACTGTCTTCTCCCAGCTCTTCCCGGGCCTCGTGCTGCCAAAGCTATTCATTTAAATTCGCTGCTCCCTTCGGATTTCTTTTGCTTCATACCAAGACTCACCAGGGGCTGAAAAAGCAGTTAGGGCAATAAATCGAGGCGCTAAGGGTTGGGGACAGCACTCCTTTGGTCGGTGGCCTTCTGGGGAGCTGAGGTAAATGCAGGTTCTTGTCTTCTGGCTGGTCCTGGTCTGACTTTGCTAGGCTCGCCGTTTGCCACCTTGGGTGCAAGTCACCCAGGGCGAAGCGAGGTTAGGTTTCAGGCTTAATGGGTACAATCCGATCAGAGTGACAATTCTGGTACCACCCTATTTACCCTACCCTATGTAATGGTTTTGAACTAAAAGTACTGAGACAACCTCACAGAGAACATTCTGGAAAGCTGCAGAATAATATAGCTGAAGGGATGAGGGTTAGGACTTGGAAAGCTATTCAAAGTGCTTAATAGGCATTATTTCATTTGATTCTGACAACAATTCTATAGAGACAGGCAGCTTTCTTTCTTTCTTTCTTTCTTTCCTGTTTTATAGATAAGGAAGCAGAGGCTTAGAAATTAAGTGAGTCCCAAGAAAGTGGTGGAGCTGGTTTCAAACTCCTGCTGTGCCTCTCTCACAGCCTGTTCTCTTGACCCTTGAAGGACAGGGTTAGACATTCAGGGAGCACAGGGTGCCAGAGGTTTGCCGTACATTGTTTAAGTGCCATGACTGGCCTGGGTAGATCTTAGCATCCCATTTACCAGGTGGGGAACCTGCAACCCAGCAGTGTGGTGGGCTCAAGGTCGTCCAGTCAGCTGTAGAGCAGAGGATTTGAACTTGAGGCTGCCTGGCTTTGAAGCCTGGGACTGTTTCTACCCAGCATTGCCAGGTGCCTCAAAACCATTAAGCTCAATGCCCCCTTTTTACACGTGAGGAGACAGAGACCTAGAAATACTAAGAGGCTTGTCAAAGGTCATTTTGCAAGGTTTCAAGGTCCAGAGAATAATATTTCCCTCCAGTCTGACAAGGAAGAGGGAAGAGTGTTCGTTTGCTCTGAGCTGGTCCGGCAGGCACATAGCCCCTCCTCCCCGGGCCAAGTCCGGACTGTCTGCAAAACAGCATCGCTTGAAGCGGGTGTGCTTACTGTGGGGTTACAATGGAACCCTGAGCCACTCTGCTCCCTTCCCGGCCATCTGTTCTCCCTGTTTCGGCTTGGCCAAATCTGACGTCCAGGAAACTTCATCTGAGAAGTGAAGCCTCCAAGGGCTTCCTCTGAATTGCATCTCTGATGGGAAGGCCAATTTCTCCCCTGCTTCCTGCACTGGGCATTGGAGCTCAGTGGTACCTCCTCCAAAAGTCGCAACTCCTGTCCGCCAGGCTCCCCAGTGACCTCTCGTTCCAGGTTTTGGTGACTGCTCTCTCCCCGGGGCCCATCAGACTAGGGATAAGATGGGTGGCCGGCTGCTCCTAGGCACGGGGTTTCTGCTCCAGAACTTTCTTCTTTATCCAGTCTCTCCCGCAGCTTTGTATACCGTCTCTTTAAAAAGCCCTCCTCAAATTACCCAATTGACGTTTTATTTCTACTCTAACCAAAAATTTAAAAAGCTTGTTTGTCATTGTGCTTGGATCCTAGCCAAGGCAAATTTGTCAATGATAGCAAATATTTCCCCGCTGGGCTTCCCAGTCCTGGTCTGGGGCCTTTAACCCCCCCACCTCACCCACCAAGTCCCAGGTGTCCCAGGTCACCAGCATGCAGCGTGGCTTGGGCCGGAGAGTATGCGAATTAGTGGCGAGAAATCCAGGCTCTGGGCCCGAGCAGGTCTGGGCTGGAACCCTGCACCTGCCGTTTACTTAGTTGTGTGAATTCAGGTGCCCTGTGTGAACTGCTCTGAGCTTCGGTTTCCTCATTTGTGACCATCCTGTGACAAACATTTGGACCCAGGACTTGGAAATGTGGAAGGTATTTCTATTACACTTAAGATGTTATTCTTTACCCTGGAGGAGCTTCTCATACGCTCAGGATGATAAAATGCGCATTTCTAAAATACCCGTGATTGGGTCTAACAGTTACTAGCAAGTGTGGGGTGCTCCTGCTGATTAAAATCCTTCAGTGATTGCATTCCTGAGCTTTCTAATTATAGATGGCTGCCCTTGACTTACGTATTGATCTAATCAAAGGCTAATTTCTTTTCTTCTTTTTTTCGGGGGGTGGGGGTGGGGAGCGACTGTGCTGAGATTGGCAAGAAGATGAGCCAAAAAAGAACTCGACAATTTACGCAGGTGGAACCGTCCCTGGCTGCTTTACAACACTCGGAAGACAGCAGTGACCCTGGCAAGCCCTTTTGTGCGTCTACTCCGTGCGGTTCCCATCGCTCGGTTCTTCTCTGCGGCCGAGAAAGCCCTCCAGTGCCTGAACCTGCCCTGGCCAGCGCTGCCTCTCCCGTCTCAGCCCACCTACCCAGTGACCTGCCGTTCCCCAAGTGGCTCGGGCTGCTGGACACGGCTCTGCCTTTGCCATCCACGCCCTCTTCTCCCGTTGTTTTCCCTTGTCGCCTGACTGGATGTCACTTCTGTCTTCCAGATGCAGAGACAACGGCTCCCTGGGGCGCTAAGCAGTGCTTCTCAAAGTGTGGTCCTTGGCAGGTGCCAGTTTGCAAACTGTTTCTGGTCCACCGTGAGATGAGTATAAAAAGAGCAATTTGACAGAGTAATGTTATGTGTGTTGAATCTAGTAGTAAGCGTGGGCTATTATTTGGTACAGCTTTGTTTTTTTTTAATTTTCACTTTTATCTCATTTTACAAAAGTGCTGGCGTGTGAGGGAGCAGGGAAACAAAGACAAAGTTGATGCTGCCCACAGCTAGTTTGAGAAGCACTGCTCCAGGCTGTCGCCGCACCTCTCAGGGTTGCCTGTGACCGCTCCCCGGCCTCACCTCCCTCCTGGCCTCACCTTCCTCCCATCTCTCCTTTTCACAACATTCCTCCTTCCAGTTGCTTCCTACCTCGAACCTCCAGATGTGCTTTTCCATCCGCTCCCTGTGTAGCTCTCTGCTCCCCGGCTCTCGAAGGCTGCTCAAACGTGACTTCCTCAGCCGGGCCTTCCCAGCATGCCTCATTCTTTAGGGCACTCCTGGGATTCTGGCAACACCTGTTCTTTCTCTTTCTTCCTAGCACCTGAGCCCAACTGGAGAGTTTACTGGGATTTCCTCTGTTTAATGCTAGACCTCCCCAAACCCCTAACTATCAGTTCCATGAAGGCAAGCCTCCTCATGCTAGCTTGTCCACCACCACATCCCTGGTTCCCAGTGAGATGCCTAACACATAGTCGGTGCTCATTAAACACTTTTGGGCTCACTGGACGACTGAGGAAATAAATGATCAACAGGACGCAAAGACTGCCAACCGTTTCAACAAACAATCTGCCCTACCTTGGTCAGGGATGCTCATTCTAGCTTCCTGACCCCCTCCTAGGCCTTAATAAACTTTAAAAAAATATATATACAATTTCTGCTATATATACGCTCAAAAATAGAGCTTTGGCATGGGGAAGAACTGAGCTGAAATCCCAGTTGCTCCACCAATCAGCTGTACTACCTTAGGCAAGTAATGTGAAGTCTCTGAGGCTCAGTTTTTTTTCATCTGTAAAATGGGCATATAAACACCTACCTCACAGGACTGATGGAGGGTTAGACGAGGTGGCGCAATTTGAAACACCCAGCAGGATGGCTCGGAGCAGATGCTCAATCGATATGAGCCCTTTCCTCCTCTTGCTCCCCCTCCTAACTCTGTATCACTCCCCGAAAGCACGGGCCTCACTCATCACGACACCTCTGGAGCCCGAGATAGACACAGCAGGTGCCCAATACACGTGTGTCAAGTGAACGAATGCATACGTAATGATTAAATTATGGTGATTAAGTTGTTAAATAAAAGCAATTATACCAAACGATCAGTGTGTTCAGCTTCTTAAGCTACAAAATGGGGACAATAACCTTCAGAAAATAATGCAGATAAGTGCTAAACATGTAAGTGTTCAATAATTAGTCATTGTTGTTATTATAAGAATTAATACTACTAATAAAGCAGACGGTACCCGCCAACCCTTAGCGCCAAGTTCATTTGAGATCAAGCAAATCAGCAAATAAAGGCAGTGAACAGTGGGTCTGGCCGGCTGGACTTCTTTCCAGAAGCTCCGTGAGGGGTGCCCGTCCCTCCCAGGCACAGCTCAGGTGCTAAGCTCTGAAGCAAGGCTGTCTGTAGGCAGGAGGGACAGCAGGGGGTGCTGTTTCCTCAATAAAGAGACTCCCAACTCAACGACAGCGCGCGCGTCTGGAGAACTTGAGAACTTCGTTCGTTTCTTGGAGCAGGAACTCCGAACAGAAATCTGTTGACGGACGCTCCGGAGTCTGGAGCCCTGCCTATCAGCCTCTTTTTGTCCCTGACTGGCTTTTTGTCTGCGGACTAGTGACTTTCCCTCTCTTGCACCCTCAGTTCAAAGGGAGGCTGTCACTGTGTGTGGATGAAGGAGGGAGAGAAACAGAGAAGTGGGCTCGAACACCTCACAGGGCCCTTCCTGCTGTATTTGGGTCATTCCTCCCCCACCAGGCCAAACTGGGGGTGGGTGTGGAGAGGAGCGGCTGAGGCTGCTGGGGCTGCCTTTCTCTGCCTCGCACCTGCACAAAGCTCCCACCCTCCCCTCAAGGGAGCACCGAGGTTTTGATCAGGGTGACGTTCCTTCTCAGGTAGAAATGGTGTCCTGGTTGGGTTGTGACAGGCTTAGCCTTGGTCCTGTCCCCATGCTGGTTAACAGCTTGGAGGAAGACATAGGAGGCTCACGTACCAGGTCCAATGGTGCACACTATGGGGTCATCTCTGATCTGAACACCTGTGTCACCTCCTCCACAAGCCTTCCCTGGCCCTGAAGGCTGGTGTAGGGGCCCCACTGTGTGGTCAGTACTGACATTCTGCACATTCACTCCACTGAGCTGTTATCAGTTGTTTACCTGCCTATTCTCTCCTTTGGACTATGCCCTAGATTCTCAAGGGCAGAGGCAGGTCGTTCATTTCTGCGTCTTCAGCACAGGGCTCGGCACAGAACAGGTGCTCTGGGAATGTGTGACGAATGAATGAATGAATGAATACAAGGCTTTGGAAAATAGGGCATATGCTGACTCATAAATAGGGATCTAAAAAATGATGATAGTCATGGCAGGAGTTGCTGAAAGAAACAAAACAAAGCTTATTCAGGTTAAGTGTAAGTCCTGCTCCCAGTTTTAAGACATCAACCGGCCAAGGACAGGGTGGGTCAGCACTGGCTTCACAGAGCCCTGGCATATATGTGGCGGTGGGGGTGGGGTAGAGAAAAACCCAGGATGGGGAGGGCAGGTGTTAGGAGACTAGAAGGAGAATCTTGGACAGAATCCGCAGGTGTAGAGTGTCCAGAGCATGGGAGATGGCAGTCCTTTCCATTGTCTGTTCTGGTCCAGGGATGTGAAAGAGGAAGTTACCTCACTGGGCCAGGGCAAGGCAAGAAAGGTGTCCAGGGTGCAAAAGTAAAGAACCCCCCACTCCCAGGCTCCTGCAGGTGCAGGATGGGCACCTGAGGGCTACGGCTTCTTCAATGTTGCAACCTGGGCGTCTCTCCTCTTCTCCCTGGTCCTGACCCTGAGAGAGCTCTGAGGAGTGAGGGGGGTTGGATGTGCGAGGGTTGGTCCCCTTGGAACTGAGAAAACTCCAGGTGCTCATGCCTCTCGAATATTTCAATCTTTTTACCTCCCCGGGGCCTCTGCTTAGACTGCTCTTCCTGCTCCACTCTGCTTGACGAAATTACACCCATCCTTCACAGCTTAGCCCAGTGTTACCTTCCTTCCTTCTTCTGGAAGAATCGCTTAAACCTGCTCCGTTCTGCTGTTGGTCGGCTTTTGAGAATAATAAATATCACCTACCAGCGCTGTTCTGTAGCCTGTCTCCTCTCGCCTTCATTTGCCCCTTGCATTTTCTGTAATCTGGTGATTAGACCTAGAGACTCCATGAGATTTTGTGTTTTGCTGGCGTTGTTCTTTGAAGGGGCACGATTACTTCACAGGTGCATAATGTGTCGTTGCCTGTTTTTGGCAAACTCAGCGACCACAAGTGATCATTGCCTAGACCCCCGCATTCATGAGGAGTGCACCAAATGATGGCACTCGGCCGTTCTTCTGCATGTACTCACTGGAATTCTCCTAGACAAAGAAACTTCTCCTATTTACGCATTTGATCATGCAGAGGATCAGTTCATACGGGAAAAGCAGGAAATGCTTGATTTTCTCCCCTTTATTAATCAGTTCTGAAAATAAATGAGTTTTCTCCCTAGAATTTGTCAGAAGTGATCACATTTGCAATACCATTTAGAGACCAGTGGATTTGAGCACAGCTGATGTTTTCGATCCTTTGCAGTTATATTCCTGTCAATGCTCATGTTGTCCCATTTTGGGGTAGTGGAAACTGCTTCAAGCTGTCTTGTGAGACCTTCTGTCACAGCCCCGGTTGTCTTTGGTGGCTCTTTTGCTGACAAGATGTCCCAGGCTTATCTTGTGCATTTCCTGCCCTGAACTTAGAATCAGCCCTTTCCGCCCCTCAACCCCAGGACCCCTTTAAAAACATAATCCTATTACCAGTATCGTACCTGGAAATGTAACAGTTATTCCTTAGCATAGGAATCCCATTTAAAATAATATACCCTTTAATGTGAAATTTTCAAGGCACTTTTATTTAACTCGGCTTTCACATTTATTCTCATAATCTATCTTCACAATCTATTGTGTGAGGCAATAATACGCACGTGTGCCTGTCACTCTGTGAGGGATATCATGAACTCATTCACTTCACACTTCTGACACACCACGAGGTGAGGAGTATTATCCCCATTTATAGACAGGATAACCAAGGCCTGGAAACGTGAAATCACCCGCTGATGTACAGAAGCTCATGCAGAATAATGGAAATCACCTAATTTGGGGCCCCGTGCTCTTTATTCTGTGATCACGGGGGATGGGGCATGTGTGGAAGGCAGATGAGTTATGCAAATACGTTTCGAGATCTTTAAAGTGCTTTTTAATTGTGTGGTATTTGATGCTGGTTATTATAATTAGTTCTATCCTATTCTACATTCGAACAGCCCCTCATAAAGTAAGTCTCCTTTGACTTGGCTATAACTGCTCTAACGTTTTTAGAAGTATTATTACTACTGGAAATATAATCTCACCTCCTAGCTTAAGAAAAGCCTGTGTTTATTTTTGTCTTCTTTGAACAGGACTTGAACGTCAAGGACCTGAGTGAAATCAATTTTTGGGATTTACCAGAGAGGGTTGCAAACTGTTTCTCAAATTCTCATTGATTTCCTCCCCCATAGGGACTGCCAGCTACACAGGCAGAACAGAAAGGATTTTTTTTCTGCCTCCCTCCTGCCCTCCTGAACAGATACCTTTGAAACAAAAATGCAGAAATAAATACACACACGTCTCTGTGCCCTAAGGCTCTGAGATTCAGCCTGTAATCTTCTCTTTTGTTTGATATGACCACAAAGTACTGTTATTAACTTTATTTAATAAACACTTAGTTTGAGGCACTGTTCAGAGCATTTTACAAATACCTCCTTATTTATCCTCTTATGGAAATCTCTGAAGTAGATACTTTTCTTAGATCCATTTCATAGATGAAGAAACAGATACGGTGAGGTAGGGAAATTTGCCCAAGGTTATGGGGCTGTGGGGCTGGATCTGAAGTCCCTGTGCCTAACCAGGGTGCATTGTGGCCTCTCCAGACACGGTTCTCTCATACTGCAACATTCATGCTCACAGAATCAAAGACTTTGTAGCTGGTAGCCCATTTTCTGTTGGTAAAGTTACCTGGAAAAAGTACTTTCCAGACCCAAGAATTATCTTGCCAGACTCAAGGTTTCAGATCAGATTAAGCAGAATGCACCTGTCTTGGTTCTGGATGCCAGGGACCAAGAATTTGGAATGATGCACCTTATTTTGCCCTAATCAAGTTTGAGTCTGACACAAATCTCGTTTGCAAAGCTAGATTCTGCTTGAGGCAAGACCCCTCGATGCTGCGGTAAATCCAACACCGGGATAAAGGGTCAATTACACTTCCAGGCATTTAGTTAGGGTTTCATGGCAGCAGCTGGCTGAACGTCTATATATGATCCCTTTCCTTTTAAATGACTTTAACAATAATAATCGTGATAATAATCATAACATATAAAGAACTGGAATGATAAGGGCCAGCTTTCACCCAGTATTTTCCAGGGTCAGGGACAACGCCAAGATCTCCATGGGGTTGTCGTCTGATGCTCACACTAAAAGTGTGAGTCAGAGCCCATGTTTAGCTGCATTTTACAGATGAGGAAACTGAAGTGTAGAGAAGTTAGACAACTCGTCTGGAGTCACAGGGTTGCAGATCTGGGATTCAAAACCAGGTCTACTTGACGAGCCTGAGTTAATTTTTTCAACTGCCTCTCACTTGATAGAATCATGCACTTGCCTCAACGCTGCCACCACTGCACATGAAAATTCAATTTAAGATGACTCTCTAGTTCTTCCTGTATTTATTCATGGACTAAATATGTCCCAAGTCATTATTCCATGCTAGGTCACTGTCAGTAAAGGAGGAACCAGACACAGTCCCTGCTTTGAGGGGCTACAAAATCCCTGTAAGGGGAGAGAGATTGGGCCTTTAAAAAGAGATTAAGAGGGAACGAAAGAAAGCTAACACCTTGGTGCCTGAAAACCCCATAGGAGGGTTACCTGCTCTAGTCTAGGATTCAGGGAAGGCTTCCTGGAGGAAGCGGTATCTGGGCTGTGACAAAAAGTCAAAAACAGAGTTTAACAGGAAACATTGGAGTTAGGCGAAGGGGCATTCTGGGAACAGGGAAGAGCATTTGCTCAAATGTGGGACAAGATCAGGCACTTTGAGGGAAATGCAAGATCAGATGAGCTGGCAGTCCCAGAGATCAGCTTTTTCCAACCTACCTATGAAGAGCAGGGGTCTAACAGTGGATTGGCCCTTTGACACGAGGCCACGCTGGGAAAGCCAGAACGCCTAGTGATGGTAATGGCAGCACCTGGGATATTTGCAGTGGTTCTTAAATTCCCCACATGTGCTAGATGATGTCCCATGGCAGGAGATCATTCCCGATACCGTTCTAAAGCTGCTTCTCCAGTGAACAGAGGTTACTGTCCCTGCAACTGAGAGTGGTGCCAGGGACCTTGACTAGAGATTAGGGGATCAGGTGTGCCCCCTGGGAAGAAGTCAAGCTGGTACAGTAATTGGTATTTACTGTATTCTTCTGCAGGGAAAGCAAACTGTTTACTTGTTTAAAATATTTACTTGTTTAAAAATGTTGATGGCACAACACTTTTATCTAACCTTCACTTCTTATAGAAGTGAAGAGTTTGGACTCTGGACTCAGACCTGTCTCAGTTCAAACCTGGGCTCTGTTATTCATTGGCTGAGGGGCCTGGGGCCAGTTACAATGCTCTCTGTGCCCCGGTTTCCAGGTCCCCGTGAGGGGAGTCAGGGCACTGGGCTTTTGTGGTGCTGGGATCATCAGGTCGACTAGCTGGGACAATTCCACACCTGGTATGGGACACTCAAGAAATGAGGGTGTGTATGAACATTCCAAGCTCAGTCTCCTTCAGGTCTGAATGACAAATAGCTCTCAGAGGTGTACGCCTTTAAAAACTGGACATGAAGCTGAAGGAATGAATTCGTCGTGGTGGGATTTGAGACAGAGGGAAAGAATTAGGATGCAGACCAGGGCCGAACTATCCTGGGGGCAGAAGTTGGGGAATAAACATGTTACGACATCAGGCAGTTCTCTCTGCATCTCTCTTTTTAACTTCTTATTTGGAAACAAACTTAAGCTTACAGAAAAGGAAATACACCCCTCGGAGTCATATATTGTTAACATTTTGCCTCATTTGCCTTTGCTCCTCTCTCTCTACGCCCACACATGCGCAAACATTTTTCCCCCCTGAACTGTATGAAAAGGCTGCATGTGTCATGGTCTTTTACCTCTGCATACTTGACCATGTGTTTTCAAAAGATGAAGATGGGTTCTTACATGATCAGAGCAGAGTCATCAACATCATATCTTTAAGGTGGCACAACACTTTTATCTAATCTACCATCCACATTCCAGCGTTGTCAGGAGGCCACAACAGGTCCTTTCTGGCACTTTCCCCTCAGCGTAGTTTCCAATCTAGCATCAGGCTTTACATTTACCTGCCCTGTCTCTTCGGTGTCTTTTAACAGAGACCTTTTCATCTTTTCTTCTGTTGGCATTGGCCTCTGTTTCTGGAAAAACAAAAACAAAAAAAAATGAAGGCATCAGATGACTCTGGGTTTGAACCCTGGCTTTATCTCTCCGGAGCCGAGGGACCCTGGGGCAGCTACCTCACTCCCCCAGCCTTGGTGTGCTCGCTCATCTGCCGGACAGGAACAGCGACAATGTAGGGAGAGAATTCAGTGGAGTCATGTGAGACCCTAAGACATCTAACAAGGAGCCCAGTAAATGGTCGATACATTTGGTTAATGTAATTAACCTGTAATTAGTGGTGCGTTAGTGATTAATAGAGTCAAAAGTAATTAGTTCTGGCCCGGCCACCTCCTTGCTGTGTGATATTGAGGAAGTTGCTTTGCCTCTCAGAGATCCAATGTCCTGGGCTGTGACAATGAAGCTGTGATTACCTTCCCCCTGGGACTGAAGCATCCAGTTAAAGGCTGTGCACAGAGGGGTTTGCTTAACGCCAGTTCCCTTTTCCCTTGGGAATGCCAACTAGCCTCCATTAGTAATTAAGCCTCCTGCCTCCACTTCCTCATCAGCACCCATCCGTTGCAGACACAGACTTTGTGGGAATTAACTCCAGGGACAAAGCTCTTCCAGCAGCCGCTAGCCTGTGGAAGGTCTGAATCCTCAAAGGTGACCGCTGTTTGCCGGAGAAACTGGGGGCCTCCCCCTCCCCATGGAGGTTTTCCACAGGTGTATTTTGGAAAAATCTTTTCTCTGTTGGTCAAACAAACTGCCCCTGTGGGTGCGGTGGGGATCTAAGGCATGGGGTGGTGGAACTTGAAGAGTGACTGTGACTCATTTTTGATTGCGAGGAGAGCCTGGGGACCTTTGTGACCTCCATGGAAACTTGGATGTGGTGATTGTTCAAAGCAGAGCCCTCTGGGGCCGCCTGCGTGCCCGGGTCTTCCCAGGGCTGGCTCCTGCCCAGGGGTCAGGCCTCCGCTCAGCGGTCCCCTCCTCTGGGAAGCGTTCTCTGGCCTCTGCTTCTAGTGTCACCTTCCCCTACCCTCAATATCACACCCTACTTTATTGTTTTCTTAACATCAAGCCCTATCTGTTAGCTGGTCTCAT
The DNA here is from genome assembly GCA_004026545.1 of Mormoops blainvillei. NCBI lineage: Eukaryota > Metazoa > Chordata > Mammalia > Chiroptera > Mormoopidae > Mormoops > Mormoops blainvillei. The sequence continues at coordinate 58,989 of PVJD01002500.1, read as the reverse complement.
GTATCTGTTTACGTGGTTCGTATCTGGTTCCCCAATAGGACATGAGCCCCAGATATCAGGGGACATGACTGTTACTCTCCGTCCTTCCCCAGCCCGTGGTACGGGGGTCACCATTTCACAGGTCACCAATATGTGTTGCCTGAGGAAATGAATCCTCTCCCAGCCAGCCTCTCCTGTGAGGACAGGGCCCAGGGCGGGCAAACTGACAGAACCCACCATACCGTGGGGCCTGTCGCGACCTTGGGGCTCCTATAGGAGTTCAAGAGGGAGTCTGTGATGGATCAGTGGGTGAGGACTGAGTTAGGAGGCTTGTGGCATTTGACCCCTGGGAGCAGGGATGAAATTTCCTCTTTTCCTTCTTTAATCAAAGTCAGTTGTCATGACTGCTCCAGCCCACCCTGGGTGAGAAAACCCTAGGGGCTGCCAAGAGCTCCTTTCTCAGCCATCGTCTCAAACACGGGTGACAGTCCTTGTCCAGATGAGCTGCAAGTGAAAAAAAAAACAGGGATTTGTGGATGCGAAATGAAGTTACTGATTTGGTTGCTGAAACTCATGAAACTCACCCTGTGTGTAACCCTGACATGCAGTGGCCTGAAAAGGCATACCCGCTACATCTTCAAGCTCTCGTCTCATATCCCTTAGTAGGTGGGGACCGAATCCTCAGCCAGCGGCGTACTCTCCGTGTGACTCGGGCAAATGTTTTCTCCTCCACCGTGTGTCGGGGTCGTCACCGGCGAGTCAGAACCGCAGTGCCTTCCTCACCAGTGAGAACGGATTGATCTACCCATGTCAGGGCCCCATGCACAGACCAAGTAGGGCTTTCCTGATGGGGTGGGGAGGTCAGGCAGGTTAGTGGAGAGTTCTGGTTTGAGGCCTCTGAGGTTGGAAAGCCCTGGATGTGATCTCGACTCTCCCTCTTCCAAGCAGGTGCCCTTGGACAAAGCCCTTCACTCTGTCAAGCCTCTGTATATCTCACCTATAAAATGGCTATAATGCATATTTTCTAAGGTTGCTGGGACAATCAGCTAGCATATGTATTTCCTAGACAAACTATCATTCAGGTAACTCTTTCTGTTTAAAGCCTCATAAAGTTCGATCCTTCTCAGACAGAAACGAAACCATCAGTGTGATCGGGTCAAATATGACACTCAAATCATGGATTTATTATTCCACCGAAACCATGAAGGTAATCGGTGTCCTCAGTTGCCAGGATCCTGCAACAGAAGAGTTGATGGAATACCCTTTACCATGCGGGGCTGTGGGGGCTGATGCCGCAGTGATAAGAGAAAAGGTGGGCGTCACTGTCCCCTTTGTTCCCTCTGCTGCCTCCCCCCTTTGCGGCGTCCCTTTGCCCAGATCAACACGTACTGCCCGCTTGCTCATTCTCGCCCACATCTGCCTTAGGAGGAGAGTTGGCATCACCTCGGGCACCTGGGCCCGAGATGGACTGGTCAGGCATGGCCTGCAGCAGAGGGTCTGTTCCTCTGAATAAAGCTCTGCTACGTGCTTTGTTTATGGACAGCGGTAGGTGACCTGTGGCTCGGAGAGGCTCCATGGAGTGACCTTCTCTAACTTGACTGCACGGGTTTGTTTGCGCGAACACACAGACACGCAAGTGGCCAGTGACAATATGTGTTCCGACATCGTATACGGGACGTATTTTGCTCAGAAACATGCCCTGTTAGTTGTTGAAACCTTTTTTGCATTCCCTGAAACAAATGACGGTGGTGTGTTTTCTTTTCGGGGGGCGGCAGTAAATAAAAGTCTTTTATGTTGACAATGATAATATTATATTCTACAATCTATTTGCATTTCTCTCTTTTGTGGATTTTATTGCTTAGTATAAATCCCCAGGCTGAGGCGAATTAAGCTTCACTCCGGGAGAAACAGTGTGTTTTATCACAGGGCAGCTACCTGCATACGATGTGCCTGGGAGGTACACAGGGAGAAAGAAGTGCGAACGTGTGCGCGGGTTTTGGTGCATGGCCCCGAGGCCCGGGAGGATTTTCTATGGCTTCGCAGACTGGATTGCCAAGTGGGAGCCGGTCCGAGCACGCACCTCTTCCATGTGCTACCAGCGACCCCAGCCCGCCAGCCAGGTCCTGAGGAAAGTGGTCCTTCGTTGCTCCAGCCCTGCCCTGAGCTCTGCGGCCTGTGTGATGGGCAGAAAACTGAATTGGGACAGAGACGCATCTCAGAGACGGGCGGAGGAGCTCAGTCTCTTACCACCTTCTTGGGGGCTTCTGAATACTTCTGAGCATAGGAGAGTCTTCTCCCAACAGCCGAGTCAGAAGGTTTCCGAGAGAAACGAGGACAGACCCCTCAGCCAGGGGAAATAGTAACCACCTGTCCACGGAGCGCTGACTCTGCGCAGCGCTGACTCTGCGCCATGTGTCGCGTTAAGCGCTCTGTCGCTGAATCCCCGCAACAGTCTTATGAGGTACGTGCTGCTGGTAGCCCCGCTGTACAGATGGGGAAATTGAGGCCCAGGGTTCCATAGCTGGTAACTTGCACAGTGGGAACGCGACCCCCGGGCCGCCTGGTTCCAGCTGTAGTTATTTGTGGGAGGAGTAAGTAGGCTGCTGATGCTTGCCCTGAGAAGCCATCAAGGGGGCTTACGAAGCCACTCCTAGGCTAGGGATGAAAATATCAGGAAAGAGTGAATGAGTGGTTTTTAGAGGGTAACTACATCTGTTTGCTCGTCTGGCATATGAAAATTTCCATAATGTCTTTCTATTTCAGTCAAGGCCGTCTTCTTTTCCTCTGGTCTAGTGAGGTTCTCTAAGTGGAGGTGTTGCCTAGGCAGTGTTTGTGAGCAGGTATGTCTATGAGTCATTGGCTGTAACAGGAGGTTTGGTTGTAATTTCATCCCGAATCCTTTGGAAAAGAGCAGAGTCCCTGCTTCAGCTCCGTTGGGAAGAACGGCTGAGTCTAGCCCTGGCCAGGTCGCTCAGTTGGTTGGAGTGCTGTCCCAATACTCCAAGGTTGGGAGTTCGATCCCCCGGGCAGGGCACAAACAAGAATCAACCAATGAAGCCATAAATAAGAGGAACGACAGATCTAGGCTTCTCTCTCTGAATCAATAAAAAAAAAAAATTTAAGAACATCTGAGTCACTAGACTGGTTAGGTTAAGCAAATGGGTCTTCTAAACATGCAACTATATCCAACTTCTAATGGAAAAGTTCTGTGGCTTGGATTATTAAACTCATAAAATGCTTATTTAATTGTATTTCAGACCCATTTATCTTTTTCTTTTCCCTGAGTCTAGGAAAGAGTCACTCAGTCAGAAGGGGTAGATGGAAGAGAATTAATAAATGATTTCCTTTTTAACCTGGCCCGGGCCCCACTTGAATGCTTGTTCTCAGATGGAGCTTTTAAGTAGGACATTTGTGAGGGGAATTGCCCTTGTATTTTCAAGGTAATTGAATCCCATTCTTCACTTTCCATTCCCCTCTAGAAAAATCAAAGTGTTTATAGAACGTAGCTTCTCCACGGAGGATTTTCTAAGGCGGGAACTTCAATATGATCAAAGAGGCTGATGTGGCCATGACATTCAGGGCTGGGTTGTCAGGCCTGTCCTCTGCCTGTGAACTGACCACACCAGCCAGTCTCGGAGAGCAGGTTGATTTCACTGTGTTTTCGCTTGAAACATCAAAGGAATGTCCACGCCTTGTCCTGGTACCAGGGTTGGGGAATAAAGACAGATAGAATTCTGGCCAGAATGTTGTCATTTGTGGAGAGGCTAAGGGCAAAGTATGGAACCACATGCTAAACTGGCTTAGGTCTCCCAAAGGGTTGGACAAATGAGAGTTGGTGGCCCTTGGATGGGACTTTAAATAACATTGAGTCACATAGTGATAAAATGATTATTTTTCCGACTGTCTTTCAATCCTGATTATATCAAGGACAAAGTCTCAGTTTGATGTTCAGCCTTTAACATTATTCTTCTCTCTCTCTCTCTCTCTCTCTAAATAAAGACTGACCAAGCCTGAATGCTGGGCTTTAGAAGCTTATGGTTTCAGGTTTGGATTTAATAACATTGCTTTATTTTTCATTGTTTTGTTTTTATGATGACCTTTGATTGCTTGCAGTTTTAAAGGAAAAGGTGTAAAGTTTCACTTTAAGGTTTCAACTTAAGATTTTTTTTTTTACTGTTAAATAAATGACCACATCTGAGGATGTGTCAAAACTCACCTGCATGCCACATGAACCCTCCCATTTGGGATGTACTCATCCCCGTGACCCAGCAGGAAATGAAAGGAGGTGGGTTTCTCCCGAACTCACAGATGTAATTTCCAAGCTGCCCGCCGCCCTCCTTAGCCGTGCAGCGGGAGGAAACGGTGACAGGGTGGGCCCGGTGGTTGATAGTCACCTGCAAGGTGAATCAGTGCAGAAGCCGATCCCCAGGCTGAGCCTCGGGGAGAGCAGGCTCCTTTCCTTCCAGGTTGGCTGTATTCTGTTTCCTTATTGCTGAGGCACTGAGTTTGCCACTGGGGGGGTGTGGTAGCTAGAAGCTCATATATTGTTCACACACAGCCTGCAACCTGGTGCGGAAATGCACTCCTGGGGCCAGAAAATCAAGCAAACGTATCTGGGCGAGATGGCCCAGCAGCGTGAAGGTCAAAGCCTTGTGCTCAAACAGGCTTTCCCCTTCTGAGGCTGCAAATCTTTGGCGAGGGAAGGCAGGTTCTGAATTAAGCTTAATTAAAATTCACTCTTAATTGGGGCCATTACTTCAAATCAACTCTACGTAATGAAGCTGTGTAATCATAATTAAGCACCAGAAATAGAATTAGGAAGCGCAGAATGAGAAAACCAAACACAGACGGGCCCAGTGCCAGGGGCGACCGTGGTGGGACTTCTGGAATCACCAGAATTTTCAGATAGGCAAGGGCCAATGAGTGCATTGATGGGAAGAGCCTCGGTGGCCTGATTATCAGGACAATGGATTCAGCAGAAGGAGGACTTGGGATACACGGAACCCCGAGGGGGTAGGGCTTGAGTGGCACCAGAGAGGGGGCACTGAGTGGGGACATGGACAGGACCCTCTCCAGGAGGTGACCACAGGCTGTGCCCCTAACTCGCGGGTGATGAGGGCAAGTCTGTTCTCCAGAAGCTGTTTTCCCCAGCTGTGAAATCAGGATGGAGGGTATCTGTTTCCCAAACAAGGGAATCTTCCTTCAGACTCATGCCGGGCTCGCTTCAGGGGATTTCCTGGCAGCCAAGCCAGGGTCAGTGCCTCTGCTTGAGGGTACACGTGGCATTTAGTGGCAGAGTTGTCGGCAGCGCCATTGTGGTGGTGGTTTATTTTTTAACTAAAGAAAAGATGGCAGTGCGGTGACTTGAGATAATGATAAGGTTTTGCCCTGATAAACAGATAAAGGTTGGGAGCATGGGTTTGGGAGGGAGGTGATGAAAGTGTGAACCCTGGATGTGGTCTAGGGCAGCATTAACTTCACTCTCAGTTTCTCTGTCTGCAACATGAGAATTATAGTAGTAGTTGTCTCAGAGGCTGTTCTGACAATTAGACATTCGAAGCACTGAAAACACAGCGCCTGACACATAACAACCGATTGTATATTGAAAACTTACTGTGTATCAAGCAGCACTCGGTTTTTCACGTATGATGCAAATGTATTGTCACAATCACCCTGCGAGTGGGTATTACTTTTTCTGACTTAAGGATATGGAACCTGAAGCTCGTAGAGGTGAAGTTGCCCCAGGTCACATAGCAAGTAAGTGGCAAAGAGTGAAAGAGGCACAATTGATAATTATTATCATAAAGGCACCATATGTCTGCCTGTGTGCTTGCTCTGCTGGTCAGAATTAGTTCGACCTACAGACAACGCATGCCCAGAAGTTATACACCGGTCCCAAGGGATGTCACTCACCCATGCTTGTCTCTGGATCCCAAGCCTGTGATTCTAACATGGCCAGACTAGGTCAGGCACTTGGGTCCCGAGAGGACGGAGCTGCTGGGTGCTGATTCCAGAGCTGTGGAGCGGAGGGGAAAGAGACAAGAGTGAGGGCCACCCCGTATCTGTTCTGGGACTTAGCTTGTCAGTTTTCCTTGCGCAGGAGACGGTGGGAATTACGCTCAGGAGTGGTGAGGGGATGTCTAGGCGCCTGTAGCGGAAAAACAGCTTCTCCCCTGGCCTTGAATCCCCAGTTGTTCAGAGCCTGCCTCATTCCTCTTATGTTGCCTTTATGAATGTCAACTGTGTGCCTAGACCAGCGCTGGGCTCTGCACGCACACTAGCTCATTTAGTTTGCATCAAAGCCCTCAAGTCAGAAATTCTCACTCCCATTCTACAAATGAGGAAACTGAGACTCACAGAAGCAAAGATCTTGGCTCACAGACCAATGTGGAATACACTCTTTGACCCTCCAGTTGAGTTTTTAAATTCATTCCACGAAGACCCTTCCTGTCCCAGGGGTGCTCTCTGGCTGGAGTGCCACCCAGACCCTCTCCCTGCTCACAGCCAAGTCCGAAAGGACCTTTCTACCCCCACATTTAGAACCAAATATGCCTTTGGTGCCAGGAGAGTCCTACAGTTCATGTTTCCTAAACAGCCTATACAGTGAGTCCCCTCAGTGGCATTCATCCACTGGCATGCCTCTGGTGATGGGGACATCACTACTTACTGAGTTAAATCCTTCACTTTTGGATGATAGCGTAGAGCTGGAGGGAAATTTGGCCCAGCCCTAATATTCATGAAGGCCTCCCGTTCAAGCTTTGGATGTCATCTCTATGTGAGCTCTACACTTAGCCACTATATAGAAGTGTCCATCTGTTAAATGCAAATGATTCAATCATATCTTTTTTTTTTTTTTGCAAAGCTACATTACTCTTTTCTCTCTCTCTCTCTCTCTCTCTCTCTCTCTCTCTCTCTCCTTTTTAATGCACCAGAAACCTGAACTGTAAAAGAAAACATGAAATTGCCAGGTCCCCTCTCCATGTCTAGGAGGCCCTGAGAATTAGCAAGGACATTTCTTGTTGGGCTCTCATCTGTGTATTTGTAATGTTTCTGCTCCCTGGGGAGGGTCCAGAGAGCCCTGGGTCTGTTAGGGTTTCCTGTGCTCCACTGTGGTGTGGGATTTGGAGGGAGGTCTTGCTTTGATAAGGAAATGCTCCAGTTTACTGCCTGGTACCAACTTTAGGCAGCCAAGAGCCCTTCTGTTTTCGACATGAGGGTAAATGGTTAGGGTAGGGAGCCCGGAGGCCCATTCCAGTTGCTCAGATGCAATGCCAGATTGCCCCACGGCACAAATCGGGGGGCGCCCTTCATGTGGTACATGATGTAAATACCTCCCTATAGGGTTGTGCTACACGGAGGCCCAGATACCAACCCCAACCCCAGAGAGCACCCCAGAGGGAGCTAATGCCACCTCAGGGGACCGAACCTCAAATTGCAAAGGTGTTCACAGACACCGGCTTATGAGGAGGCCACCATCGTCTCCCAGCCCTGACCTCTTTGTCCTTTACCCAGAGGGCATCGGCCTCTATTTACACTAAATAGACACAGCGCCATTTGCTGGTTGCTGTATTTTGGGCAAGCTCGGCTGGGGGCCCCTGCGGCTGGTCTGAGCAGGCAGCTGGCCCGGGGAAGGTCACGAGGAAGGTCCTGCTCTTCCAACAAAGTTTAGCAAACACCTTATCTCCCGCCAAGCAGGTGAGGCAATGTTTATGAAAGATCACTCTGTCCCCCTGTATTGGGTGGGGCAGCGCTGCTGTGACCAACTATCCAAGGTAGACTACCACCAGGCACCTTGAGTCCCCCACAGAAGACCCTGGCTCATGTCCACTCATCCCTCTAAGCTCGAGTCAATGTCGCCTCCTCAGGGAAGGCTTTTCCAGTCCCCCTGGATCTCTCTGCCCTTATCATAGTCTCCCGTCCTTGCACAGCATCCTTCAGAACTCCTATCCCAGTGACGATTATTTTGCCTTTATTTATGCGATCCCCTGATTAATATCTGCATTCCGCAGCAGACGCTGAGCACCACGAGAGCCAGGACTGCGTCTTTTTAGAACATCAGCTTATTGCAGTATAATTTTTGCATAATAAACACAGCAACCTTACCTGTACATTTCATGGAGGGTTGACACGTCTATATAAAAATGGCTCCACCCAATTCAAGATATAGCCCATTTCCTTCACCCTGAAAGCTGCCCTGGACCCCAGCCAGTCAGTGTGCCCGACCCCGGGCAATCTCTGCTCTGCTTCCTGCCTCCAGGTGACATCAAGAATCACCCCCCATTGGGGTGTGTATCAGACGCCTGTTTATGGCTGAATGACTTTACTCTCAGGCTGGTCCATGGGAGTCTCTTTGCGTAAGCCATCAGTGTCTTGAGGACGGCGGCCCATACTGTCTGACGCTTCTCATACTTGGTGTAGTCAAGGTGCATAGACGACCCTCGGGAATGGCACGGCCTGTCTTCCCTGCCCCAGAGCATGTGACTGTCCACTCTGTACCCACTTTTGATAGTCACCGCAACACTCACAGCCTTCCCCTGCATACCTACAGGCTGACATTCTGGGTCAGGGGAACCCCAGAACACCTGCCGTTCCTCAGAATCAGCCAGAGGCTCCCACGGCCACGGAAGGAAGTGCCGAGTCAGCCACGCAATTAGGGTCAAGCCTGGGCAACGGTGGGCTGATCTCCCCAACACTGTGAACTCTGATTTCTTCAACTGTTGAATTAAAACCCTGGTATCTCCTTCAGGGGGCATTAAATTGGCACTGTGTGTGAAAGTGCCGTGTGACATACAAACTGCTGTGAATTTGACCATTTAATTTCACCCCTCCTGGATCTGCTGCCTGTGTTAACCAGGACTCCCTTTCCCTCTCTGGGTCTTCAGTTTCTTTACCCATCGGATGAGGGGCTGACCCAGCGTTCTCTCCGGTGCCTTCCACCTCGAGCCCCCTTGGACTCTAAGGTGCTCGAACACGGGGAAAAGGGCCCACCTTATTGTCCAGCATCGGAAAAATTCATGTGACTTTTTTTCCCTCAGAGAAAAACTGGCTTCTCTGAAAATTTTCTAACTGGGTAAAGGATTCGACTCTAGTTTCCAGAACAAACCAGCGTTTCCGCTTCACTAGTTTTAAATCTGAAGTTCTATTCCAAGCCCGTTGTGAAAAGCCCCGTGTCCCTCACTCCTGGGTGTGCCAGCTGACACTCTGAAGCACGAGCCAGGAACGAGGCTGTCCTGAGTCCCCTGTCTCCAGCCTGCCGAGTCCGGAGTACAGCAGAGAGGGGTTCGGGGAATCAGTCAGTGGAGACGGTTTTGTCACTGCCCTTAAAACAGCACAACACCTTGTCCCTTTCCTGTGGCCTCTGGAAGACTCAAGGACAAAGTTCAAAACAGCCTTTGTGCCCTGGACCCTCAGAGACCCTCCCTTCTGCATTGAGACCTGAAGACTTCAGAGCAGCAATTTTCACTGTATAAGCAATGACGTTCTTTACCGTTTGACCCCAAACCCACCTTATTTTGAAAAATCTTGGCTAGCTATTATTTTATCTTTGTTAATCAATCACAACTTATTTTTCCCATTCTAACTCAGACAACAACTTCAGATGGCGTGGGGCGACCGGCACATTGACAGCGATTGGGTGCCCGCCACCCGTCAGGGGTCATGCTGACCACGCTTGGGGGTCACTACTTCTGTTTCCCTCATTTCACAAGTGCAGGGACCAGCAGCATTCAGGAAGTCCTTCATGCTGGAAAGAGGCCGGGCTGGGAAATCTGAGCAGCTAAGCTGGGCTGGGAGGGACCGTCCCTTAGTCTGTGTGACTCACTGAGGCCGGAAGAGCAAGCATTTGGGCATTTTGAGCCTGGAGTCCTTGACTGCCCCTAAGGGCCCTCACAGAGCGGACCTGCTCCATCTGGATGTCTTCCAGGGTTTAGGTGGCCAAGGAGCTGTGGAGGGTGAATATAAGACCCAGGAGAACCCCCAGCCATCCTGAGAAGTCTGGGCCGGCTTGCAGGACTTCTCAGCGTCACATGTGGTGACGGCTCACCCAACAGGACACAGGCTTCCCACAGGTGGGCAGGCTGGGACAGGTGACCCATGAGGCAAGACAGCAGCGGGGGCTCCGCACAGGGGTTTGCAAATTAGGCAGACTGGAATGCAGACCTAGATTCTTCTCTCTAATAGCTCTGGGAGCTTGAGGGAGGTTTCTATCTCTTCAAGGCTTGATCTTCTCACCTGTGAAATGGGTCTGTATCACCTACCTCAGTGTTACTCCAGGTGATTTGGCAAGAGAAGGTGTTACCTGATGCCTGGAAGATAGTAAGTGCTTAACAAGGGAGAGGTACCATTCTTGCTACCTGGCAGGTGATGTTCTAAGAGTCCGCCTTGGTCCTGAACTTGAAATATTCTATTTTTGCCCCATCCAGAGTCTGGAGCACTGTAAGGCAGGGCTGTGGCCCTAGGCCTGGTCAGCTTCGGGTCCAGAGCAGCCCTCTGTGGGTCACTGCCCACCCCCAACTTCACAATCTGGGAGAAGCGTGTCACCTCCATCCAGGACAATGGTGCTGGACAGTTGCCCTGGAGAAGTTGACAAGCCAACCAATTCATGACACCAGAGAATGAAGAAAGGATGGAAGAGAAGGGTGGAGTGATGGGAGAGGGATGCGGAGATGGTACTGGGAGGCAGGACGTTGTGGCGGGTGAGGGACATGGGGCCTGGCATCACACAGGCCTGGGCTGGAAGCCTGGCTTGACCTTGTGCAAAGTCAGGCAAATCGTTAAGTCTCTTTGCGCCTTAATTTTCTCCTTTGTAAATGGGGATACTAATGGTCCCTCCTGCAGAAGTTTGTTTTTAGAGATGATATCATGAAGGAACATATGTAAAGCCCAGTGCCTGGCTCATAGCCAGGGCTTAATATAATAATTCCGTCCTGATCAATCCATCATCACGCGCTCTCAAAGGCTCATCTTACAGATAGGGAAGTCAAGGCCGAGGGGCAGAGCCACCCCAGTGTGCAGACCCTTTCATTTGTACCCTGCTGCCACCTGGCTGGGCTGATTCCTGGCCTTGTGACCTCCCTGGGACTGCCTGTCCCGCACTGAGACTTCTCCCAGCCTCTTCAAAGCTTGGACAGGGCTCAGGAGCAAAAGCTGCAGGAACCAGCCTCTAGGGGGCAGCAGCAGCCTTGGGAAACCCGGCTGGCGGCTGGCTGGTTTCAGTGCACACAAGAGGCAGTCGGGACCCCGAGGACCAGGCTGACCCTCTGAGGCCAGTCTACCCGCCCTGGGAGCTGGAGTCGGGGCTGGGGCTGCAGAGAGGGGAAGCAGAGGGGCCCTGGTGAGGGCGCTTGGCTACCTCCTGTACTCCCCTCTCCCCAGCCAAGCATTTCCGGTCCCTGCCCTTGTCCCTGGGCTATGGGAGGTTAAATAGGACACCACCCCAGCCCTCTAGGCTGAGAGCGAGGCCAGTGCCGCCCAGGGGGTGGCAGGGCCGAGAGTAGGGCTGGTTGGGGGCGCGTCGTGTTGGAGATGATCAGAAAGAGCCACCAAGGACCCCTGGAGCCCAGGGTGTCTCTCAGGACTGCACTTGGACCCCTCAGCCTCTGGCTGCAGAGCTTGCCCACTGCTCTGTGGGGTTCTAGGGTCCCATGAGGGCCAGATTCCTGGGCCTTCCCCAGGTCCCTGCGCCAGAAGGTCTGTGGTTTTGGCCAGTGGGCCAGGGGATGTTGGGGCAGACACACAGCTGGCCGTCTCTGCTCCGTGCCGGCCACAGGGATGCCTAATGGGAGGCCCAGGGGAGGGACAAACACGGCTGTTTAGTGCTCACCCCTCGCCCGGCCCTGAGCTAAGTGCTCTGTGACTGTTCTATGCCTTCTCCCCTTTCACGACAGGCATTCATCTGTTCTTTACTGGACTGAGGCTCGGAGAGGTGAAGGGATGGGCCCGAGGGCACACAGTGGTCAGGACCCAGGCAGCATCAGAACGCAGGGCTGTCTGCTGACAAAGCAGTAATGCTTTTACTCTCAGGGAGCCGGGCAGAGGCTGCGCCCAGCCCGAGGCCATGGAATGGAGCCGGCGTGCCCCAGGGCCCTGCAGAGGGGAGCTTGCCTTGGCTTGTGCACCTGCACCAGGGGCCTGGCATATGTCAAACACTGAAACACTTAGACTCGTTCGCAAAGTTTTGATGACACGGGAGAGCTGGGCCTTCTATTCTCTCCTCCACCCGAGGCCCCTGCCAGAGACGGCGGCGACAGTCCGTGTGGCTCTGGGCTCAGACCCTGCACATGATGGCAGGAAGGGGGCTGGGAGCAGGAGGGGAGGTGTCTAAGCCTTCCTGGTGATCTGCCTTCAGACTTGCGCGTCCCAGAGCTGGTCTTTCCAGCTCTGCTCCCTTTGGCCCTCGGTAGTCGACCTCAGTTTCCCTATGTGAAACGTGGCGATTTGCAAGGATGCCGTGCGACCCTGTGGCAGAAGGGAGCTCTGGAGACCCCGATGCGCTGTTCCAATGTCAGTCATTACTTAGGACAACGGCCGTGCGCTATCGTGCTCTGGGGATCAGAAACCGGCATCGGTGCAGGGCAATCTTCTGATAACGCTGTCTCTCTATCCCACTAGTCAAATGAGATTCAAATAGGCCATTTGCATGCTCCCTGTGAGGGCTCTGTCGATGCCTGATAACTCAGGCGGTCTCTCTCATTCCTGCCCCTTCACCCTCGTCCATCTCTGATATCTCTGTCTCAGTTTCTTCACTATTCAAATTAGTTATTTGAATGACTGCAAGCCAGAATTTTCTCTCCGGGCTCCACAGCCCAGAACTTGCCGAAGAATTCTGCTTCGGGCTGTTGTCGATTGAGAAATGCCCGCTTTGCTCTGGCCACCCGAGGCCCCTGCCAGTTCAACACGGTGGAGCCCACGGGTCACCAGGGAGGCATCGGCTTCCTGCCCCACCTGAAGAGATAAGAAAAGGAATGGAGGCTGCGTGGACATTCTCTGGCCTTCTAGACAGGCAAACCTCTTCTGTCTTTGGTCAAAGGTGGCACTTAGCCAGGATGTTGATAGATTGGTAACACAGAGAACAGGCAGCGACATTAATAATTTTGATCTTTCCTGAGCAGAGAGAGGGTCCTCGGAGACTACCCAACGGCCCTGATACCAGATAACCTCTCTCTCGCTCTGGGAACCTCTCTGGTTTCCCCGAATCCGGCAGCTGCCCACAGCTCAACCCACAGCAGCAACTGTGAGGGGGTGACAGCTCTTTGGCTCCTTGGAGGTGGGCTGAGGCCTCAGAATCCCTCAGTTTGGGCAAGTGCTTTCTCCTCCCTGAACCTCTATTTCAGCATCTGTCTAATGGGTACTCCCTCTTCCTTCTCCCCCAATTTAGGATTAATGGGATTCGATGAGATCATTTATGGAGGTGAGTACTTAGCACTTTGTAGATGTAGACCCCCTCCCCCCTGCCCCCTACCAAATCTCCAGGGTTTGTAGAATGTCGCTGTTTTGTAATCAACAAATCTGTGACTCATCAAATGAGGGCACAAGAAGTACTTTCGCTTTGGCCACAAATTGCCCTCGTGGGACACTCATCTGCATAGGGAAACATGAACGTGGGTGGCTAGTGCTACATTAATTGCATTTCTTTAGAGGGAACTAGAAAAACCCTATAAAATTAATATACATCGCCAGCGGGGGCTGCAGAAGGAACTATGGTACATTCACAGTGTCTGACTGAAAGGTAACGAGCAACAGTAATTTTTTTCTCTTTCTACTTATCTGGAGAGATGGCCATGATGCACCCAGTGAGAATGTCTACAGGAAAATGTGTGCAGTATGATTTTTTTTTTTTAAAACAAGCCACCTGCCTTTTCCCTCCACTCCTGCGGGTGGACATTTATGCCGCCCTGGACCTAACAAGAGATGTGGAAGGATCCACGCCCACTACCAGCCTTGCTTACCTGCAAGTGGCGTGTGGAAGGGAGATGTGAGAGGAGAAAAGAGACTTAAGAGTTCCTTCAGTTGATTTCTATTGATCTCTTAATTGTGTGCTTTTTTTTCTAAGTGCATGTATCGTTTCTCTGTGGAATGAAATAAAATTGTTGAAAGGCCACTGTGCAAAAGAGGTCCCCAGTTCATGAAACGAGTGGGTGAATAAAGTCCGACAATCCTGCCGTGTCCCTCTGTTGAAATGCGAACGTTTTCCCGTTTTAGGTCCTCCCCACGATGTGCAAATACCTCCGATGGAGCTGATAAAGCCAGCCTTGTCACTGGTCACTCATCTGAAGCTTGTCAACCTCAGGCCAAGATCAAAAGAGGAGTGTGTGTGTGTGAGTCTGTGTGTGCCGTGTGTGCCTGGAGGGAGGAGGTGAGAAAACAGTCACCTGTCAGGTGCCTTCTGTGTGTCTAGAAGCATGCTAGTGTCTTCACGCACCCAGCCCAGCTTGGGGAATACAGGGACCACCTTGCAGGGCAGCGATCAGCCTATGAACGGGGAAACTAAGGTTTAAAGGGTTTGTGATTTGGATGTACATGCAGGCCATCCAACTCCAAGGCCAAGGCCCCAGTTCTAGGAGACCTCAGCTTTAACAATACTGGTGACGAAGTAGCAGCTTGAGATAGCTAACATTCCCCCTTTGCCAGGGCCCTTTGCAAGTGCTGTGGCTGCTGATCTCAGTGCTACAAGAACCCAACGAGAGGGGCTATTATCACTCCCATTTAACAGATGAGGAAACTGAGCTGCAAGGCGGCTAACTAAATGCGCAGGGACGCAAACTCAGAAAGTGAAAACAAGGAACTTGAACCTCTGCAGCATGAGGCCAGAGCCTGCCCCGCCGACCCCCGGGAGAAGCAGCAATTCATCGCAGCGGCGCGGCCATGGAACTCCCCGTCCAGTCTGACACTATGCTAGGCGGCTGCCAGCCCCCCGGCGCTGCTCGAAAATGCACACCTAGACAAAGGGGGGCTGGGCAGCTCACCCAGCCCCGGTTACCCTCTGGCTTGCCTGACAGATTTGTAGTGGGGCTTCCAGGGGTAACTGCGTCCTTCTCCGGGTCACCTCAGAGCACCTGGGTTCCAGTGTTCTCTTGGACTTGCTGCTGCCAAGACCAGACCCTTGCTGTCCGGGCCGCGGTGCATGGTCCTCCAGCTGCGCCAGGAGGAGACCGTCCTCGCTCACCTAAGGCAGCGTGTGCCATGAGGCACCCATGTCCATCCCACGGGCCCATGTCTGTCATTGCTGCCGACCACCCGAAACCTTATTTATGTGCTAATTTAATTTAAATCACCTTGCCGTTTAAAACGAAGAAACAAAACAAAACCAAACCCCAAAACAAACGAAAAATAAACTTTGTTTTTAAGAGGAAACCTGTACCACTGCTATACTGGGAAAACCAACCCGGTTTACCATACACAGAAGGTTCCTGTAAAATAAAGGGGGTGAGAACAGAACCCAGCCACTCACGCCCCCAAGACACCCACCTTGTAGGAGCACCTGCCCTCCGCTTGCTAAAACAAGACAGCGAGAGTTGGAGAGGCAGCCATGACCCACCAGCACCTACCAGACTTTCTGACACCACCCAAGAGCCTGAGACGGGTCCTCTAGGGACAGCAGTGCTCCGGGCCAGAGAACCTGTCTTGCTTGGTGATGGCCGGGCTGGCAGCCCTGCCCCTCAGACCCCCAGGGGCCCTTGGCCAGCTCAGGGGGGGCTGCTGTGAGAGCCTCCCCAGAAAAAGGTCTGTAAGGAGGTGACATTACCTTTGATGGCAATATTGCCCCTGAGAAAGGACATGGAATTAGGAGAGACAAACTCCATATCTTTTCTGTCATCTGATCATCTTTTGAATATTGAGAAAATAGTTATATATTGTTTTATAACAATAATAATGAAGGCTTTCCCGGGATAGCCTGGCATCCCTGAGCACTGTCCTGCCCAGGGGCGCGGTGTCCTACCTGGGCATTGGCAAGGCAGCCGGGGGGAGCAGGGTCGAGCTGCGATGGCAGCTGTTCCTCCTGTGACGGGACTGCTCTCACTTAGCAGGATGAGCCTCAGGCAACAGGGGGTGGGCTTGGGTTCCTGCCCTCCCAGAGCTAGGGAGACACTGTAACATGTCCTATAGTTCAAATGCAAGCTGGGAACGTGCCAAGCAGGTGACTTTGGCAAGAGACTCAACACCTCTGAGCTTTCTTGAGGATAAGGTAATCTACCTTAAAGAGCTGCTGTGATGCTTAACGAGACATGACACCATGGAGCCCTAGTCTACAGTGTGACTTGGGTGATGTGGCAGGCAACTAGCCAGGCCAGATCGGGCACATCGCAGTCCTGCCCTGGACTGCAGTCCTCCCGATAGCGAATTTAGGACTAGCGAATCAGAGGTCCCCAACTAGGACACCCTGGTCAAGCCTGGTCTGCAGACCTGTGTTTGTAGGTCGCGAAGTGTTTTCTGATTAGCCTCAAGCACTTAAAAATCAGACGATCACACATAGAAACCTGGGGTTTGCTCGCCTCCTGAAAAATCCTCAGAGCTGACAACATTGGGCCCACGTGGCACATCTGCTGAGAGCTGGGTAGCGGTTGTCCCCTGAGTCAGGACCGCCTACCTACACGGGCTTTTTAGCCACTTAAGTTATTGGGTGTTTAACAGCCACGACAGCTATATTTGAAGGTGGGGAAACTGAGGCACAAAGAAGTTAAATAACTGGCCCTACCTCATACAAGGATGAATGGGAAAGCTAGGACTTGAACCCACACAGTCTGGTTCTATGTGTTATTTATTTGAATGGTGCCAGGTGCAGGAGAGACAGGCGAGGCAGGGAGACACACAGTGCTCTCTGACTCCACCCTTTGCTGGGGAAGCAAGGGTTAACCCTACCCGGCTCATCTTGCAGGCCCGGAGGCTGCCAGGAGGTCACTGGAGGTGGACTCTCTCTAAAGACAGCTGGTGTTGACCCTGACAGCAGCCTCAGGCCCCTAGCTGGCCCCCTGCTGGCCCTCAGGGCCCTGAGGTGCAGGAGGCCCTACCCTCACTCTCTGTTTCGGTTTGGCAGAGGTTGCATACTGGCCTCCCCAGTGGCTCCAGCCCTCCTGTTTACCCTGCAAACAGCCAACTGCCCCATACCATCATTTAGAGGCCAGGGGGCGGTCGCCTGGGGCCCTGGGCGGCCCAGGCCTGTTTGAGCTGTCCTGGGACCTGTGCCTACACGCGCCCAGAGCCCATTTGCCTAGGAATTAATGGGTCCCCACACCCCTGCTAGGTGTGGACACGAGCCAGGGAGGCAGCCAGGGAGGGTGGAGGGGCAGGGGTGTGGGCGAGGTGGGGGGTGGGTTGCTGCTGCACTCTGCCTGACTCTGCTCCTCATGAGCCCTGTGACCTTGTGCCTCGGGGCTTGGGGCCTCAGTTTCCCCATCAGTGTCTGCCCTTCCAGCACTTCATAGATTCTGGTGATGTATCTACGGTGGGCACGGCAGTGGGCGTGACAAAAACATTGAACTTTTATTGCAGAATTAGAAGAGGTCAGCAATAGGCATTGAACTAAATCGTTGAAAACTCATCATTGAAGTATAAAACACTTTCAGAATCGTGTACAAGTTATAAATGTTTTCGTCCATGAGTTTCCACCCACGGAACCCAGATCAAGAAGCTGAATATTCCCTTGCACTCCAGAGAAAGCCTCCGTGTGCTCCTCCCGGCCACTAATCACCCTCTGACTCACACCATCTCCTTGTAATCCTCATTGCAATTGCAGGAGGAGGGTTCCAGGTGATCCTTGTTTTATAAATGAAGGAATAAGGGCTCAGAGTGGTCGATGACACGAGCTCGTGATTGAGCTCAGGTTTGCATGCAGGTCCTTTATCTCTGGAGCCCATACATTACCCACTGTGCTGGGAAAAGGCGGGGGGGCACGGGCTGAGGAACAGATCGGTCTTGTAACCTACTGTCCTTGTCTTCCAGGCACTTTCAGTCCTGCGATGTGTAGGGAGGAAGTCAACCACTCCTCAAAAGGTCTTCCCCAGGCCATAGGGACAGAGACCGTATCTTGTTTGTTTGCCATGAAAAGCCCTGCCTTGTACCTGGTACAGAGCAGGGGCGCAATAAATATTTTTCAAGTGGCAGATTAATGAGTAAATGAGTAAATGAATGAATGAATGAATGAATGAATGCAGGAATGAACGGAAAGGGAGGAGGAAGGGAGGGAGGCCGTGAACGAGACGGGAGGGTGGGGCAGAAAGAGTAAGAGCCAGCCCCCATCCCAAGTTCTGGGCTTTTCTCTCTGGCCAACCTCCCCCTACTGCTCTCTTCACCAGATCAGAACCTTTGCTCCAGACTCTGCTTTTCAAAACATCTCCTCAGATAAGCCCCAGGCCTCCCTAATGCCACAATGACCACTTAGAAATGTGGACGTGCAGCCTCGCCTTACCTGAGGGTGGGCACAGGCCAGAAAGAGGCCAAGAGTCAAGCTCACTGGCACTGGTTCCTGGAACCCAGGCCCACTCCCCCCTCAGGTGTCTCTTGTCATCCCACCCCCACCCCCTTCTCGCTCTTTCCTAATTATACTCCCAGCGTCCTCAACCCTGGCCTGTGCTCACCGTGCATCTCCTGCCTGGAGGGGCCGTCCCTTGGTCAACCCACCTGGCAGGAATGTCCACTCATCGGATCCTTCCTTCGGGACTCAGCTCAAAGGGCCTGGCTGATTTTCCTTCCTGATTTTCCTTCCCCAGAGGGAGAGAGCCTCTCTCCAGCGTTTTCTTCCTCTAGTGCCTTCCACGCCGCTCCACAGTCCTTCCCCCCCGTGTGAGTCCTAGTGACCAGAATGGCTCCTGGCAGGGTGATCCACGGCATCTGTGGCACCTGCCCCGATGGGCACAGAGGAGCATGTCACCCACTCAGCCGCCATTGCTCTGCAACTGCCTTTCACATAGGACGCGGGCCGGTGTGACCAAGGGCAGCTCTGGTGGGGTCAGCAGCCCTAGCAGTGACCAGCCTCTCCCCTTCTCCTCGTCCCAGGCTGTGCACTTCATCCATGTCCCTGCCCCGTGCGAGGGCCGGGGACTTAAGTGTGAGGAAGCCTGACCGCCTTGAGTGTGCACAACGGGCCAGGTCCTGTGCTGAGCACCGTGTCTTTTGTTTCCTTTGTCCTCACAAAGGTTCCCATTTTACAGGTGAGGAAGTGTGAGGCTCAGAGGGGTGAAGGGACTTGCCCAACATCACACAGGTTGTAAGGGCAGCAGGGGAAAGCCGGAGCTGAAACTCAGTTCCCCTTGACTCTAGAGCTGCCCTCTTAGAAACGATTATCAAATCGCCCTGATGGAAAGGCTCCAGGGTTCCAGTTGTACGGCCTGAGCTGGAGCCTGACTTTGGACCCTCTTAGCATCTTCCTGGCTTAAAACCAAGCAGGCGGCACCCTGCTTTCGTCCCCTGGCCGGGCCTCAGCCGACTCCTGATCTAGGTCTGTCTCCTGGCTGGCTCCTTGGCTCCTTCCAGTTACCATCTTTGCACGTGTGTGAGATCGGGAGGAAAGAGGGTCGCTTTTACCTGCCACCTTCAGGAGCACCTCTCTTCGAGCAGCTAAGACCCACCGCGACTCCAACCCCCCTGCACTGTCCCTGGCCATCCTAAGAAGGTGCACGGACAATCAGACCTGATCTGGGAATCGCCGACCTGGAAAATCCAGGGGAACAAATCCTGTTGGCTCTGGGAGGGTGCAGCTGTCCCCGTCCTCAGCCCCAAGTCCTGGCTGGCCATCCCTCCCTTGGGCAGGAGAAGGAGGGAGCAGTTGTGTGGGCTCACACGGACATGCCCACGCTGGG
Organism: Mormoops blainvillei; assembly: GCA_004026545.1. Classification (NCBI taxonomy): domain Eukaryota; kingdom Metazoa; phylum Chordata; class Mammalia; order Chiroptera; family Mormoopidae; genus Mormoops; species Mormoops blainvillei. The sequence continues at coordinate 39,217 of PVJD01002500.1, read as the reverse complement.
CCCAGCAGCCCCTCTGGTAGCACAAACCCGTTCCCCACCGTGGCAAGAACATCCACTGGACAGAGTGACGTTATGCCTGCCAAATAAGTTCGGTCTAGCTTTTTGTGCATTTTTTTTCCCCAAACTGAAGGCTCTCAGATGCTCCTGATCTCCAGGTCCACGCTCTTTGGGAAGCGACCCCCTTCTCTAACTTGTCCCTGTAAGAAAGTTCTGGCTCAGGGGAGAGCTGTCGGACATAACACAAACAACTGGGTTCATCTTGTGCATCCCACTGCCGTGCTCTGTTCCTGGGTCTGAAATGCCCTGAGAGGAAGGGCGCTCCTCTACCTTGTACACAGAGTCCTAGTCAAGGGCAGGAAGTGGGTCACCCACAGATATTTCTGGAGCCCCTGCTGTGGGCTCAGGCTGTCCTCCCCAGCTTAGAGTACCACACATACCTCGACCATAATCCATGTACACCTCTGTTCATTCCCCAGTCTCTCCAATAAGTGTTTGCTGAGTGCAGGCTGTGTGCCACCCTGGGGACCAGAGGATGAGGTGACCTGCCTGTGCAGAGCATACTGTGTGGTGAAAGAGAGGCAGGTGGCCCGTGATCATGAGGCAGGCAGCTACGGGCCCCACCAGAACTCTCGGGCTAACTGGGCTTTACCATCACGTCAGCTCTTCCAGGGGCAGAGGGTGCTCTCAGGCAACACCCCAGGCAGGGGCAATCAGGTCTGTGTTTTCAGAAAATCATCATGGACTTGGGAGTGTGAGGTGGGAGGCAGAGGCCAGCTGGGAGGCTGGCCCACAGGTGGGAGGATGGCCGCCTCGGCTTCCATGCTAAAGGCTTGACAAGCATCCGCTCCTTTGCCGTGAGGCACGGAGCACCTGAGTGACGCTGACACCAGATGCCAGGCTCTGGTATCTGAAAGTCATAGTGATGGAGGTGCTAAGGCTGAGCCTAGGCAGCTGAGAAGGGACTGCAGAGTGGGGAGAAGGGAATGGGTGGGGATGGGTTTGAATACTATTTGGGAGGCGGTGCCGATGGGACTAGGTGAAAGATAAGGTGGGGGTGGTAAAGAAGAAGAAGGGTCAAGGGCGACCCCATGCGTTGGGCAATTCAGTGGCGTTGGGGCCTTTGCTGGTGAGCAAAGGAACGCTGAGAGCGGGCACTGACCCGCCAGGTCAGTCGCAGGTCAGTGGACTGGGAGCGTGCTCAGACTTCCGGTCAAGGCGCTCCTGTCCCTGGAGCTGATGGCCTTGGGGTGCCGATGGGAAGGGGATCACCATTGGCTGAGAAGAGGGGAAAGGTCCTGTCACGCCTGAGTGATGATTTCAACAGAAGATCCTCAGCTCAGGCGACATTTGTCCATATCTGGAGACATTTTAGGTTGTCACAGTCTGGGGAGGGGGATGATGTGCCACTGGCATCGCGCGGGTGGAGGCAGGAATACTGCTGAACGTCCTATAATGCACAGGTCAGCACCCATAACAAAGGACAATCTGGCCCCAAATGCCCGGCCTGAGTGAAGCTGAAGAGTGAAGTCCAATCATGGCGGCTGTGGAGTCAGGTGCTCAGGTTCGAGTCTCAGCTCCACCACTTAGCACTTGTCTGATCATGCGCGAGTCACTCAGGTGCTCCACACCTCACGTTAAAAGAGCAGATGCTTGTCAAGCCTTTAGCATGGTGCCTCGTGTGAAGGAGATAAGCATAGAGTAAAAGTGGAGCTACCTCTAAGCCTGTTCGCCACTCAGCTCCAATGGCCACACTTTGGGAGTAAGAGGAAGCTGATTTTTGCCAGCAGCCGCCGCTCAGCTCTGGGCGCTGGGTACGACGCCTTTATTATGTAAGTGGGTTATGACCCCACTTGTCATAACTGCAGTACGCTAGGCCCCATGCAAAGTGTTTTATGTGCGTGAGTTCATATTACCCTCAGAAAACTCTGTCAAGTAGGAACTTCATTCCCATTTTACAGGTAGGAAAACTGAGACTCAGCAAGCTTGTGCGTAACCACTAGGGGCACACGGAAGAATATGGCTGGCTGGTCTGTGATCTCTAGGGCCTCCATCTAGTTAGGGAGATGAGAAAAAAAAAATCGACACGATAACATAAGAGAAAGTGTGGTTTCCACTCTGCCTCATCTGACATGCACTCAACAAATAATTAATGAGCATCTACTACGAGCCAGGTCCTGTCTCGGTTGCCTGGGTTCCTGTCCCTGGGCAGCTCACAGTCTAGTGGGTAAGACTGATTACAAGATAACGCAAGCTGTGCATGCCCACCAGCGTCCGCAGTGCTTGGCATTTCCTCAGTGCCTGGTTCTAACATGCTGTGGTTCATTTAACCTTGAAATTTGTCATGACAAGGTATTATTGTTGTCCTCACGGTACAGCTTGGGGAATGAGGTTTGGAAAGATCAGGGAATTGGCCCAAGGTATTACAGTTGGTTTACGGTGGAGCCAAGTGGTCTTTCTGACCCCAGAGCTCAAGGTCTTTAAGCACTCGCCTGGATCCCCATCCTGTTTTAGGGACTTCTTGCTCATGCCCCGCTCTGACCGCTGTCTTTTTGCTCCAGAAATCCCTCTGAGCTTCCCCGTCTGGATGTGGTCAGCTTGCTCAAAAATGGGGGAGAAGGGTTTCATGCTTCCAAGCTGGTGGGGTCCTGAGAGATGGGGGGTGTCCTAAGCGATGGGGAGATCTCCAGAGTGGGAGCCAGGAGCTTGTCCTGTGGAGCCCAGATGAGCAATCGACAGAGTAGGGCATCTGAGGACATCACCCTGGACCTCCCAAGCCCCCCTGGGGGCACCTCTTACTCATGAGACAGGATCTCCATGCAGAAAGGTGATCAGGAAAATATAGGTTCAACTCATCCTCTGAGAGAGGCTGTGGACATGTGGGCATCGAAGGAAGACGGAAAGGAAACCTGAAATGACATCTTGTGAAGGTGCTCCCTGCAGGAACCCGGGGAGGTGTTTATTCACCTTCCCTGAGTTTCCTTTCCAGGTCGCCTTCCATGAAACCCAGCCCCAGGGCTCCAGGGAGCTCACACCTTCACCAAATGCAGGCCAGCACACCCGCCGTAGGCGTGTTGGACCGCAAGCATGCCCTGCACGTTGACGTTCAAGCCTGTTCCAGTTCCCCTTGTTTCACAGCTGTCTGTCGAGCATCTCTGAGATGCCAGGTTCTGGTATCTGAAAGTCATAGTGACAGAGGTGCTAAGGCAGGTACAGTTCCTCCCTCAAGGGGCACACAGAATGGCTGTTTGCCGGCCTGTGTTCTGGCTGGGGGTGTGAGCTTTTGCTTCCAGCAACAGGTAACCTCTGACTAGGATATGGAATGTTCTGGAAAGAGAGTGTCAGGCAGCCTCCACATTCACCCGGGGGGTCCCCAGACTCCTCTCAGAGGTGGTGGCCACTGATCAGACAGGATTTTCACTAGTGGGCTTGGAGGAATACTTCAAGTGGAGAAAAAAAATTCTCAGGTAGCTCTGGAGATGAGCTGGAAAATGTGCCCTGTTCTCAGCTCTGCGGGGGCTCCACAAACCACAGACGAAGGACAGGGTGCAAGTATGGAAACCGAAACGCAGAGAGGGGAAGGATGAGGTTCCAGGTCGCACAGCCAGTAAGTCTGCCTCTGCCGCCTGTAGTGGTGTGACCCTCGGAAGTGAGGACTTTCCACACCTTGGTTTTCTCGTGTGCAAAGTGGCGGGGTGACCCTAACACCACAGCTGCTGTGGGCTTCAGGGTCCCCAAAGGCCTGGTCTGTAGGTGCCCTGAGCTGGACTTCCATTCTCCTTCCTGTCCTGGCCGCCAGGGGTTCAGGAAGGGCTTGCTCTGTCCCTGGAACTTAGCGCCCCCTGCCCTCAGATTACCTAGAGATTCCTGACCTTCTGGGGCATCCAGGGCGGCTGAATCCTGGATCCAGCCGGACCGGAAACCGCCTCCCGGTTGCAGGGGCCAATGGTTTTTGGGTTTTCCCTTTTATTTATTTTTTTCCCCTTAAAGTTACTGTGCATGGGTTATCCATCACTTGTAACTAAGAATTCTGACTGATGCTTGGGGTGGGGGGGGAGAGGGGGTAGTCAAGTGAGCTGAGAAGAGGGATTCAGGGCGAGGGGGAGGCTGCTGGTGTGGGGGGGGAGGGCAGCCTGAAGACCTGGGTGCAGGAGTCAGGAATAGTGGGAACCTGGGCAGTGGCACCTAGTGTTTACAGCAAATAGAAGTAGGTGTCCCTGCCTCTCCCTGGACCTCAGTGGGGAAGGGGAGCGTTGATGGTGAATGCCCTCCAGCCCCCCCGGTTTATTAAACAGGGGTGAAGAGGGACTGGTGGGCAATGAGGAGGCATGTGAGTGGCAGGTGGTGTCACAGTCCCCAGGTTTTTAGCCCCTCCTCCCTGCAAAATTGGCTTCATTCAACAAGAGGTTTTCTTCTGCCCTCTGCATCCCAGCAGACCCCGTTATGAGCTCTCCCCGCCACCCCACCCTTTCCCACTGATATTCAAAGAGCCAGGGATCAGGATTTTATCAAACTTCCCAAGGTGATTCTCAGACTTTCTAGGTTGGAAACCACGAGCCTAACTCAAAGCTCCGCCTTAGGGAAGGGAGGCTGAGGGAGGGGAAGGGAAGAGGCTTCCTGGTCTTCACCCACAAGTCAGCGGCTGAGCCCAGACCTCGGGTCTGCCAAGCGGCATGACCAGTGCTGCACTCACGGCTCAGCGCATGGACCGCCGGCCCGGCAGGAGGAAAGGAACACAGGCCTCCGGTGCCTTGTTACACTGACAGACCTTGAGGGGCAGGGCGCAGGTCTAGGGCCAGCCCTCTGTGCCGTGACATGGCACAGACTGTGTGAACTAAGACTCACCGGGCTCTGAGTGAGCCCCACCCCAACCGCAGGGCTAATCACAGTCATAGGGTGATGGCCGACTTTGTTCCCTCCTCCCTTTCAGGTCCTCAGGAAGCCTGACCTCCAAACAAGACAGAGCTACTGTGTCTTAATTTCTTGTTGCTCCAAGTGTGGGCCCGGTGGGGCCAGTGGCATCACCCTGGGGCCCGCAGAAGTCGGAATTTCAGCGCCAAGCCCCTCACCCGCCCCGCCCCAGCTCATCTGCTGTATTCAGAATCTCTGTTTTAACCTCATAGATGATTCTTCACACCCTGAGGCTGGCGTGGCACCTGAAACCTGTGGGCATTTCACCGTAGCCTAGCATACGATGATTCCACAGCAATGCAAATGGGCCTTGTTTATGTGTTTGGATGGGCTGTGAAATATTGGGTGTCAAATGCATTTTTGCAAATCAGGTCTTGTTGGAAATCCACCAAAGGAATTAGAGAGAGAAAACAAAACCGCCCCAGCAGCGAGGATAACCAGCGAAGCCCGGCCTCATACCCTCATACCGCAGGGCCTCGCAGCTTCCCTTAGGGAGTGTTATCTGCTTAAATGTACATAGCCCGAAGCGTCGCTGCCCATCTGACATCTCGTGCCTGTTGGGCGTGTGCGCTCAGGGAGCTGTGGGTTGTGCCAGGAACCGTGCCGAGCGTGTTGCACACTTGGCCTTATGGTGCCCTCACCACAACCTCTGAGGGGGTGTCACTTCTGGTCCCACTTAGCGAGTGAGCAAATGAAGGACGGCACAGGTAAAGTCACTGCGGCCTGTGCATTTCACTTTGGCTTTCTCTTCCGTTTAGTAATCCCGTCCCTGCCGTGTCCCACACCCCACCATTCCGACTGTGTTTTCTCAGATTCGGCAGGCTCACCTGGCGCCCTCTCAGCAAATGTCAACTATGTTTATGGTGACATTCTGATGTGGATATGGACAAAGATTAAAGGGAGTTTATTTGCTGTTGTGATGGAATTTCAGGCCTTGTTGTTGAAACTTAAATTATGTTAATGTTGCAAAATATGTTGTATTTTTAATCAAAACAGTCCCTTTCTTCTTCCCTCCGTCCTTTCTTCTTATATCATAGGAACAAAGCCAAAACCCCGCTCTAAACGCTGCCGCTGATCTGTCTGTAGGCAAGAGACAAATCAAATAACCCTCCGGAGCCTGGGGCTACTTCTGGAAGAATTTGGTCCTGGTAGTTTTTCAACCACAAAAATGAGAGCCAGTTGTTTAGGAAGAAGAAACTGGCCTGAAAGTAGGAATCCGTGCAGCGCAGGGGTCACAAGCGAGGCCCCCTCCCCACCCAAGGGGATCTGGGGGGCTTCCCTGCAGACACACTGCATCCTGGCTGAGGGAGAGCTGGATGAATTGTCCAATGCGATAGGTAGAGACTCATAGTAGAAGTTCGGGGCTAGAAAGTACACAGTGCGACTTGGGGCTTGGAGGCGCCCGTGAGGAGTCCAAGGCCCAGGGAGCTTACATGACTTGTCCCCAGTGGCAGGGCCGGGAGGTGACAGAATCTGACCCAACCCTACAGCAAGGTCTAGTGGGTCACGGTAACATGCCTAATACAAGCAAACCTGGTAGGGAACGTGTCTGTCTACAGGCAGCAGCTGTTATGCAGAGGCTCCAAATGCCCCCTACCGTTTCCAGAATCCACCAGATCTTTCGAGATCTTTTTCCAGTGGAAGCAGGAAATGTGCATTGTTTTGCGAAATCTCTTCATTTCTGAATGGGGGCGATTCATTCAATATGTCGGAAGGACCGCATGGGCCAAACGCAGCCTGGAGGTCGCCACGGCGGCTTGGCATGCCTCCGTCTGAAGACTAGGAAGTTCCAAATTGTGCTGGAGAGGGAAATGAGAGCTCTCGAAGATTACAGTGGTCCCCATAATTGAAGAGCTCTCGAACCAAAGCAACTGTTGCCTTTTCCTTCTCTCAAACTTATATTGAAAGACTTTCGTTGAAACACACGGAGCAACCCTTGGAACGCCCAAGTGATACCTTTCAAATTTAGGCAACAAATTGGGCTTTGATCTAGATGTACAAAGAGAGAACCGGGGGGAGAAAGTCAAGTGTAAATCAGCAGGCTTGGGCTGAAGTTAGGTGGGAGAGGGTGTGTTCTGAATATTTTACTTTCAAACCAAAGCAAAGAGGGGTGAGAAATCACAACCAGAGGCAAGACAGTTTCTGGAAAATGCTGAATCACGAAGCCTATTAAAGCCATTTGAAAATGAGGAGGAGAGGCTGGGCTAGCGTCTTTTCGAGTTCAGTCAAAACAATTCCTTCAAAGATGTCCGGTCAATACCTTGTGGCTCTCAGGGGACCTGGGGCCAGATCTCAGCTCCCTGCTGCTGCGTTCAGCAGGACGGGAACCTCTCTGAGCTTCGGGGCTCTGTCGATAAAACGGGAAGTATAATACCTGCTGAGGTGACTGTCGTAAGAAGGAAGGGAGCGGAATGTAACAGCTCTCAGTAGCTGAACCTCTGCTTTGTGTCAGGCATAGATCATCTCACTTAACCCTTGTCACTTCCGCATCTCTGCCACCCGCCAACACCATTGTTGGCAGGGGGTGCATAAGCCCCTGGTAAGTGTAACAGTGCCATTTCTATCGTTGTTACCATTTTTATTACAGGAGACGTCCCCATGTCATTCCAGGGCGGGAGGTAGCTTCTCTGAACCCTGTTAGTGACACCCCAGGAAACCTTCCCTGACCGCATGAGAATCATCCTCTGAAACATAGGCAGGCTTTCTTGGCCTTGTGCCTTAAGCCTTGAATGTATTAAGCAGTTTGAAATGAAAATAGATTGCCTTTTTTTGTGAGTAGATTTGAAGATTTTTCTCCTACGCCTATTATTACCTCTGACATAATGCTTGCTTAACACTGGGCATGTAACACCTGCTAAATAAGTTTTGTAAGAAAGAAATGTATTGTTTTCTCCGCCCCTGCAACACAAGCAATTTATGCCTGCTATGACGGACTCGAAAATGTAAGTGGGCTGGACGACACGGGCTCTGAAGGGCGGTGGGCGATAATAAGAGGTCTTTGGAAAGGAAAATGCAAATTTCCACTTGGAAACCGGAACGTTGGGGGGTGGCCACTTTCTCGCCCAAACCCCAGCAAGCTCCCTGTCTCAGCCTGCCCTGGGCCTAGCACTGGGCCCAGCAGGAGGCAGATGCCTGGGAAAGCTGTGAGCGTGGCACTGCCAATGCCCCTCGCCCAGAGTGTAGGCAGGAAATCAGGGTTGGGTGGATGAACTTCTGGCTGTCAGAATGGGACATGGCAAGTCACAGGAAAGTTCTAAGGATGGTTGAGAGGGACAGTCCTAATTGGGGCCAATGCAAACCCAGTGCCAGGGACCAGAGTTCTATGTGCATGGATGGGTGGAGGGAGCTCATGGTGCTAACGGCCTGGACAGCCACGTTATGGAAGCTTTAGAATTATGTATTCTTCTATTTGCTTTTTCAGAGCTATATTTTAATTATTTTCCTCCAAAGAAATTACGTGATATACAAAGTCTGTCTGGAAAAAGTTGAGCCATTGTTAATATCACGAGAACGGTTTGTGTGACATCGATGTAACCTGGCAGCCAAGGAGAGTGGACTGGAATGTGCATGTGTGAACAATGATGACTTCACAGTACTCGTCAGCGGGGGCGGTAGATGCTATTGAGTGAGCATGTGTACTGTGTGGTTGTTGCACTCAGAATGATTGAGCGAGTAGAGCAATGAATCTGCATCAAATTTTGCATTAAGCTTGAATATTCTTCTGTGGAAACTATTCTGATAGTTCAGAAAGCCGCAGCTATGGGCAACTGGTGACTGGCAGCTTCATCAGGACAATGTGCCTGCTCATGCATCAAACCTTGGGCAGAGTTTTTTGGCAAAACATGAAATCACCCAGGTGACTCAGCCCGCCTGCAGCCCAGATTTGGCACCCTGTGACTTCTGGCTTTTCCTATAACTAAAATCACCTTTGAAAGGGAAGAGATTTTAGACCATTGATGAGATTCAGGAAAATACGACAGGGCAGCTGATGGCGACTGGGAGAACTGTGTGAGGTCCCAAGGTGCCTCCTTTGAAGGGAACTGAGGCATCATTGTCCTCAGCACAATGTTCCTTGTGTCTTGTTTCTTCAATAAATGTTTCTGTTTTTCGTAGTCCATGGCTGGATACCTTCTGGACAGACCTCATATATGATGTGATCCATTAAAAAATTAATGTATTTCCTTTCTTATTTTCCCCCACAAAGATTGGCATTACTTGTAACCAGAGAGTCCCAGACTGGAGGATGAAATGGTTGACTGGAGTACTGGACCACTCAGAAAGTAATGGATCAACCATGGAAACCCTCTTTAGGGGCAAGTGTACCCTCATGCCGCCCCTCACTTGACCTTAATTGAACCTGAGAGACATAAAGAGTCCTTTATCTTTCTCCCAGGTCCCACCGCAAGCAGGTGGCTCATCAGTCGTTCGTCACCGGAGGGCCAGTGAAATGGAGAAGGCTGCTTATCGGCCAGGGCCTGGTAGATCCTATCGCTGCAGCCCAGACCCGCACGAGGGTCTCAGCCCGGACTTGTGTTTCTAGCCGGTTCCCCTAAGATTCACCGAGAAAGCCATCTGATAAGATGCACTTAGGTATCTAATTTGCATGATCCTGACAATTTTCATTCAAAACATATGCAAATACTGAGGGCAGGCTTCTGGGGACAGAGGTTGAAATGGAATGCTTCTAAACTTTTAACCAAATGACTCTATTAACCTCGAGAAGAGGAGCTTTTGCTTTTGGCCTCTATTTGCATCAAAAGGACAGTGAGACCCCTGCTCATTCCTTCTCCCTTCTGGTTGCTTCTGTCATCTCTAGAAGGGTGAAATTGGCAATGTGACCTGGTGACTTTCCCAAAGTCACTGGGATCTTGGGTTCCTAGTGAGGCCACCGTGAAGTCCCTCTGAATTCTCCAGCTGGGCCTGGGAGGCCTCCGGGCACAGTCCCAAGCCACCGTGCAGTTGCTGGAGCCAGCACCTACCAGAAGCGGGCTTTTGGGGGCCCCTGGGGCACCTGCGCGGTGTGTTTATACAGTGCGTGGGGGGGTCCACCCGTGGAGGAGATAGTGCACAAAAAGACAAGCGCTACATAAGCCCCGATGATTAATTAATGCCCTGAAAGCAGTGCCTCTGGAGGTGTAACCTGATATCCTGCCAAGGAAAGGGCTGATCGCCAGGGAGGCTGGGAATTTTGCAGAAGCCTTTCCTGCTTCCTCGGCCAGGTCTGGCGGGCTCAGGCTACGGCCTCCTCCATCCCAGACAGGACATCTGCTCAGGCCAGCGGCCCTGGGCAGAGCCTGCTTCACAGACCCTCAGCCTGGGCAGGTGCAGCTGCCTTGAGTTTAATGCTCTGCTGTCGCTGTCTGGAAATCCTTAATTTTTGAACAAAGGGCCCCCATTTTTAGCTTGCTTTGGGTCCCACAAACAAGGCAGCTGGGGCTGACCTACAGCACGGGGCCCTGGGATTACGAAGGGTAACCGAAGCTCCTTAGCTTGGCATTCACAGCCCTTTCCAGTTCAGTTTCCTGACAACTTTTCCAAGCCTCCCCACACATCACACTCTCGGGGACCTGCTGCCGTCGCCCCAGGTTCTGCCACACTCCTTCCTGCCTTTGCAATTTGTGTCCCCCGTGCCTGGTAAACCTCCCCTTCTCCTTGCCTCCAGTAAATGCCTGCTGACTCAGCAAGGCCCTGCAGAAGATTTGTTTTCTTCCTGAAGATTTCTTTGAAATCCTGCAGGCATAGTGGCTCTGTCCTTGGCGCTTTCGGAGCCCCTGAATACCATTGGAGCACTGAGCAATCAGGAGCCTGAGGGTGTATCTGTCTCCCAGGGGTATGTGAGGATATTGACCCTGGCTTGGCAAGGCGCCAACCAATTAGAGCTGACGGGAGGGAGCAGGATCCCTGGAGGCCCCCTATAGGGCCTGGGGCAAACCCCTCACTTGCCTGAAGGTGGGAATCAGGGGATTTGGTGGTGGTCGTGGGGTGGGGGTCGGGGGTTGGCCAGGGCAGTGGCGGTTTTCAAGCCATTACGGAGGATTTCAACCCTTTAAAGCGGGAACTGCAGACCTGGTGCATCAAAGAGCTCCCTACGGGAACACAGCTATCAGCAGGGGCCATGCGGGATTCATCTCTCCGTGCAGGTGTCCAGGACGTGGCTTGGTGTGGAGCCGGTGCTCAGAGAAGGAGCACGGAAGAGTGTGGGTGAAGGCAGGAGGGGGCACGGGAACCTCGGTTCCAGCACGCTTCTCGGGGGAGGGCAGTAAAGAAGCTTCTAAGAGACCTGGAGACCTGTTTCTCCAGCTCTCCCCAAGGGACTCTCTACAGCCAGAGAGCCCAGCCTATTGCAAAGTGTCCTGGGGGAAAACATAAGAAAAAGGAGGCAGTCCGGGCCTGATGTATCTGCAAGGGACGCAGAAACACACACTCACCCCCCCACAATGCACACACACGCATGCCCAGTATGCATGCCCATCTATATATATACCCCCCCCACACACACACACGACCCCCTCCCAAATACTCCCATGTCCTTTAAAGTCAGGAGCGACCCACAGAAGCCAGCGTGTGGCAAAGCCAGGCATCTCTGCCGGGTTGGGAGGGTGGTCGTGGGTGGGGGCTGCAGGTGCTCTCTGGGGAGAGGGGCTTGGGTATAGGAAGGGTTCGGAGAGGCAGAGACAGGGAGGTGGAGAGCACCAAGGAGGGGCTGGAGAAGAGGACAAGTCTTGGGAGGTCATGGGGAAGGAGGGTGCAGACAAGAAGGTTGTAGAAAGAGGGGTGTGGGGAGGGAGGAGGAGGCTTGCTTATGCGGAGAAGCTTCCATGCCCCAGGTACTTGGCAGACGTCATCTTTATTCTTGAGCCCTTCCTGTGAGGTGGGAATGATGATCTCATTTCGCAGGATCAGACCTATGAAGTGGCCGGCCCGGGGCCCCCCAGCCTGAGAGTGGAACCCACTCGTCGGCCCACATCTGCTGGTCCCCATATCCCCCGTCATTCCCGCCTCGCAGTCACTGGGGTAGCGGGCTGTGCCTGTGCACCTTCCTTCCCCACCTCTCCCCTGCTTAAAGGGCGCAGCTGGGGTGACTGCCCCTCCTCCCCTGTTACATCTGCGCAAACTCTAACTGGGGAAAATGGGTACTAGCTACAGTGCAAGGGATTGAGGACAGAGCTGGGTTTGGTCAACCTTGACACTTGTCACCTGGGGCCGGATCATTCTTCATGGCAGAAGGCTGTCCGGTACCTTGTAGGATGTTTAAAAACAAAGCACCTTTGGCCGGTACGTCCATTCCTTCCCCTTCCAGTGCTGGTTGTGACAACAAAAAATGTCTTTAGACATTTCCGAATGTCTCCGGTGGGGTGGTGGGAGCAGAATCGCCCTCTAGCTGAGAACCTCTGGGTTGGACAGGCGGCTTGCTTGTGAGGGTCTGGCCCCTTCTGGGCAGAGTTTAGGTGCTGATGAGCCAGGCCAGTCACAGGAGCACGGACAGCACGGACAGCATGACCCCCAGAAGGCCCTGTGGCAGCCCTGCAGGCCTGGGCGGGGCCGGCCGCCTCCCCGCATGGGCGACCGGGCTCCAATAGAGACACTTTGTCCAGCAGCTCCCTTCCGCCTGCACCCCCAGGACGGCGAGGCCCAACGGCCAATTATGAAAATGAAAAATCCAGGCCTCAAATGAGTATTTTCCTTTGGTGCTTTGATTCTCCCGTAATAAGTGCCTGGCCACCAAAGAATCTCAGGAATGTGGCCTTGATAATGAAAATAGGCACGTGACTGGCACCGAGGCCTCGGCGCCTCGAGCGGCCCCTTCCCCACTGGGCAGGGCCCTTGCTGGAATTGGCCGGCCCCTCTCCCGGGCCTGGGCACCGCCTCCTGAGGAAAGCAAGGATCCTTATGAATGCTTGGCTTCCTATCAGGAAAAACACAACAAAACACACCTCCGCCTCCAGCCCTAACGTGTTTTGAGTGCCACGGTTATCATCCCGTTTTCCACGGGAAGACGCTGAGGCCGAGTCCCCGCTCCAGGGCTCGGAGCTGGCAAGTGGAGTCGCTGGGATTAGAGCTCAAGCAGTTGTTTCCAGAGCTGCTGCTCTAAAGAACTGAGCCTCCTCCAGGGCGCGGGGACCAGCTGCCCGGGGCCGCTGGGGCGGCAACCTGGGTACGAGAGGCTGAGGCTCTGAGTGTCCCCTGGCTGGCTGGGACAGTGCGGAGCTCCTTAGGGGGGCTGTCACCTGGACTCCAGGAATCTCACCGCACTCTGTGAACAATGGTAGAGGGGTGGACGGGGAAGAAGGGCTGCTTCGCTGGGCTGGCCAGGGAAGCCCACCTTCCTCAGGGCTCTTCCTCAGGCCCCGATTCTTTGAGGTTTTACCCCCTAAAGAGCACGCCTCCAGATCGGGGTGCCAGTCAATGGTACTTTTCCCTGGAATCAGTACAGGGAGGTGGTGTAGGCTCTAGCGTGCATCCCGAGGGGGGCGGGCTGCAGGGCCATCTCTGTACCTGATACTGGTGCTCTCGTTACCAGACACCTGGGTGTCCTCGTCTGCAAGCTGGAGGGAACAAACCAGGTTTCACACACCGGTACTATTTAGTGAGGTAGCAAATGGGAAGCCTGGGACATGTGCTCTCTGGAGATGCCTGTTTTGGTAAAGGCTGTGGAGGTCACCTAAGGTCCTTGGGGTTCACCTGGCTCACCTGTAAACTAGGAGCAATGATAAAATCCCATTTCAGGGCCCAGAGCCCCCAGCGGAATGCACGGGAACCTCAGGTGGTGGGGGCAGCACGTGCAAAGGCCCAGACGTGGGAACCGTGCGGGCTGGTTCAGGGTTCCAGGTAGCTGAGGCTGCTCAGACAGGGACATTGGGGGTGTTCTTGAGAGCTGACGTGCAGGCTGGGCTGGCTCCAGTTTTTCGGGCTGAAATTCTCTCCTGGCTTCTGAAGTCCAGGGAATTGGCGGCACAAGGGACGGTGACAAAACTGAAACGGTTGCTGACTGTGTCCCCTCGTCCTCAGCACCCCTGGGGCCCAGAGCTGGGTTCCTGGAGAAGTGAAGGTCTGTGGAGCAAGGGAGGCGGCTTGGCTGGGCTGGGAAGGAAGAGAATTCCAGGACGCGAGGCCCCGGGGGCAGGTACCTCCTCCCCCTCCCCGTGCCCTAGTACCTCCCGCACACACACCCCATTATGTGGGGCTCACAGTGGGCTGATTGTGGGCACCGAGGACCCGGGGCAGAGTCTGGGCTGACGCACAACACTGCTAATAATAGCCGCCATGCAGCAGGCCCTCACCGCATGCCAGGCACGGAGCTCAAAGCTTCCCAGGCAAGCATCTCATCGAATCCTTTCCAGGATGGCCTGCGGATTGTGCTCCCTGTGTTCTGAGGAAACCGAGGTTCAGAGAGGTGAAGGTTTTGGTCAAGGTCACACAGTCAGCCCGCATTGGGGCCAGGATTCAGCAGCAAGTGATCCAGTCCTGCGGCCTTAAATGGTGTACTCTGCAGCCCTTTCAGGGCCCGCTTTTCTTAACAGGTGATGAAGGGGCGGTGGGTACCCCCAGGTGTCCCCCAAAACCTTTTTCACATGTTCCTTTATGATTTTACCCCATTGCATTTCAAGTCAGTTCAACATGCAGTGAGTGACTTCTGCATCTGATGTTCCAAGACCCATCCGTTTAAGGTGCACCCTGGGATCACGGCGACGTTCAAAAGGATGAGCAATGGATGAGCACATTTGTGTCGGCCTCTGAAGTCCTGCCGGAGGAGGCGCGGTGCTTCAGTTTGCAGTCCTCAGTGCCTGCACATAGCAGGTGCTAAGGAACGACCGGCTGAGTGAATGAACCCCCATCGCACAGGCCTTAGCACGCTGCCCCCGTCATCGCTGCTGCAGCGTGGCCTCCCTGGACCCACCCAGCGCTCCAGATGCCTCCCGCCTCCACCCCAGCTGTATAGCAAACACTGACAGGCTGTGGGGTTTTGGGTCACATCCCGGCTTTGCCTCCTACTTGCTGTACGACCTTGGGCGAGGTAGTTAACCTCTCTGAAACTGTTTCCCCACTCCCTAAATGGGGGTGATAATAGTACCTCATTCCCGGGGTAGTGGAGAAGATTCAGGAAACCGATGCACACTTTCCAGCCCCAGGGAGCCCCTCATGGGAAAGGCAGGTGTCGGGGCTGTAAAGCTGCCCTGCCCAGTCTTGGCCCTTTGCTGTCACGCGCAGCGGAACCGAATGGGCCAGAAAGGTTGGAGCAGAGGCTGCAGGGCTTGGTGTAAGTGCTCTCCCAACCTTGTGTCCAGCCAGACAGGCCAGTATATTTCTGACGCTGGTATTGACCTGTAAGCTAATCCAAGAAAAAAGGGTATGTTTGCTCCTGAAGATTTCAGCCCACGTGGGGCTGATTGAACGTCACGTGACCTCAGTGGCCACGCCGGCTTCGAGGAACCGCACAGGAGACCAGCTGCAGGTTGTTATTACTCCAATTTACAGATTCGCGCACCGGGGCCCACAAAGGTGAAAGGGTGAAGAGGAGGCCACCTGGTGAAATAAGAGAAAGTGCTAGAATTTGAACCTGGTCTTCTTCCCAAGCCTGGGCCCCCAACTACTACATGGCACTGTTACTCTTCTTTGAATGCCCATGGGCAAATGCCCTTATGGCCACGAGACCCCAGAGGGAAAGGCCTTTCTCAGGAGGCATGTGTCATGCAGCAGGGACGTTTATGGCCAACCCTGGCATTCCCTAGTGAGGTGCTACCAAACACCCCACCGGGAAATGAGATCGGGGTCCCAGCTATATCTCCCTTTAAGCCTGCAGTCCCTGGGTCATGGTGAGAGGCTGGGCTTCCACGGGAGGGGGGTTTCCTTCTGGCAGTCACCAGCTGCCATGTCCCCAACACCATAGCACCCCAAAGCAGGGCTTGCCTGGGTCCCAGCCTGAGCCTAGGGTGACGTCGACTGTGTTTTACTTTTTCACAATCACTAGCAGTGGATGTCTGTCTGGTGCCGAGGCCGCGGTTGGGGTTCCGGGTTGGCTGAGATACCCAGAAAAAACCACAATTGCTCAGGGCCTTCCACCTACAGGAACCAAGGAGGCCAAGCCAAGGAGCTCTGCCAAACCTGGCTCCAACTCCGCCCACAGGGAGGTACCGGCTGAGACAGGGCTCCCCTTCCTGCTCCCGAGTCTGCGCCCTCGTGCCCGGGGACTTCAGACTGAGCTCAGGGGGCCTCGGCCCAGGCCCTCCTTGCACCTGTGTCCTAGGAAGTTCTAGAAGACCTGCCAGGGAGTGGGTAGAGGAACTGTAGGGATGTAGAGAGAAGGATCTGTTTCTCAGAGTCGGCATCTTGTCCTCACACCTCCTCCCTACTGCTCGGGCTGGCCGAAGGCTAGGGTACCGAGAGGGGAGAGGAGAAGAAGTCCAAGGGCACAGGGGAGACTGGGGCTGAGAAGTAACCGGGATTCCACCCTTGGAAATCACTGGGGGACAGTTAGGGTTTTATCCCGGGAGAGGGACAAATTAAAGGTAGGTTTAAGCAGGAGGGGGACACCCTCCGACTAGTGTTCTAGAAAGATCTCTGGAGCAGTGATACCAAAGTGTGTAACACTCAGGGTTCTCCAGAGAACGAGAACCAACTGGACATAAATTGTTTACCTACCTCTCATCTGTCGGGATCTTAAGGAACGGGGCTCTGCGATTGCACCCTGGCAAACCTGAGCTCTGCAGAGCAGCCCAGAAGGCTGGGGACTCAGGCGGGACTTGACGCCGTGGCCTTGGGGCAGGGAGCCGTCAGCCATATGCTGTGATGTGCGCGCAGAGGCCTCTGGGGCTGCTGGAGAAGGTCACATGCCTGAGCTGCGTAACGGTTTCTGCCTCAAGCCGACCTTAGTCGGGGCTTCTCTTCTCCCGCACCCAGCCGCCCCCACATCCCCTCCCAGCGTGCGTCTGCGCAGCTGTGCAGTAGGAGCTGTGAAGTCCTTGAGGGCAGAGGCCATGGCTTATTTCAGGGTCCATGGCATTAATGCAGCGCCTATTGCCTAGAAGGTGCTCGATAAACATGAAAGAAGCGAAGGAATATCTATCCAGACGCCATCCCTGTGTAGCATGGACCTCCCCCACCCCCAGCCTCCACCGCCCCTCTGGACCTGCAGAGCACACGGCAGCCCACGTGCCCTGCAGGGCAGAGGTGCTCGCGGCCGTGGGGTTGGGGTTGAAGTAAGCCTGCGGCTGAATTGCGGTTTTGATATCTACGTGCAACCTGGTTACGAATAAATGTTGATTGTTCGATTGGTTGCTCACTCATTCATTGACTTAAAAAGAATTCGCATGCCTATTTATGGAGCCGGCACCGGGTACCTATGTCAGCCAGACTCAGGCGCTGAGTTCGCACAACAGAGTGGGGCGATGGCCCCTGATCTTAACAAGGTCAACTTCTGGGCTGGGGGAATTCACCGAGAAAATAAAAGCAATACATCTTGAGGATAGAGAGAGTGGAGGTAAGCACAGGGCATTAACGGGGCATGGGAGGAACCCTACCTCCATTGGAGAGGGAAGCTGAGCTCAGCCGGAGCGATGTGCAAGGGTCAGCCCCGTAGAGGGCGGAGTGGGAGCGGGCAGGGAGGAAGCGACCCAGGAGAAGGGTTCGCCCGGTTGGGCCCGGGTAGCCCTTGGAGCCTGGTGTACGGCAGGGGAGAAGACTCCCAGGGCAGCGATTCTTTGGCACTCCTGCTGGGAATTCTTTGTCTTTTCCTGCTTCTCAGCCCCCAGGCCACCAGCTTGTCTGGTTCTTGCCCTAAAGAAGTCACCGTGTGCCAGGCCGAAATGAGCCCTCCCTCCCCACCTCCCAGTGGTCTTCCCTTCAGAGAGCCCGAGCCACGGGCGGGGTTGGCGGTTCACGGGGGAAGGGCGGTGCGGGGGACGACCTCGGCAAGCTGGCTCTCGGCAGACGCCAGGCCTTCCTCATCACGCAAACCCACGCCCATCCCGGGCAGGCCTAGATGTTCTACCTCGCTGTCCTTGTCTGTAAAATAGGAGTAGAGAATCCCATTTCAATTAAAGGAGGCTCATCAGCCATTTTATCCCCTTAGCCTGGCACAGGACAGGCCCAGAGTAGCAGCTAAAACCCACGTGTGCAGTACATAAGAGGTTTGGGTCGGGGGGACAGATATTTAAACATGTGGCTACAAGCCAGGGGAGCATGCCCTCAGCAGAGGAAGCTTCACGGGGCTGTGTCCCTGTAGGATCTCTGAGGTGCGGTGCTCACCGGTTTTTGCTGGTTTCTCCTTTAGGCCAGACACTACGTCTTAGGGGACCCAGCAACGTGCCCGGAAGAGCCAATGAACGTCTGTGACGTGCCCGCCATGTGCCGGCCACTATTTAGGCCCTGATCTCGCTCAGTTTTCCCTACGGCCCCTTGCGCAGTGGAGGCAATTGAGGCTCTTACATAACTAGTGCTCCGTGAACATTTATAGCCAGATCCAATCGCTGCCTTTGATTCAGGCCAGAGATTAGAAAAGGACTTTATTTTACGGGCCGACATCTCCTTGGACGGGTCAGGCAATGTGAACCCTGTGCTGAGAGAGATTCTGTGGTGGTGGAGGGCCAACTGGTGGCCCCGCCCCCCCAAAGGCAGGACCACACCCTAGCAGGACCTTGGAGCCTGTGAATAGGATCTAACTGAAAACCAAGGATAGGAAAATTTGGAAAACTACATTTGTAGATGTAATTAAGTGAAGGGCCTTGAGATGAGCTTATCCTAGATTACAAGGGTGAGTCCTGAAATTACTGGTAAGTGTCCTTACAGGGAACAGAAGAGAGGAGAGGGCTGGGGAAGACAGGGACAGAGGCTGGAGTCCTGCAGCCACAAGCCAAGGGGCCCCTCGATATGCTAGAAGCTGGAAGAGGCAAGGGATGATTCTCCCTAGAGCTTTCGGAGGGCGTGTGGCCCTGTCGACCCCTTGGTTTGGGACTTCTGGCCTCCGAACTGCGAGAGTCATATTCTGCCCTTTTAAGGCACCTAGTCTGTGCACAGGGAACTGACACAGTGGCCTTCTCAGGGCTCAGTGCGGGGATGGATTGATGACGTCTGCGCAGGCAAGAGAAGGCGAAGCGCAAGGGCGCAGGCTAAGCGTCACTGACCTTGATTTAGATCAATCGGGGCTCCTGGTTAGGGGCTTCCTCTGTGCTGGCCGAGAGCAAATCATTTTATCCCAGTGACTCAGCGCGGAGCAGAAATTTCAGTACAGGAATCAACCAGGATTTATCTCCTTTGGTGAGCGGAGGGCGGTGAGGGGCGGGGCTAGGGCGCCATGAGCAGCTTCATCGTCATGGGACGGATGAAATAATCTTGAAGGTGAGAAATGTTGTGGGACCTGGGGGAAAGGAAAGGTGGTGACTAGTCTTTTTTTCTTCCTCCTTTCGTGTCTCTCATAGGACCACAGAGAATCATGCAGAAACAAGAAGGGCCGCCATTGGCATGGACGTCATCCTGGGTGGAGTCCTGCCTTGTTGGAGTTGCCCGTTCTGGAGTCTGATGGTCCCTTCTGGTGGGGCCTCCCCACCCCCAAGCCCTTCACACTGCCATTTAAACTTTGGTTTTTCTGTCCAACCCATGGCAAAATTACAACCTAATTCCCTCCTCCATGTGGCAAGAGGGGAGCCCAGCATGGGGACAAGCCTTCGGGGATATGGTCTCAAGCCCTGGCGTTTACCCTTTCTTGCTGTGTTATCTTGGAGACGTTCCTATCACTGGCCTTCAGTTTCCGCATCTGCAAAATGGCAAGAAAATTACAGCCACTTCAAGGTGTTTCTTTGCGGACTCAGCTCGCTCACCGACATCCGTGTGGCCCAGTACCTCTACTTCATAACTGTGCAGATACCTTTAATCTAGAAACAAACTTGACACAAACAAACCGACTCACAACGTCAGTCATCCCACTGAATTCTGGGCCCTTTCGCCAAGCCTGTGGGCTTTCTTCCCTGGACCTGCGGTAACCACCATTTATGAGTGCTGTGTGCCAGGTGCTGTGCCAGTCACGTAGGCACTATTGCTGTGCCCGTGGAGCAGGTGAGGGAACTGAGGCTCGGGGAGTCGCGTGGCTCACCCCGGGGGACATAGTCAATGGAAGATCTGTCTCTCAGACATCGTATGGCCCAGCCTCTGCCCTGAGGACTCCTTTTCAAGGGCTCCTTCGCCGTGCTCAGTGTGGGGAGTGGAGCCCAGGACCCCTGTGCTCCCCTTGGAACATGGACGCTTTGAGGAAAGGGAGCGAGTTCCCAAGCACCCACACGGAGCCCGGCGCTAGGTTCCCATCTCTACGTGTGTCAGAAAAGGCAAATGAGTGAGCGGATAAGTAGCTGAATAGTGGAGGGTTTTTAAAAACTGTCTTGCATTTTAATAAAGTGGAACCTTTATGCTCTGACGAAGGAGATCTAAGTTATTGCCCACCCTCTCCCCCCATTTCCCTGGTGATGCTGCGTGTGTCAGGTGCTTCTCTGTCCGAGGGGGATAACAATGTACGTTCCGCCTTGGCCTGGAGGCGGGGCCAAGGGCTCGTGTAAGAACCATTCAGCTTGAACACAGCCGGGCGTCGCTGATCTTGTTCGTGCTCTGTCCCCAGCGGCGCCCAGCACGTAGTAGGCGAAGTGCTCCTTTGCTGCATGAGTAATAATGACTCAGTGCTTTTCTGAGTTGTTCCAAAGTTATTAAGCGTGGGGCCGAATTGTCCTGGTTTGGAGCAGGGCTCTCTCCTCTCCTGTAGGAACCAGCTGAAAGCAGGGGGGTTGGTTAGAGCTGGTCCTTCAAGCGGAGCGTTGCTTATCTCTTCCCTGGCTGCTGCCCAGAAAGGGTTAAAGCCCGGGCAGCGCGGCCTGGGTGTTCTCCAGCCCTGCCTTGCCCCATTACCCTGCCTCCAGCCGAGATCAGGCCATTAGTTTACTCATAAACAGGTGGCACACTCCACCTGAGCAGCTAGAAATCAAGGCCGTTTGCAAGCGGCCGCTCCGAGCGCTGCTTCCTGCGCCCCGGGCCAACCACTGCCTTGGTCTCCGCAGTCCGGGGCTTGTCCTTCAGGCAGGCGTCTGTCCTTTGGAGACCCCCATGTGTTTAGTAAGACCCTGGGGGCCTGCAATGGCCGCACAGACAGAAACAGAGTCCGTGAGCAGGCTTCTAGAATCAAGGAAGGCAGAAGAGCCCGGGTCAAGTCCTGCACACCGGCCGAGCCAGGGGCAGCCTGGAGACCCCTCATTCCGGCCCTGAGGCCGGTGTCCCCCCCAAAGTTCAGAAAGCTGCCATGGCTCCCCACTTCTAGTCCTATCTGATCCTGAGCCTCTCGAGAGACCGTGATCCCTGGCCCGCCACTTATTTTTGTATGGCCCGCGGACTAAGAACAGGTTTTATGTCCCTCGATGACTGAGAAAAATAAAAGAAGCTTAAACTGTGATATGTGAAAATGACATGAGAGTCAAATGTCAGTGTCCATAAAGTTTTATTGGAACGAGACGTGCTCGTTTGCGCAACCACCATCTCTGGTGGCTTTTGAGGTGTGCAGAGGTGACTAGTTGGGGGTGCTCACGGCTTCCACGTGGCTCTGAGCACTGCAAGTCCCAGCAATGCCACGTGGGCCCCCTGTCTGTGCGAGGAGACACGTTCAAGCGGGAACTTCCTGACATCCATTCCAGATCAGCAGTCGCGATGAACACTTGCAATTGAGTCTGAATTAGATGTCACGTTATTCCCCACAAGCACCCCATCTTCTCATTAGCAGAACTGTATTTCGACATATTGGACTCGATTATTATTATTTTCACTAATAAAAATTTTGGAGAAATCTCCTCTCTTGTTTCTTTCGTAATATCTTAGGTTTGGTCTCTTGGTCCGCAAAGCATAAAATGTTGGCTCTCTGGTCCTTTAGAGAAGTTTGCTGACCTTTGACCTAGACCGTTGAACTGCATCATTGCTTTGTTCTCTCAACTCTATGTCCTAGGTCATCTTATATCCACACGGAGCCTAGAAATTCTGTGCAGACCACAGTCAAATTTGGGTTTGAAATGTTCTCACCACTCTTAGCGGAGCATGGAAATTTAACGGGAAGAATTATTGAAAGGCATCCCTTGTCCTGGCCCCCTGGACAGCTCTCTTCTCCCATTGTGGCAAGTCCAGCATCCCCCTCGACGTGCTCAGGGAAGCCTCTCTGACTCATCAGGAGCTCATTGATTTCTCTGTCCTCTGCTCCGCCTCCGTGTAGGAGAAAATTAACCCTGGTCTCCGGATGGATCGGCTGACACCAAACCAATGGAAAGTTACGTATGCATTTATCAAACATCATGCTAGTGGCTAGATCACTGGGAGATCCTATCTGGCATACATTGCAACCTCCCAGGACCAAGGTGGTGCCCTGGGAGTCAGGAATCTGGAGCTGTATTTAGCCGATGCTCCACCACTTCCTGCCTGTGCAACCTTAGTTAGCTGCTCTAGCTTGCAAAGTCTGCATCTGCTCCCCTGTAAGAGGCGGGGCTCGGGCCGAGTTACTCCAGACTGAAAGCTGGCAATAAGGCACATCTGTGGGGACAGAGCTGAGTGTTGCCAGTGCCTCCTCCTCCCCCCGCCCCGTCCCGCCCGCAAGCAGTAACACCCAGTCCTGTAGAGTTTCCCATCCCTAGTCCTGGACAAAATGTCTCTTTAAGTCTTTGCAGTCTGTCCCCCTCCTTTCCCCCTCACCCCTAGACCACATGCCCCCAGGATTTCTGGATTGGACTCCTCTCCCACAGCCCGGGGCTCAGCCAAGCCCAATTTCTTCCTCCAGGATCAATTATTTTTTCTTCTTCTTACCTTAGAGAACAATAATGAATCGCACTGTGGGCCCCACAGTCCTTTCTATTATTCCCTCGTGCGCCTTTGGATTTCCTCTTTGGTTGTGTAATTTGGCCTTTACAATATCCTTTCCATGCTCACAAAAAAGCAGCTCCCGGGAGGAGGTGCTGGGGGACGCGTGGCCTCCTGGGCCGGGAATGTGGGGAGCTCTCGAGTCCCGTTTCTCCCTCACTGTCACCCCCCTCCCTTGTAGCTGCAGTCATCAAGTCCTGATGTCTTTTTCTCTTAAGAATGTCATGTGTTTACACGCATATCCTGCTCTGAGGTGCACTTCCCTGCCCCCGCCCCCACCCACATAACTTGGACATTTAGACACTTTAGTCCAGGGCTGGGGGTTGAAGGTAGGCGGTTGGAGGATAAGTGTGTGAACCAGTGGTTTGGAGACATCTTGGCATTAGTTGACCTCTACTGTCCTTTTGCTCCAGCCTTACCTCCTCCAGGCAGGCCTCCTGGATTCTCTTGACACACAAGAAGCCCTCTTCTTAGACCTTTTATTGGTGTTGGGGCCCTGTCTTCAGGGCAATGCCCAACTGTAGGAGGCTAATAAATGCAATGTCCATCTATAACACCATCCACGGCATTGACCTCTTAGTGGATGAGCAGTTTCCCTGCCTCCATCCCTTCCTCCTTTCCCTCCTCTTCCTCTCTCCAGCCCTCCCTTCTTCCCAGGGGAACAGAATTACAAGAGGAGCCAGAACCGGCCCATGGAAGCTGACCAGGGAGACCCCCTTCTTGAACCGGGTCCTGCCTTCAGCTGTAGGACCAGGCTACCGTTGCACTGTCCCTTCCGGGAGCTCCTGGCACTGCTACCAGGAACTCCCCGTGCATCCCAGGCAAGCACTGGCAGGGTCTTTGTGTTGCCAGAGCCCAGCAGTCGATCCTTTTACTGCTGTGCCCCTGAACTTCCAGGCTGCAGAAGAATGGAGTGTTGGGGACCTTGGTTCTAAACGGCCATCTCCCCACCCCGGGGAGGCCGGCCGCCCCTCAGGACCCTGCGTCCCCAGTCCCTTGCCCCGTCTGTCCCCACGGCAGGCCTCCTGTGGCGAAGGAGGGAGCTTGAGGAGCAGGCAGTGATGTTATCAATGGAGATGGTGGGATTACAGGGTCAATTTGGGCAAACCTGGTGGCGGCAGGATCGAGTGTGACAAAAGGCTTCAGAGAGCTGCATTTTAACTCTGCCTATGACCTCATCTCCCTGGTGACATGGTAGAGTCCCTCCTACCCCAGGCTCAGAGTTCCTTTCTGCGCGGCAAGGCATCAGCCCATTCCAAGTTTTCTGCAGCTACTGACTGTCTGACGCTGTGCCCCTTCCCTTTACCTCCCTCAGCCACCCCCACATCCCCCTCTCTGGCCGGGAGAACCCAGCCCCCTGCAGTAAGGGATTCCCCAGGAGAGGATCTATGGGGGGGCTCGAGGGAGCCCCACATTTTCTCTTCCCAGTTTTCCCGATCCTGCTCCCCACTGTGGTCAGCCCCGGGCCCCTCCACGCTTGGTGCAGTGGGTGAGAGTTTCAGCCGTGGCGTCGGCCGATCTGTGTTGGAATCCTCACTGCGTCTCTTTCACCAAGTCACACAATCTCCCTCCTCAGGCCTCAGTTTTCTCTCCTATAAAACGGAGACAACAGTATTGATTGCACTGACCTGTTTGGAGGATTAAGTCCAATAGGGCAGGTCAAGCCCTAACAGAGTGCCCGGGACCTGGTAAACCTACAGCGACTGCTGTTGGCATCATCGTTATTGTTACCGGTGTCTGCCACCTCCCCTCTGCTCCTCCAGGGAAGAGAGCCCACCAGAGTCCACCGGGGCAGCTTGGCATGGCCTGCCCAGGCAGGCAGGGGCCCTGACTTGAGCCCTCTGTGTGTACATCTGAGGAGGGGACTCCAACCAGAAAACCCCCAGCTTCCACACACAAGTCTCAGTGTGCACTGTGCCCGCATTGCCCACGTATCACCCGTGCACACACGCGTGGGCTGTTGTGAGGACAAAAGTGCTCCCACTGCGTGGTCCTTGGCCCAGCACCTGCCGGGCACCCCTGTGAACTGGAGTCAATGGTACTGTTGCCATCGGCACCAGGATTAGCCACACCTGAGGCCGCACTGAGGTGTGATGAGGTGGCAGTGTCCGAAGACCTGCGTAAACACTGGCTGGGGGCTTCAGGCAGGTCGCCCAACCACCCGGGCCCCCAGTTTCCCTGTCTGTGTAACGGGGCAGTCCCGCCCCTTCCAGGTGTCTCTAGGAGGGTCCTGGCGCAGCTGTGAGGGCAGCATGAGCTGTAAAGGCTGGGCGATGCCCAGGCCAGAGTTTGCCTTAGTAGAGGTGGGCTCCATCCACACATCTGTCCCATGCCTGCAAGCCCCTCTCTTTTCAACGGGGGCCCTTGTCCTGTCTCCACACCAGGGTGAAGGAGGGGGAAAGCCTTGAACCCATTCTTTCTCTGTCTGCTGTCGCTAATGCCGTCAGCGCCAGGCAGCCCTTGGGTCCTCCCCCCTCCCCTCATTGGGTTGGCCAGGAGCTCAGGGGCAGGAAAACTCACAAGGAAGCGACACATGCTGGTTTTTTTTTCTTCGTTTGCTTTAATTAAAAAGAAAATAAGAAAACAAAAAGCACTTCCCAAGGGGTGCTGTGACCAAGAGATCACAGGCTATCAAATATATATGAAAGCAGGAACAATCCCTCCAGGACCCCTTGCCTCTCCGGCAGTCACTCCTCCTGGGCTGTGAACACAAAGCATCTGCTCAGTCTTGTTTCTCTTGGAAGACCCGACCACCTCCTGCTCACTGGTCCTTGACGTGCACCCACAGGTGCCACGGAGCTGCTCTTCACAAGGTTTTGCAGGTGGGTAGCCCTGGGACTGGGGGCTTGGGGTGTGCCATTCCCGTCACTGCCCCACTCGAAGTCTCCAGGGCTGGGGAAGTGGTGCCCCTCTGTGGGGACAGGTTGGGCACACTGTCCTGCAGGGGCACAGCTTTGGCTTCCCTCCTTGAGTGGCAGCAAAAGGAGTGTCTGCAAGGAAGCTGGGGGCCACAGAATGACTTGGGCCGGGATGAGATGTGCCCGGGGCTGGCGCTAAATCCTGATGGATGGCCTGGAGGACGTGGGTGTGCTGGTCGTGGTCAGCGCTCACACCGACCTCTCCTGGCCACTCAGTCCGTTCTTCCATTCCTGAGTCCATTGGCCCCAAGGGTGGGGGTCACATAGGACTTGACTCTTGTCTCTGCCACTACTAGCTTATGTGATGCTGGGAAAGTCACTTAACTTTCTCAAGCTCCAGTTTTCTCGTCTGTTAAATGAAGAAGCTCCTACGACCTGCCGCGAGGTTGCTGTGTACAGAGGGTGTGGCCATGCCCTCAAAGATCTAGTCCGGCTTCTGGCACACAGTAAGTGCTCAACGGATGGCAGTCCTGGTTACTGTTAACCCGGCACCAGCATTTCCGTTGCAAGGCTGGGGCGGGTGTGTGCTCAGGTATGTATGACAAACAGAAGGTTTACATCATGTTCTAGGAGCAGGATGGATTTCTCTGAGCCTTCCGTGTCTGTCTGGGCAGTTCAGAGGTGTTGGATGAGAGGGATGCTGGCCGGGGGGGCCTCGGGGTGTCCTGGCTCGGGAGGGTTTGGCTCTAGACCTCGGTGCCCTCCCGGGGGTAGGGGGCGCTGTTTGTGTTGACGCTGTTGTAGAAATGAGGGCCGAGCTGGTTGAGGACCGGGCCTCCATAGCCGAGAGTGTTGGCAGGCATGGGGTTGGCCCACTCCCCACCGGCCCCGTGGCCACCGAAGTTGGTGAGCGGGGTGTAGGAGTTGAAGCTTGCCAGATTCTGCCCCATCTTGTCAGCAGGCTCGGAGCTCAATCCTGAGGTGGTCACAGGGCGGCTCACGGGGCCCGGCCCGCTCACGTAGGCGGTCATGGTGGAGAGGAAGTTGTTGAGGCACGGGGTGCCTGGCGGGGCCGGAGACAGCTGCTGGTCAGGGGCGCTGGTGGTGCCCGCGGAGGTGCCATCCAAGAGGTCTTGGGCGTCTGCGGTCTTGGGGCTGCCCACCAGGAGACTGCTGTCTGTCTTCTCCGAGGCCAAGGAGCTCGCGCTGGAGGACGCATCGGATTTCCTCTTCCTCTTCCTGCGGAAATTTCCGTTGTCGAACATCTTCTCGCAGTTGGGGTCCAGGGTCCAGTAGTTCCCTTTGCCTTGTGCAAAAGCAGAGAGAGGTAAGCAGACACACAGACAAAATGCTTTGCTTCTGTTTCTCCTCATGGGAACCGATCAGACCACCAGAAACTGAAAACAAAGGTACGGAATCCAGCAGGAGAGAGGACAGAAGTTAGAGGCTGAGAAATGAAGGAAAGCCGTGAACCAACCCCACCCCGCACCCCACCCATCTTTACTTAAGCCCCCCACAGCTAGGCACTTGGGGACCAGAAAGACCGAGAGGCATGAGTCACGGAGTTGTTCACAGTGTCGGTCTCCTCAGAAGTTCAAGTATGGTGTGTGGGGGAGGGGCGGAGAGCAAGGTGCTCCCATCGCTGAGGCGAAAGGAAACTCAGGGCCGAATCAGGGCCCCCGAAAAGCCTCGGGCATGGAATCTAAGGGCGGGCTCGCATCCCGGCTTTGCTCCTCCCCGATGGAGGGGCCTCGGGCGACCTCGGTTTCCTAGTCTGAGAAGTGGGCCCGTTGGACCTGTCCTTGGCCCCTCAGGCTGCCCGGAAAAGACAACTGCTTGGTGCACACGGGGAGGCCCGATGCTCAGCTAAGGCCTGACCTCTGCCCGCCCCTCTCGGTCTCTGGGCCTGAGGGTAAGTCCAGCTAGGGACGAGAAAGGACAGGTCGTCATGCCCTTGCTGGCCTCTGGGTGGGAGGAGCCGGGCCCCTCTGCACCGGGCTCTGGCTTCTCGCGGGGCGACCGGAATGGACTTTAAGTCTGCGAAGCGGAGACGGGAGGGGGTATGGCTTTCCATGCATCTCCGTGTTGTAGAAACTCCCCCTTGAAAAGGAAAAGTCCGCAGTCTGGTGTCGGAGAGACGTCCCCTCGGATCGCATTCCAGCACAGCCCCTGCATCTGGGCTGCGCGCCCCCGCCTGCGATTCTCCTTATCTGCAGAATGGGCTTCCTGTGAGCTACCCTGCAGCAGTGGGTTAAAGGGGTGACGGAACTGGGGCAGCAGCGTAATGTGGCCTTTAGCGTCTGTTCAACACACGTCCCATCTCTTCCCAGGGGCCCCCTTGGGCGTCTAGTCCAGTCCCTCATCCCCCAAGGGCTTCCTGTGAGCTGCGTGCCGGGGATTCGGATTAATCACGGTCATGGCTGCAGACCATGGGGCACTTGTGAGCACCAAACCCTTGTACACACTATCTCGGGGCCCTGGTCACGCATCCGTGGAGGGGACACTATTAGTGTCCCTGTTTTTCAGGCGGGGAAACTGAGGCTCAGCCAGGATAGAAACCCCAATCTGCCTCCACGGCCCGCGTTCTCCTTCACGCCCCCCGCCCCCCAGTTTTGGGAGGCATAGTCACATTCAGGACTTTCTAGGACCGGGTGGCAGGAATGAAGAGAGGCTTCCGTGGGTGCCTCGGGGGCTTGCTGAGAAAAAGGGACCCCCGCCCTGCGTCCTCGGCCCCCTTACCTGGGTCGTCCTCGTCGCGGGGCACCTTCTTGAAGCAGTCGTTCAGAGACAGGTTGTGGCGGATGGAGTTCTGCCAGCCAGCCTTGCTCTTGTTGTAGAAGGGGAAGTTGTCAGCCACGTACTGGTAGATCTGGCTGAGGGTGAGGCGCTTGTCGGGCGCCCCGTGGATGGCCATGGCGATGAGGGCCGAGTAGGAATAGGGGGGCCGCACCAGCTTCATCAGCTCCTCCTGCGACGGGATGGGCAGCCAGCCCAGGTCGCCGCCCCCGACGCCGGACATGCCGGGAAGCAGCTGCCTCTGCATGCCGTAGGCCTGGGGCAGGAAGGGGCCGGCGTTGGGGCCCGGCAGGTAGGGCTGCGGGGTCATAGCCTGCCCGTTGAACCAGAGGTAGGGGTTGTGGGTGGCCCCATACTCGCCAGCCCCCTCGAAGGTGGCGGGCCGCTGAGGGCTGGGCACACCCTGTGGGTGGAAGAAGTTCTCATAGTAAAGGTTCATCTCCGGGGGCTCCTGGCCGATGTTGGGGAACTGCGGGCTGCAGCGTGGGGGCGAGGGCACCGGGAGGTCGAAGGAGCTCATGGTGGAGCCGGGTTCAGCGGAGACACCTGCGTGGCACCTGCACAGGGAAGCTGTCCCCTGCAGGTGCTCAGCAGGACCCAGCCTCCCACTTATACCCCTGAGGGCTTGGCCGGCCGGCCCCACCCAGGGGCGGCCACCTGTGACAGGCAGACCCGCCCCTCCGCCCTCCCGCAGCCAACGTGCCCAGTGCCCACGGGACGGGAACCGCCCTGCCAGCCCCATCAGGTCCCGCTAATGACAAACACGGACCCGCATCACCATAGACGTTGCCCCTTTCCTTCTCCGCATCCCATTCTCTGCCCTCTCTGCTGCTCCTCGGTCTCACCCTCCTCGGCCCCTTTTCCCCCCTCCGGTCCGCCCCATTTTTCTCTCTTCCCCCTTCTCATCTCTTTCTGCCCTTCTGCCCTCCCTTTTTCTCTCTCTCCTGCCCTCCTCTGTGCACTGCTGTTTTTCCTTCTTCCTTCCCCGTCTCCCCCGTCTCTGTCCTCTGCACGGCCCGCACCCCGCCTGTGCCCTCTCCCCCAGTTCGTTTCCAGCCCCTGCACTTCTCGGTCTGCTTTACTCGCTCCCTCTCCGTCTCTGCTCCTCTCCTGCCTCCTGCCTCCTGCCGCCCCGTCTCCCTCTCTGTCTTGCATTTCCTCTGGGTCTATTTCCCCGTCACTCGGACCCTGTCTGCTTTCCTGTCCGACCCCTCAGCCTCTGCCCCTGGCACAGTTTGGGCAAGACACTTTGTCAGGAGCCACATTTTGGGGTCTTTTGAAGTGTGGACACATCTTCTGGAGTTTCCAGAAAGAAAGTTCATTCTGGACCATCAGGAGAGCAGGGAGGAAAAGGCTGCCCGCTATACGGAGATGACCTCCTGCCGCACGCACACGCACACACACGGACGCACAGTTGCACACGTGCACCCCCCGTGCTGTAGGCGGGCAGAGGATGGGCTGTGGACAGGCCGGGGGGCTGTTCCCCGGGAGCAGCAGGGCTCATAAAAGTAACAAGAGGAAGAGAATGTGAACTGGACTTCAGGGGCAAATGAGCGAAACTCATGCTACCCGGGCTTCTTTCTGGCTGCAGGGTCCAAGCAGGCTCTCGGTTCCTTATCTGATCCAAGTCCTTTCATGTTCTAGCTTGCAGAGGTCCTTGGGAGCCAGGCCAGGAGGCACGCCCTCTACCCCTCAGCACCAGCGCCCCCCACCCCCTCCCTCCCGGGCCTCGGGCTCCAGAAGCAGGACTCCAGTCGCCCTGTGCCTCCTGCGGTGGCCCCCCCACCTCCCGCCCTCTTCGGGCTCCCTCCTCTTTCTGTAGCTTGGACATGGCTTCTCCCAGCCTGCCTCTCATCCCAGGGCAGGCCCTCAGCTTGGGGAGTGGGCGGGGTGCCCCCTTCTCAGAGGACAGGCAGCTGTCCCCTGACCAGGCTTAGGAGCAGCCTGAGACTTCTCTCTGGGGTCAGCAGATGGGAAGAAGGTCCCAGCCAGCCCCTCTGGTCACCACCTCCCTCCGGCTCCTACGGTTCTACTCCCTTCTCACGCTCCCCTTCCTCTCACTTCCTCCAGACCCTGTAGGCTTTGGAGGCCAAAGAAGGAGATCACACAGTCCCGACAGGAGGCGCCTCCCAGGGGTCCTCCCCAGCCTGACTCTGCTGCCTCAGGAGATGTGGGCGAAAGGTGTCCGGTGTCCGGTGTCCGGGGAGGAAGCTCCTTGGCGGTATCGTAGGTCCCAGAGGACATTTCGGTTAGCTGTGTGCGAGCGGTCCTCCCAGACCCCGAGGAACTACCTGTCCCTGCCACGGAACGGCACACGGGGACTCTGAAAGGACCCGATTGCACGTTCTTTCCCAAGAGTAAAGCAGAGAGGCCACGTGTTTGTTTTTAAGGTCTTTCCTAGGTCCGGCTTGCTGTTGTCTTTTTAATGCCGTTCCCTGGGAAGTCGCCAGTGCAGATCAAAGCCGTCCACTCCATGTCTGATCACCCGTCCTACAGAATTAAACAGCGCAAGCATTAGCTACAGGGCAGCCCACCCCGGTGCTCCTCATGGCTCTACCGCATTTTAACTAACCTGAATGTACAACAATAGGGGATTGGTTAAATAAATTTCCTATCATCCAAGTGATGAAATACTGTGTGGCAATGAAAAATAGATGGCAGAATGTTCAGTGATACGGAGAGATGTTTATGTTCTAATAGTACCACTCAGAGAAACAGGCTGCAAAATGCCATATTGGCAAGGGGGTGGGTAAAGTATACATGTTCATCCATGTGTATAAAATATGTAAATAGAAACACCAAACTGTCAATTATGATCTCTGCATGGAGAACTGGATGTGATTTTTGTTATCATTGTTTTTCTATCATTGATTTAAATAATTAGAGAAAAGCAGGTAATTTGCTTTTGGGATTCGATGTGAAAGGCCAGCAAGAGGCAATATAGTGGAGATAGGTCAGGAGGACCGAGGTTCAAATCCCAGCTTTGCTGCTGAATAACTGCAAAGTGTCTCCCCTGACTTAACTTTTCTCAGCTTGCTTTCTCGGGTGAAAATGGGAATGACACCACTTGACTCATGTGGTGGCTATGAGCGTTCACCGAGGGAACCGGTGCCGTCAGTGTAAAGCATTTCACATGGAGCACAGAGATGCGCTCAGTAACTGTTGGTTATCATAGAACAGCCAATACACCTTTGATACACATCATCGTCCCCCAGTCTGTGATGTTCAGTGTTCCGTTCAGGAGCCGGCGGGCAGGGGAGATATGGGAGGTGCGGTTACAGTGAAGGAAGGCACCAGGGAAGGTCGCTCAGGGCCAGCACTGATGGGAAAGCTGGCGGTCAGGGAGGCTCTGAGTCACAGCATGCTCATGGCCGACCTGAGTCAGGGCCTGGCTCCCAATCCCCTGTTCTGCCTTTGCCTATTCTTGGGGTGCCCTTCCTTGGAAGTGTGTTTTGATGGGTGCTCACTGGAGCCTCCCTGTCACACCCGGGTTCTGGTTCTTTCCCCTGGAGGTCAGAGCAAGCCAAACCTGTCTCAGGAGGCCTGGCTGTGTTTCTGAGCTCACGAGGCCTCAGTTTGCCCATCTGTTAAGTGGGGCTGCAAACGGAACCTGCTTGTGGATTTTGCAGGGAGAAGCGATGTGATGTGGAAAGTGTAGAGCCCCAAAAATGTGTGACGGGGATGACAAGGATGCATGCTGGGCCCTAGGGGACAGGAACTGACAGGGAGGTGGCCTCGGACAGGAGCTGTCTGTCCTCCTCCAGCCAGCACAGGGTTTACCATGTGCGCTGACCTTGGGGAACTCCTTCCACTTGGGGCGATGTCTTGGTAAAGAGGTCAGGCTGGTCCCTCTTCTGGGTGCTCAGTAGGCAGCTGAGTGTGGTGCCGGGTCCTGGCGCCCACGCTGGGGGAATACCCAGGCCCACCTGCCAAGCTGTGTCCAGCCACTGGCCTTGACTTTCAGGGGGTGGAGGACTGTGCGGGGAAACGGGCGGGGGAGGACAAAGACCCCGAGACAGAGGAAGCAGGCGGGGTCTGAACCGGCTCTTGCTGTACCCCAGGGCTCTGCGGGGACCAGAAAGCTGATTCTCAGTCTTCGTTCTGCTTCTTAATATGGCACAAGAACGCCTCAGAGAGCAACGGGGTGTTTCGGGCTCAGTTTCCTCATCTATAAAATGGGGACACTTCCTCCGGGTGTCGCTTTGAGGACCAAGGACCAGGCACCAGCACGTGCTTGGTGGTGAGAATGTGATTCCCCTGAGGGGTTCGGGAGCCCAAGGGTGAGGGGAGGGGCTGGTGGCCCCCCGCTGGCGCTGCCTCCTCCCCAGGCTCCTGGACCTTCTCTGTTTCCCCCATTCCCCTTGGATGGAGCTCGGCTTCTTGGGCTCTTCTTTCCACACATAAAACACAGATGCCTACTGAGCGCCAGGGTTTCTGGGAGCCTGGCAGGGTGGAGAGAGGCCGGGATAGGGAATCAGGGGCTTTGGGATGAGTTAGCTTCTAGCTTAAACTCTCTGTGTAAGTATCCTTACCTGTAAAAGAGGGATAAGCAATCACAGGTTCTCTAGCTATTGTCCACAGGTATATCTCTGTGCATAGCGAAGAGCCCCCTGTCCTGCCTGGACGCGGCTTAGGAGAGCTGTCTCTGTCCTTTGGGGCCGGCGAGCTTTGGGGAAGTCTGGCGCCGACCGTAGCCAGGCTCCAGCCGCTGTTGGTGTGCCCGGGTTGTTTTTCGGCTTCTTGTTGAACCGGTGGCTGGAGAAACATAGGCCAATCGTGCCCTCTGGTGGCCACCTCTTTAAAAGCAGGGAGCAGCTCGCAGAGCCTGGGTGACGTTCAGGACCGGCCAAGGTTTTCTGAGCCCCTGTAAGGGGCAGGTTTCCAGGAGGAACTGCAGCTTCAGGGAGCAGATGCACCCCTGGAGAGAGACGCCTCAGCTCTGCGGAGATGGAAATAGCGGACACTGGATTGGCGACGAGGCCAAATGTCTTAGGAGGCAGCAGCGGGACTGATCTGGATGCGAATGTGACTCCTCCAGTTAAATTTTCTTTTTTTCTTTTTTCTCTTTCCTCTTTCTCTTTTTCTTTTCCTTTTCCTTTTCCCTTTCCTTTCCTTTCTTCTCTTCTTTTCTGTTCTCTTTTCAAAGATTTTATTTATTTATTTTTAGAGATGGGAAAGGAAGGAGAAAGAGAGGGGGAGAAACATCTGTGCGTGGTTGCCTCTCGCGCACCCCCTACTGCGGACCTGGCCAGCAACCCACGCATGTGCCCTGACTGGGAATCGAACCAGCCACCCTTTGGTTTCAGGCCAGCGCTCAGTCCACCGAGCCTCACCAGCCAGGGCCAGTTAAATTTTGTGAGTGCCTTGGTGTTTCATCCTGAGCTTCTGTTTGCTCACCAGTAAAACAAAGGTAAAGCCAGGGCCACCTCCTTCAAAGGGCTGTTGCAAAGACTGAAGGGGATAATACAGAAAATGTCCTGAAGTGATGCTGAGCAAGAATTCCTTCCATGATTTATTCAGCAAATACTGATTGTCTTCCCAGTGGCAGCAGCCCGAGGCTCTGCAGGGCACTGGAGCCGTCGCAGGGGCTGAGGCTCACGCTGTGTGATTTTGCCGCCATTGCGCTGTGCCCGTAGTCTGATTTACTTATAATTTTTTAATTGGCACTTACTTCGGCACAGTCCCCCAAAAGCAAGGGCATTCAGTCGCCGTCTGAGGATCTGTTTCCTTGGAAACTGGAGGCAGAGGCACCTGGGGTTCAGAAGGAGCAGCTGACAGATTAGGATGTCATGTCAGGAGGGCAGAGACCAGCTCCGTTTCAGACGCCTTGGAAGGCCCTTTGCTCCTCTCAGCTCCGCCTTAAGCCTGAAAGTTGGAAAGCAAGCAAGCACGCTTCTGCTCCACATTCGAGATGAAGCTAGAAATGCCCCTTCCCCAGGAGAGGCAATGTGGCCCCCTAGATCACAGTACGGTGTGAATGGGGCAGATGTGAGCTCTGTCTCAAAGGCAGGGGACCTCTTGATGCTCACGGAGAAGGCGAGGGAGCCCCCAGGGGCGTGGGGTTCACCCGGAAGAAAACCAGACTTAGGGTCAGGCAGGTCGGATCCCAGCCCGGCCCTGTTAATCACAGCCTGTGGTCTTGGAGGAGTTTTCCGGCTCCGTAGAACGAGAGGACTGGAGGAAGTGATCTCTCAGGGTCTCTGAAAAACCTACGTCAGGAAAGAAAAAGAGCCATCAAACAGACCCTTCTTTTCACCGCATCACCCTGCCCTCGGAGCTCTGAAGGCAAACGCGTACCCTTCCTGGGTATCACAAGATGGTTTGGGGTAGGTCTTGCTCACAGCAAGGGAACCACCCCCCACCCCTGGCCCCCTGCCCTGTGGCACTGGCAGGGTGCTGCTGGACACACGGCCCCCACCCTCCTGGGTCCTGGGGGCTGTTATCGGCGCGGCGGGAGGGACATTCGAGGTGGTGTGGGCTATGCAGTGGGACGCTGAGCTGAGGTCAAACGCAGAAAGTGAACGTGTGGATGAAAGTCACGCAGCTGGAAGTGGACAGAGCTGGCCCCTTAATAGCAGGGTGGCGACAGGCCGTCGCAGACCCCCCAAGCCTGGGTTTTCACACCAGTGTGGTTGGGATCCTCCTGGGACTGGTTTGAGGGTTACGGGAAAGGATGCCCGATTAAACGGCAACAGCCTTTGTGCTGCCTGTCGTCGCGGCTCTTACCGCTGGTAAAAGGAGTGTTGTGTCTGGGCCAGGGAGGGATGGGGGTCGTTCAGCTGCTCAGCTACCCGGGGACACTCCTCTACCCACGGGCACCTTCCGTGTCCCTTTGGCGAGTGAACCCAGCCAGATTCCAAGCCTCCGGGAGCCATGTCCTCACCTTAGGGAGTCCGCCACGAGGCCCAATCCCCGACCGCCTCTGTGCCAGGACTTCTGGATTGTTGAGGAAATTGGAAGCCGGACCAGCAGCAGGTGGGAGGCTTGGCAAGGGGACTCGGAGGCATGGGGAAGAGGTGGGGTGAACAAGGTCTACTGCAGGGACTCTGATGTCCTGCGCACAAGCGGTAGCCCAGGGTACAGGCTCAAAGCCAAGGTTCCACCTGGTCGCCTGGGTTCAGACCCCGGCCTTGCCACTTGCTGAGTGCATGATCTAAGTCACTCCCTGCCCCCGTGGCTCAGTCTTTCCCCCTGGGTCACAGTCATGCCCACCTCCCGGGTTGCTATCGAGATGCAGGAAATTAATTCCTGTCGCGTCTATAACATGGTGTTGGGAACAGTCAGGGCTGAATAAATCTGAGCTATTGTCCTGATTACCTCTCATCCCCCATGTCCCCAGAGACCGAGGCTCTAAGGGAGCACTGACCCTGAGGTCTCCCGATGGCCTGAGCTCTGAACCCCGCATTGCTGTGCCCTCAAACCCCACCCAGTACCAGTTTCCTTCCCAAACAAGTCTCCCACCCCCGTCCCATCCCCCTCCAGAGACCCCGCAGGTGTGGAGTTGGCCTCTGTCCTCAGCCTCTCGTCCTGGCCTGAGGAGCCCCTTGCCACTCTTGGGCCTCAGCTAAGAAGCCTGGGAAAAGCCACCCCTCAGACCTGGGGACAGAACCCAAGGTGAGGCCATCAGTCCCCTGGACCTCAGCCCTCTCTT
This sequence comes from Mormoops blainvillei, assembly GCA_004026545.1. Classification (NCBI taxonomy): domain Eukaryota; kingdom Metazoa; phylum Chordata; class Mammalia; order Chiroptera; family Mormoopidae; genus Mormoops; species Mormoops blainvillei. The sequence continues at coordinate 3,139 of PVJD01002500.1, read as the reverse complement.
TTTCTAACTCTTCATCATTTGGTTGGGTGGTTTTATCCTGGAAGGGGAGAAAGGCATGTGAAACTGTCCACTGCGCAGGTCACATGAGGAAGATTCTGGAAGACTTTCTCAGTGTTCCTGTACCCTAGCATGCGGCCCCTAAGAAACTGGAGTCATGGAGAAGATTCTTAGCGGGGGCAGGAACGAGGTGGACACATTTACAGTTAGGATGGACTGAAGCCAGACCCATCCCTGCCGGCAAGCCTGGGCCTCCCGGCCATCCCTGCGTCTCCAGACGCCCTCTGCCCAGCCCTGGGCCTCTGGGGTTCCTCAAATCCAGAATCAGGCAACAAGGCTTACTTGAGCCAGAAAGCCATGTTTTTTTTTTATTATCAATAAGAAATAGCAACACTTTGGACATGATCAGCTAGAAAAAAGACTGGTTGTTGTATCAAAAAATGTAAAGTACAAAACTGTTAACCAAAAATTTAAAAGACAACTAAAAGGCTTTTCCATGAAGGGCTGGGACTTCGGAACTGAGAGAGAGACTCAGCTCCTCGCCCCCGAGAAGCTGGGTCACAGACGGCTGTGTTGGGGCGGCTGGGGGGCGCTGGTCCCTCCCGCGGCCAGGAGTCTGGGTGCCAAGTCCTCACCCACCACCTGGGTCGTGCCCCAGTCAGCCACGCGGGACTGTCCCCACGGGAGCCCCAGGGCCGGGACCAGCCCGTTTCCTCTGTCCATGCGAAGGCAGCTGACAGGCGCTCACGTCCCACTGCCTCTCTTGTCCTGGAAACTCCTTCCTCCGCCCTCCTGGTGCGGCCCCTGCCAGGCGGGCGTCACGGGTCAGAGGACGGGAAGTCGGGGATCTGCTTGATGTCCTCAGAGGCTTTGCTGGCCAGCTTGTGGGAGAAGAGAAGGAATAGCTCGAGCTCGAGGGGAGGTTCTCCCGTGCACTCAAGTGGGGCTCCCCAGCCCCGGTCTCGAGGGCCCGTGACCGGACCCCAACCTAGAGCCCCACGTGCGGGAGTCGCCCTGACCCTGAGTGGGGCCAGAGCCCTCGCTGCTTCGCGGCCGAGTGAACCCGGGCAGGTCGCGTCCCAAGCCGCCGGAGGCCGCGGGGCCCTCCCGCGCAGAGTGGGGGGCGGCTGGCGTGGGCCCGACTGCCGCGCGTGCGGCGAGCCCACCGGGGCCCGAGCAGCAGAGCTCCGGTTTAATAGCCTGAGGACCCAGGGTGTCAGTGGCTCCTTCTTCATCTTGAGTGAACACTGGCAAGTAACCATGGCAGATGGCACTGCTGAACGGTCGGGTCTTAGAAACTAACTTTTAATGAGTAGGATTGTGTGATATAAGTTGAATAGAAAAACTCTTCCCAAATAATTAAAAAGCGCCTTCAGCTTCCAAAGACAGCTGCCTGTGGGGCTCTGACAGGCGCACCAAAGGACCATTTGGGCAAAGAACAGCTGTGGGTTCTGAGTCCCAGGGGCCTGCACGTCCCCCTGGCGCATTCCTGCAGCCAAGCTGGGGTCTGTCCCGCTCAGAGGAGGGACCAGGGTCTAAGAAGAGAACGTGGCCAGTCTCCCGACACTTGGGGCCCGGCCCTGCCTCCCTGGTGACCGCACGCGCGCGTGCACACACACTCCATTTCTCCTCTCCGTTGTCCTTTCCCCTCCGCCCCTGCCCCCTGCCCCCTGCCCTGCCCATCGGGGTCCTCACCATTGTCTTGAAGAACTGATTTACTTTCTTCCGCTTGAGTGTCTTCTTGTCGCCTTCCAGCACGGGCAGGAAGGTCTGGCTGAGGCGGAGGGATGAGCCGCCATCGTCACTCCCTGGTACACCTGCCACCGAGAGCGTGAGGGCTGGAGGGAGAGCAGAGAGCAGGTGGGAGCGGGCAGGTGGAGGACAGGTGTCGCCTCAGGGACGGGAAGGGTGACCTGGGGGAGGCAGGCGGGAGACGGGCACAGGGACAGAACCTGGGGAGAGCAGGTCAAGGAGCCAGGTGGGAGGCGGCAGCCCATGTCCTGCCGTGTGGGGGCTGTGTGGCGGCCCTCTCGGGGGAGGGCTGCCATGCCCCGTGGACAGTGAACGGCCCGCCCCCCCTAGGCCTCGGGGCAGCAGTGTGGGAGCTGAGGCCGGGGAGGGCTGCTGACTTCCTCAGGGACACGACTTCTCCTTTTAATACCAAGAACCTCGGTTTCTTGTTTTCCCTGAAAATAGGGGCTAGTGGGGACAGCTGGTGGTTACGCCACCAGCTTGGGGTCACCCAGGCCCTCGATTTTGACATTGGCTGAAAGCGGGTAAGAACACAGCCCGCCACCCCCCAGCGTTTGGTGAGGCCCACTCAGAGGACAGGAGTGAATGAACTGGGTGCCCAGGCAGACACGCCCTCCCGGTGGGGTCTCCTGCTCGGTATGGTGGGTGGAATGAGAGGCCCGGCTCCAGGGCCCTGGGCCCAGGTCTGAACCCAGTCTGTGTGACTAGCTAGTGACAGGCAGGACATCTCAGTGTCTCCGTTTCCTCATCTACATAGAGAGGCTGCTGACATCATCTGCTTCATAGGTGGGCGTTTAGGCCAAATGACATGATGAGGGGACACAGTTAGCCCAGGACTGGGTGCTGGCCAGCACTCGGGAAGCAGTGGGCGTCCTCGCTGAGGTCCGCCTGCCGTGTCCAGGGGGCAGCGCCTGTCTGCTTGCTTCTATCTGCCCTCCCCCTTGGCACAGGCGGCCTGGCACAGAGTGGCCGACAGCAGAGACAGCTGCATGACACATGGAGTGCTCTCAGGCGTGCCACGTCCCCAGCTGGGGCCGCAGGGTCCCCTCTATAAACTAGGAAGGGTTGTCTGTGTGCTGCTAACCTCCTCACCGGGCACTGAATGAGTGATGGAGGAGACAAGCAGCATCCACTCTGCATCTGTAAGATGCGGCGGCAATTTTTGTAAGTTCCAGAAATAGTCTTCCAGGTCCCCAAATAAAACACAGAGCTCAGGGACACACTAGGGACCAACTTCTGGCCCCCGGGGAGGCCTGGCTAACTGAGAAGGCAGGGCCGCCTGGTGTGACGAATGCGTTTCCAGCGAAGCCCGAGGTGCAGAGTGACAGCGGGCCTCCACCCCAGCCCCTGGCAGAGCTCACTGGGAGTGGGGACAGCTGGGAGGACAGGG